>CM055029.1:4560307-4687456 GCA_029204005.1 Salix udensis | reverse complement strand
CATAGCTAAATAATAATGATAAGGGGAATGCATATTTGTTCATCTATAAACATCCATACATTGATAAAAGTTAAGGATTATTGGAAATTTCCAAGCTCTTCTAAGTATAAATAATCCTTTACCTCTATCTTAATTTAGAATTTTCTGTCTTTTAGTCCATTTTTATTTAATAATATTTAAAAAAAAATACTAAAGAAAAAAAGGAAAAAGAATAGTTTTATTTCTAGTAAGGAGCTTATGTTACAGAAGTAAAACTATATACAAGATAAAGACCTCAACAATAATAATAAAAAAAAAAAACGTTGACTATTAATCTCCTAATGTTAGCATACCAGAGTCTATGTATTATAATAATTATCCTATCAATCGTTCACATGAATACATAATGATGAGAAAGAATAGACAACATTGTAGTAATTAAAAGCAAAATATAGAAACAATACACGATCCACTATAACTTTTCTTAGCCAGCTGCAATACTAACTGCATTGCTATAAGAAATAATGTAGGAATCGATTTTTTTCTTTCTTTCCTACAACACTCACTCTCGAGATGAATCAAGAGGATTGATCCTCCAAACTTGGATAGAATACGATGAAAGGAACTAAAGTCAGAGCCTTTGTAAATACATCAACCAATTGATCATGACTATGGGTGTAACATGGTTTGATGATATACGATTGAACTTGTTGACAAATAAAATAGCAATCAACTTTAATGTGTTTAGTTCTTTCATGAAACACAAGATTAACTGCAATATACATGACAACTTGATTATAACAAAATAAAGTCATTGGAATAATCCTAGATATAACCAAAAAAAAAACTTTAAGACAAAAGTAATTCACAAGTTGTTGACTTCATCGCACAATATTTAGCTTCACACTAGAATGTGCTACGACATGTTTTTTACTATACCAGGAGACCAAGTTATCACCAACAAACATACAAAAACTGGTGGTTAATTTGTGATCAATAACATTGCATGTCTAATTTGAATCACTATATCCAGTGATTTGAATATAGTCATTATTAGTCATAACAATTTTGCAGCCAATAGAACCCTATAGATAAAATAGAATTCTCTTGACATGGCTCAAGTGAAAGACTATGGGAGCATGCATTAACTAACTAACAAAACAAACTATGTAGGTGATAGTAAACCGTGTAATAGTAAGATAAATGAGTTTATTAACAAGATATTAATAGTCATTGATAGACATAAGAGGTTCACTATGTTTCAAGCTTCGATTTACTATTAGATAAGGTAGGGGCAGGTTCAATATCCATCATCATAGCATTTTTGAGCAAGTCAAGAACATACTTATATTGATTAACGAATAACCCCTTGTGAGAAACAACTATTTCAATACAAAAAAAATACTTTCAACAATTGAGATCCTTAATAGAAAAACATTGTTGTAGAATAACCTTAAGATGAGATATTGTTTTACCATCATTTCCCATCATCAAAATAGATAAGAACCATTAATTTTGTCTTTGGTATAAGATGAACAAATAAGAAAGAATTTGCATTATTTCATTTGAAGCCAATGTCTTCAATAACAACACTCATTTATGCATGCCAAGTACGTGGAGATTGTTTTAGCCCATAAATAGACTTGTGAAGTCGACATACTAATTCAGTGTCTATACTTTGAAGGTGACTAGGTGACAACTTTTATATAGACTTTTTTCTTCAAGATTTCCATGCAAGAACGTATTCCTACATCTATTTGACAAATCAACCATATGTTATTCATAGTCATTGAGAGTAGAGCACGAACAATGTTCAATCTTTTCAACAGGTGTCAAAGTTTTCCTGTAATCTACTTCAAAACTTCAAAGATTTTGTGGTTCATGCACATCAAAGATAACAGCAAGAAAGACAGCATGTTCAAATGAGAGATGTTGATATGTAAGGTAATTAGAGATAGGATGTCTTGGTGTATAAAGTACTGACAAAGTCTTGCAACTTTGTTGGAGGAAGAGTTGGATTCTTACAGGGCTGCGACAAAGAAGAATGATTCGTAGTATCATCCTCAGAATCCATGAAAATAGGAATGACGATTCTTGAAACTAAGGGAAGTGTTTAGAGTATGAACTAACATGGCTGATATTTCTTTCATCAGTAAGCATATCACCAGAAAATGAAGAAGTGTCGTTGGCAACAGGTTGAAGATGAAGTCAAGTTTGTAGAATTATCTTTTCTCTATCAAAATCCTTCAATAACTCTCATTAAAGATGCAAATCTTCGTCAAGACTCTTACAGGGAAGACCAAAAGCTCATACACAATTGCTAATGTTAAAGCCAAGATATCTCAGACAAGGAGGGAATCCACCAGACTAGCAGAGGCTGATTTTCTTGAAGACACTAACTGGGAGGACCATTACCTTGAGGTGGAGAGCTCTGATACTATCGATAATGTGAAGGCCAGAATTTAGGACAGGGAGGGGAGAAGCAGAGGTTGGTTTTTGCTAGGAAACAGCTTCTAGGATAGGTGAATAAATATGATTTATTTTATTTTATTATGGTATCGTGTGCTCAAAAAAATAACTTTTTAGGAAAAAGATTTATGTAATGTCTTAATAAGATTCATCTATCCTAGAAGATGGATGAGTTTTCCATTGTATACTGAAATAATTATTTATTAGAAAAATTGATGAAAACTCAGAATAACTTTTTTTTTGTTAAATAGCTAGACATTTAAATATCAGTTTATTTGTAGTTTCAATATTTATATAAAAAAAATTTATCTTTAATTATCATGAATTAAAATTGTTCAAATTCTCGTGGATTCAGTAAATTGATTATTAAAACCCAAAACACATGCAAATACATATTTAGAGTTTTTCATATGGAAATGAGTTTTTTTAAGAGACTTGATTGTATGCAATTAAAAACATCTTTTATGTTAATTAAAAGTTTTTTATATTTTATCTTTTTTAATTTTTTTATTGCTTATTAAAAGGAAAAACAACTCAAACAAACATCCCTACTTTTTTATTATATTTTTACTTATACATCCATAAATTACATGTTTACAAATAAAAATCAAATAATAACTTAAATACACACATAAACATCCAAAATTACAAAATAAATCTTCTAAAATTCAAAAAAACAATTTGTAGAAGTGGTTGAAACTTGAAAATAATACACAGACTTCTAGAAGTTGTTGGAATGCTGGTGGTGTGTGATGATAATAGCAATCACAATAGTTCATACTCGAAAATGATGTTAACATCATCATTCCATGCCGCTTTTAGTGGTGGTGAGTTTAATTTCTTAAAAATATATTTAATAATATTACTATTATTTATTGCTCCTCATTACTACCACCATTTATTGCTATTCCTTGTTACCACCATAATTGATAAAATAATTATTTTGTTTTCTTTTATAATATAACTTTAGTCTCATAATCTATATTATGAGTTTGGGTTAATTTGATTTGATTTAAATTATTTTTTAATTTGATTTTTTTAATTATATTCATTAACATTGAATTGATTGAGACCATGGTAATGAGTTTGACAAGTTAACTTCAATTAACTCAATTTATTTTTATATTTGTTTTAAGTTTTATTTTTCAACATTTAATTGATTGATAATTAGATTTTATAATTTATTTTAATTTTTTTTATGTGGAGTTATCATGGTCTCATGATTGCAAATTTAACAGGATAAACCCAAGTTGATTCAATATATTTTGGTTTAATATATTTTTTTAAAATATCATATTGAGTTTTTTTAGTCGAATTATATTTTTATTTGTTGTTTAAGTTGCCTTTATACCTTTTAAGTTAATTAGAATATATCGGGTTAACCCCCTCATGATTTTGATAAACCAAATATGCTATAAAAAAAATTAGAAGGGTATGAGTGTTTTCTTAATGTTCAAAAACATTTGATCATACCTTTAGCCATATTGTGTTCAAATGATCTGGTTGTTATATATTTCTGCCAAACACAAATTATAGTTGGTAGGTTTTTTTTATTATGTATGCAAGCTATTCTTTAGATGCAACTTTTTTGTCGGTAACAATATAACAAATATGAATACTCATTAATTATCAATGAGTATATATGTTGTATACTTGTTATTTGACACTAGGTGAAAAAAGTTTTAAATGCGTGAAAACTAAGATGAAATATTAGACAAAACTAGAAGCCTAATTGTACCCTTATTAAACCCAAGACCGGAAAGACAATATAGGTTTGAAGCCAAGTTAAATGGTTATAAGATGAATTTGCAAAAGAATTAAGTTTGAGTACTTAATTAGAGTTTTAATTAATCAATTTGATTTAGTCACATGCCTAATTAAAGTTTTAATTTAGTTTAAACATAATAAAGTTTTGGGATCAATTAAATGTAGTATCAAAGAATTTCAAGACTAAGGATCAATTTGTAAAAGGTCCAAGACTTTAAGGGTTGAAAGTGGAAAAATCAAGAGCCAAATTAAAAGTTAAATTGTCAAGGATCATACCATACATCCATAACCAATTATTAAACTTTAAGGTTGAAAATTGAGTTTAAAAGGAGTAAAGTCGCATGAAATAAAAAGTTGGAAGGAAATTTTGTATGCAACTAAAGAAAATTGAAATATAAAAAACTAGATTGGATTTTAGCCAAATCCTAAATTAAAGCCCTAGAGTTGTCAAAAGTATATTGTTTTGTTTAAATGATACAAAGTTTTTTTACCAAAACAATTATTTTTGGTTCAAAACAATGTTGTTTTTAAACTTGTCTAGGATAAAATAATAATTTAAAAAAAAGTTATTTATCTTGGTTTTTGCTAGTGTTAATTGTCTTCTCCAATTAGCCAAAGAAAAGCTATACAACAACCCCTTTTGCAGGGTCATTTATTATCTAGTTTCATTATTAAGTGCCCGTTTGACATTGCGATCCCACCGGCTTTTGGTCGAAATTTGAAAAAAAAATTCATTTTAAATGAATATGTTTTTGTGTGTTTTAGATCATTTTAATGTGCTGATTTCAAAAATGATTTTTAAAAAATAAAAAATATCATTTTGATGTATTTAGGCACGATAAGCACTTTGAAAAACTACTGCAACCACACTCCCAAACAGGCCATAAATTAGATAAAATAAACACACTTTTTTCACCACCAAACACTGTACTTCATGTCTATCTCAATAATGATTAGTTTGTCACCCTTGAAATCAATGTGGACCAAAATCTTTGACTCAACTAGCCTTTAATATTGGGGCATGGGGTAAAATATGTTAGTATTTTAATCATGGTTAGGATTAACCCTAGAGGGTTTAATGGTAAAGACTTAACTCCAAATAGAAGCCAATAATTCATAACTTGTACATGTAGCATAACTAAATATAAAAAATGATTATTTTATTTTAGAGAATGAAATATATTTTATGAGATTGAATCTACACCGTACAACAAATCTCCCACTTATTATATTATACACTTCCTTTGCCAAAAATAAAATTAAATATAATGAACAGCTCATTTGATCAAAACATAGAAGAAATCAATAGGGTCCTTGAAGAGCAAACCGACAAGAAGAAAAATAATTGGTTTTAGAGAGGAAATAAAAGGATAGAAATAAATAAATAAATAGAAAGATACAATCAAACCAGACTACCATTTATGTAAATAAAAAAGAAAAAAGGGAGAATTCAATTAGTATTTGTTTTCTTAAGAATATCTGGCTATGATGTTGTCCACGTTGCAGGTTAATAGCTGACAAGTCTGGTCTTTTTCTGACAAGTTAATGATTCTGGAAACACGTCGGTGACCCAATTTATTCAGCCGCGTGCTCACACGTGGCTTCGGTGTCAAGAGTTTTGTTTTCTTCCCTTTCAAGGATCAATTATTAAAATATTAGAAGGCTTTTCTGTACAGGTAGTTTGATCCACACGTGGGAGTTGGGGATTGATTCCAATCTTATAATTATTTGTGGAGGTGTTTCTAACGGTTTTTTTATCTTGTAATTATTTTTTATATTATTAAAAAACTATTTTTTTAGATGGCTTGTTTTACAACTAGACTTCAGTTTTTAATTTTGTTTCTTTAATGACTTGTTTGGTCGTCCGTTTTAAAGTCTTTTTGAAAGAAAAAAATGATTTTTTTTTTATTTTAAATTAATTTTTATATATTTTTAAATTATTTTTATATGATAATGTCAAAATAATTTTTTAATTTTTTTAAAAAAAATACTATTTTTATACCTTTCTATATAAAAATTATTTTAAAAAATAATCATTGCAAACAGTCCCTGAAAACGATCTACTCATGCGGACAAGTGAAACTCATTAAAAATTAACGGCATTATTTTAAGCATTAATTTCCAACGGAGAGTTGTGCCATGCTGTGTATATATAGGGTGTTTGATAATGTGTTTTAAAAATATTTGTGAAAAACAATTATTTTATTTTATTTTATTTTAAATTAAAAAAAATATTTTTTAAATTATTTTCATGTGCTATTAAAAATAATTTTTTAAAAAAATATCATTTTAATATATTTTTGAACAATAAAATACTTGAATAAAAAACTCCAATCACATTGACTTAAAAGAAGAGCTATTAAATTTTATTTTTTTTAACATATTTTCACATTTTACACAGAGAAAATAAGGAAAATGCATTAACCATGGATGGCAGCAAACCACATGCGCAACGAAAATGAATAATGTGAACAAACACTCAGCATCATTTAAGATGATGGTGACTTGAATTTACACACACGAGCTATATGATGAGCCCACGAATAATTTAACAGTCCAAATCATAATAAAATATTAGAGATTTACATTTACACGACCCTCGATTTGTTGACCACAATAGTTTAAACTACGCATCGCTTGATGATTCTGATTAAATGAGTTTTGCGAGAACAAGTTCGTCGTCCTAGTGGCTACATTCTGCCATTGTTTTAGAGCTTAAATCCAGTTTGATCCTTTAAAATAAGTCGATCCTGCGCCATAAAATGGTCAGAGAATCAAAAGAGATCCTCAACCTATGATCAGTTGACCTGGGGGGGGAGCCAGCTTAATTTAATTAAACCCTCGGTGCTGTGAGTAGATTGGAATTTTTTATGACCCCAAAGTACTGGAACATAGTTTTTAGCAGCATTTCAGCACTGCAAATTTATTATTTTAATGAAGAACCTGGTTCTGAAGCCACGAATTAATGAACAAGCGATCGTTTAATGAAGATGATGAAGAAGAAGAAGAAGAAGAAGAAGAAGAAGAAGAAGAAGAAATTTTCAGCTGTGTTTCTCTGAAATGGCGCAATGTGCAGCAAAATTCAGAACCTGTTAGCTGCATTATCACGCCTGATAAAACAAACCTTTAAGGAAAAGAAATTAAACGGATGAACTGAATGATTTGCTTTCCGATTCCCAAATTTCATTTTGTTTTATTCTTTAGTTACAATGAATAAGATTAATGAATCCCAGATCACTAAGAACATTAATAGAGAGGAAATTACTTTCCTTCTAATTATCTAATTAATTACACCGAATTCTAATCAATATTATAGAACCTGTGATCAAGCTTCCAAAAACCCTGTCATTCTAAGAATCGAATTCCTAACTTCGCTCAAGTCTCTCCCTTTCAACGTCCTCCCATTTCCAGTACAGACGGAGAATGCCATCTTCCCCGCGATTCTTCTCTCCACTATAACATGCGGAGGAACAAGACCCTCTCCGGCAAAATCTTCCTCCAAATCATCGCTGTCCGAGAGCTGATACACTCTGCTCGGAATAATAACCGGGACGGAGCTCGATTGATTCTGCTTCTTCTTTAAGACCTTCTTGCTGTTACTGCTGAACACACCCGCCATTTCCTTGAAGTACTCCCTGCACTCATGTTCATCGTCGGAGAAGATCACCTCCGATTCATGGAGCTCTTCCGCCATGTGGGGCTGGTTGAAGTGGTATAAAGATAGATAATGTGGAGAAATATCAAGGAATGGAACAGCAATGGAAGAGAGGCGAACGAGGAGGAGATTTATAGGGCAAGAATTCTCTCTTCTTGAATCGTAGAGGGTAAACCTTAGCTTGTTTGTGTTGTTAGATGGCGTCACTGTAAGGGCATTGAGTGCGGTCCCAGCCTTCTTTTTTTTTGTTTTTTCTTTAGCTCTTTGTCTTCCTTTGTTCTCTAAAATATTAACTTTCTGAGCCTGAAATTCTGGTGTATAAGCTATTAGTCGGCTGCCTAAAAATACAACTCGGTTTCTTGAAGCTCACGGCTTCTGCTTGTCTAGCTTGTTTAGCTGATGCTGGCTAGGTATTTTGTAGCTTGGCTCTTCGGCTATAAATGGTTTTGCGAATACTACAAATCTTGCTAGATTATCAGAAATATAAAGATGTATGTAAAACAAATCTATCATTAATTATTTGAGAACTGGAAATATCCCAAAAAATACCTAGGCTAGAAGAGAGATAACCTTTCCAACAATGGCTAAGTTGAGAAAATGTTGTCGTTTTGACCAAGTGAAATGGAGCGAAGGTGTCATCATAATGGCCAAATGCTTTTTACAAATCTTGATCTTGCGCACACTGTAATGTGCTTTTAAACACAAGACTAATTAACGAGTTGACATTTTCTCATCTCGCATTATTCAAATGTTTGGTTTGGAAGAAATTTATTGTTTCTGACGACAATCTTTAAGGATATCATATTTTTCCGAGCACACCATGACTGGATGTTCCTTGAGCTAGCTAGGAGGCTCTTTGTTTGAGTTCTCAATGATACAATCCGCCGCGAGGATAATTATGGTTAGTTTCCATGGTAAAGGGTTTGAGATGCTGTACAGTAAGTCTCGAGTTTGGGTCATGGCGTGCCGTCCTTGTAAGAGCCTGAAACAGTTAGAGTTTTAGTCACTCATCTGAACCTAAAAAATACGCTTCCCAGTGAATAAAGTTTTCTCAAATAAAAAAAAAATAAATGAAAAAAAGAAAGAAAAGGGGTTGCAGTGGTGAACTTATCACAGGCACAACTTCATTTTCTGGTTAGCCATTGTAGCATCTAGTAAATAAGATCAATATTATAAACAAATTGAGATCAAAATTATAAAAAGACAACTTTTCTATAATTCTATGGGCTTCTGTAATGACAGCTTCATGTTCTTGACAATATTATAGAAAAGAAAGATCAAAATGGGGGGGGGATCATATCTGGATGTAGTTGATTTGTGCAATGCTGAAGAAGAGGACAGAAAGTCACCTCTGATTGCACATGCAAGTTTTCTAGAAAACTTAGGCAATAAATTGTCTAAATTTGTACGAAAGCAACGAGGTAGTCCCTAATTGTATTCTACATTCTGATGTACACAGAAAGTCTTTCCGTGCCTTGTACAATTTCTTTGATTTTTACGAGGAAAAATAAATGCACTGTTCTTTACATGTACAGTACAGTGCCCAGCGTCTTAATGTCTAACCACATACAATCAAATTCAAAAGTTGACTAATTGATGGTAAAGCATGTAAATTTCCTTTGTTTGACTTCTTGTGTTAGTCGATGTGAAAAAATCATTTTTTTTTCTTTTCTTTAAATTAAGTTTTTGTATGCTTTTAGATAGTTTTGATGATGTCAAAAATAAATTTATTTATTTATTTATTTTGACGTGTTTATAAAAAAACACTTTAAAAAGTAATTGTTATCACAGTATCAAACGGGTTTTAAACTATAAAGATAAGATAATTTTGGTAAGTTGTGCATTCAATTATAATAATTTTCTCTGAAAAATTGCAGAAAAAATTATTTATGTAGTGGCTAAAACTGAATTAATTAACTAAGTCTAATCCAAATAAAATTATAAAATTCTAATTAAGAAAGAAATAAAAAATAATAACTAGAAAAAAAATAATAAAAAATTGAAGACTCTCAAACTTAAAAAGCATGAACCAATTGTTTTTTTTTTTAAACAAGGCTTCTAGAACATCTTAATAAAATTTCAATTTAATCCAATAGTTGAATCAAAGGTTAGTATTGTTTTTTTTTTATCATAAAGCTTCATTAACACCTCCAAACTCTTCTTGGACTTCACCTTATCTATATTATCCCTAAACATATTCATTAAACATTTCATGTCAAATCTCTCTACTTGGGAAAGACTTAACCTTAAATCAACACCTAAAATTTGATATATTCTTCATCATTATAATAAGAATAAATGTTGGAAACATTGAAAATTATAGAAATACATATATTTTTTGATATGTCAATATTATAAGCATTGTCATTGATCTTTCTTATTATTTTGTAGGTTTCATACTTTTTTTATTTGTACTTGTTATATGTATTTTTAGAAAATCTCTCTTTGTGTAAAAACACTATCACCATATCTTTTATCTTGAACACTTTAACACTTTGGTGTTTATCAACAACATCCTTATACTTAGAATTGGTTGGCTTCCATTTTTATCTCACTTAAACCTAGATAGCCTGGACATCACAACAATCTTCTTGACAATAATTTTATAATTATTATCCTTCTAAATTGGTACAAAATCAGATACATGTCTAGAACATTGCTTGTATGCAATTTCAAATTATGTTTTACCTATTTCACTATGTTTGACACAAATGTATACAAATTCAACTTGTATATCATTTTCACAAATAATAAAGCTTGGGAAAATGGCTTACCAAACTCAAAATTAAACTTTCTCGAGTTCACATATAACTTATTTTCCAACAAAACTTCTAACACTTTCTCATTTATCTCAAGTGATTAGTTTTAGATTTTTGAAATAAACAATCATGAATTATTTATAAGAGAATATAAAACTTGGTTCATCAATAGTGTATAAGTGCTTGACATATTAGATAATTTGAATGTCATAACCAACCATGATATAACCCATCATTTAAAGGTCAAATCTGAATATGATGGTGTCATTCCATAAATCAATCTTTATAAAGATTGTTGCTCTATACAATTTATTTAGCATGTCATTTAATTATGAAATTTAAAACATTTAACCCACTATAATTTTATTGATGGTGTGACTATCCATGTAAATATTTTAACTACTATCATTCTTTAATGTCAATAAAGATGGTAGTAGTCAAATACTTAGGCTATTTTGATTCTACCTCTTTTTCAACAACTCTTTTACTCTCTCTTTTTCAATCCAATACCCTCTTTATAAGTTATAATGCAATGAGACATATTTAAAAGGCTAGCTTTCGATACCAAACCAATATGATGTTAAATATCTTGTATTGGAGTCGATCTATCCAACAATTCTTCTAGAAAAATCTCTTTAAATTTAGAAAGCAAAGGTTTATTGGCATCACGTATATTAATTGTGGCATCTTCTTCCTTTGTACTCATTAATGCCTTTATAATCAAGGCATGAATTTGTCTTGATCCTTACATACCTTTATTCATCTATTATCCTAAATTAATTATTGTACAAGAAATCTTTCCATGTACTTTAAAAACTTTTAGTTGGACTCTTATTTCTAAAGTTAAAAGAGTATAATTTGCACCATCTTTATTAATCTTATATAAATAATCTTTACCTAGATGTTTGACTTCTACATCATGCATCAAAGACTTATCGAATATCTAATAACATGTATTTATAATTATTACATCACAACATACATCAACCATATTCTTTTACATATAAAAAAAAGACATATAATATCGTGTTACCATTATTTTACATACTATCTTAATCAACCCAATCTTGTATAATTAAGAACATGGTTCTAATAGCAATTTTAATTTATCAACAATATGCTTTTCTATAATATTTTCACAACTATCACTATCAACAATCAATTAAAACTTTCATTATATATAGTGTATTGGGTATGAAATAAAATATATCATTTTGAATCCTCAATAAATTTAGAAATAACAATATCTTTCTAATCATCTATGATTTGAGTATGAAAGGTGAGAATCTTTGAGCTCACATGCAAGAATCAAACAACTTAAAGAAAGCTAAAACCATCACAATAAAGAATCTTAGTGAATGAAAAGATCTAACTTTGATAATTTCAAAAAAAAAAATGTAAATAAAGAAAAGGGATAAAAACTGATGAAGCTGAGCCAAATTTAATATACCCAAGCCGATTAATGTGGCAGTGTAATAATCAAGCCACTGATTGAAAGCTGTACTAATCACCAATGATTGCATCGGCTTTAGTGGGGTATAAGATAAGAAGCGTAGCTGTAAAGCTTCAAATCGACCAGCAGCTCGGCGACCGCATGCGGCGGCTCATGCTCCGCGTCAGTGGAGGGTGAAGGGCCCCACTTAAGATTATCCACCCGCTGGCTGGCGTTAAGTAGAGAATGATTTCGAATAAGACAAGCCTATAATCACTCGACACGTGGTTGGAAATGCAGTCACGCCATGAACAACAAGAGCCACAGCAGAATCTTTCAAGGTCTACGTTTTGAGGAGCCACGTAGCTTCACGTTGTTTTCGTGTAAAAGTCATCTAGCTTTTTATCTTACGTTGAAAAAGAGGAAAATAAAAATAAAATAAAATGAAAGAAAAAGAAAAAGAAATGAATTAATGTTGATGTATGGGAAGCAAATAAAATCAAAGGGAAGTGAAGTGAAGTTATCCAAAAGTCCCAACCACCCCAGTCTTGTTCTGCCCATCATGGATAGGGTTTCCCTTTCATGCTTTCAATTTTGGATAATTTCAACCATTTTTTTTTTAATAAATCATGCAAATAGGAGCATTTTCTTTATTTTTTTAAAAAATAATCATTAATTTAAAATTATTAAAGATTATCTTTTCAATATGTGGATATAAAGAAACATAATGATTACTCATGGTCAAATGAATATTCTAATGGGTTGTTTGACATTGTATTTGAAAAATGTTTTTGAAAAAAAATAATTTTTTTTATTTTAATTTTTTTTTGGTGTTTTTAGATCATTTACATGTGTTGATATCAAAAGTATTTTTTTTAAATAAAAAAATATTAT
This sequence comes from Salix udensis, assembly GCA_029204005.1. Lineage (NCBI taxonomy): Eukaryota > Viridiplantae > Streptophyta > Magnoliopsida > Malpighiales > Salicaceae > Salix > Salix udensis. The sequence goes on along the minus strand of CM055029.1, from coordinate 4,674,501 downwards.
TTTGATGCATTTATGAACAAAAAAAACTTTCAAAAACAATCTCAACCAAACTCCCAAGGAGACATTAAGTTTTTGAAAAAATAAGTGTCAAATTTAGGTAAACTGAGAATTCTCATTGATATACAATAATTCTCCATTAAAAAGAAATATTTTTTTTTGTTTTCAAAATTTATATTAAATCTAGAAGATACTTTATCTATGTTTTTGACGGTTTTTTTTTCTTATAAGCTTTTAACTATATCTTGAGAAAAAACAAAATGATGAATAATATAATTTTCTCTCATATTATATATATAAACACTTTTAGCGATATCAAAAAATTAAGATTACTTTCTTTTATATTTTCATACAGACACTAATTTTTTAATATAAAATATAATATAAAACATTTCTTTATTGGATCGAGTTTGCATAGCTTTTTATGATAATTTTGAATTTAAAAGAGATTAAAATAATATTTTATAGCTCAATTGTCAATAGTTATAATTTTTTTTTTTTTTTAATTTTGTGTCTCGAGAGAGAAGGGATTTGCTATACATAATACATCCATAGCTTTCTCAAAAATATCTCAACAATTATCCAAGACATCATTAACTAGGAGTCCAATCAACAATAATGGTTGTCCAAAATGTTTTATTGGATGATTCATCAGCAAAGTTTTTCGGTACACTCAATTAATATGAAAGCAGAACAGCTTGTTGACATCAAAACTTGATTTCACTAAGCATTAGTCAAATTGATGAATAATAATAATAATAATAATAATAATAATAATAGATGATTTTTCAACCATAAATATCAAACGACATATAGTCATCATTTTTATAAGGTCGACACATGGAGTGTGTACTGTGTAAATTAATGCAACTTCTATTCTTCTTTTTTTTTTTTTTTTGAAAAAGACTGATATTCATTACGTTTTTTTAAATATATATATGTATGTATGTATGTATGTATGTATGATACGTATGTATTTGCTTGGATTAAATATCTCCACAGATGGTCTTCGGATAGTTCTCAAGTCGATTTCTTTAGGAAAAGAACAAAATTAATTGTATGAACTTGGAAAAAAAAAACAATGGATGGATTACATCTCTTATATCTTGTGTTGAATGCAGAAGTAGAAGAAAACAAGGAGTTGAGATAAAACTTTGTTTTACACTGTGTTTTAAAAATATTTTTGAAAAATTTGAAAGTTTTTTATTTTTATTTTAAATTAAATTTGTTTGATGTTTTTATATCATTTTGATATGCTGATATCAAAAATAATTAATAAAAAAACAAAACATAATTATTTTAATACATTTATAAACGAAAAGTGTGTTAAAAAACAACTTCAATCATATTCATAAACAAACTCTTAGTTAATGATCTAGTAAGTGACTTGGTAATAAGAATTTGAGACTAAAAAATTTACTTTCCTCGTGATCTAAGATTCGAGCCATATGATTACTAATATGATGACCACTAAAAATTTACATGATCATTAACTTTAAAATCTATAAAATTAATCGAGATACACGTCAACTAACATCAACTAACTCAAACATCCACATTCATAAAAAAAAAAAAAAACAGACTCTTAGTTCAAACAACACTTAGTTGAAACAAGGAGTGAGAAGGTAAAAGAGGTACCAGCGCGTTTATTTTGGACTATATTATATGTGAAAACAAGAGAAATAATTAATTGGTGTGGTCCAACTGAAAAACGGACCCCGTCGTGAAGGGTTTTTTCTCCTCTGAATTATCTGGGTATATATACTTGACGTGCATGTTCTCTTTTCGGAGATTACGACTTCACACAAAGTGCCCTAATTGCTGTGTAGGGATTCCAATTTTTCATTTTTTTTCTTTTCATGTTTACTACCTTCTGAACGGCGATGGATCGATGATGGCGATGGATGATGATTATGACTTTAATATAATCTTTAATATAAAGTGTTTAGAGTTTGATTTATGTGTGTTTGAGTCACGGCACTAATTTCAGGCTAGCATCCAGCCCTAATCTATTAATTTTTAAGTCAACTTTTAATTAATTATCACCGGAAAAAAAAAACCGGCTAACTTTTTTGGCTGTGTGCTAATGGTGGTTTTTGTTTTCCTCAATTTGATTTCCGATCATAGGATAAAATTATTTTATAATTGTATTGGAATAAAAATAAACCCGTATGAATATTATTATATATTTGAAAAGTTCAAGGGTAGGGGTATATGATAAACTAACCATCTCTTCGGGAGTGTAGTGTGAAGCTACAGCAATGAAGGGCCTTAGCAGACATTAATTGTTTGTGCATGCATGGACCGGCTGTAGCCTAATTGCCATATAAAATATAATAAACATCGCAGCAATAATAAATTGAGATTAAGAGGTTTATTTTTTTTATAATCTCGGGTTCAATTTTTATGGTAGGTAATATGATGTTCATTTGGATTAATCAAGATACACACAATCTTGACCAGACATCCATGTTAATAAAAAAAATATAACAATACATGATCGTCTAGTAGGTAATCCAGAGATAATAGCTTGGGACTAAGATATTTACTTTTCTTATGGTCTCAAGTTTAACTTTTATGTTGGTAATATAATGTTCATTAGAGAATTATATGATTATTAATTTCAGGACTCATAAAATCAATTAAAATTCACGCAAGCTGGACTTGACACTCGTATTAATAAAAACAAATATAAGAATACATTGCTTAGAGATACGATAATTGATGTCCGGAAATTCAACATGGTGTGTGATGGAAGTCAACCCCTTTTTTTAACTCTTTTTTTTTCTTTTCTGGGGATCTGGATGATATTCTAAGAAATGTATGTGCCTTCAATTGAAAAAATTGGTTTTGTATATTATTCAAGTTGGCCAATACAATACATTAAATATTCCCTTGCAAGAAACTACGCACGGTTTTTCTATCAAACACGGCGATGCATTAAGACATGAGCATTGGATGTCTTTGAAGGATACCTGGTTGAAGATTCTTCATTTTCAGAACATCGTGAGGGTGAAACTGGTAATTTACGGTTCGGAGAGATTATTCCTATCGTGTTTTTTACATAATCATCTCCAAATTATTGGAAATTAGAATATACGACACTTCTTCTATTATTAAAGACATTTAAAAAAAACTAAATCATGTCAAGAATTCACTATAATTATATATACAGTTTATAAAAAAATAATTCTTGTTTCATAAGAAAATAATTCTTGTTTTGGAGGTATTGTAGTCTTTTTTTTCTTTCATATTTTATCATTAAATAACTGTTTGACATGTATGCGTCTTTTCTAATTTTTGTAACACTAGAAATATGAGTTTGCCCCTGAAATCAGGAAAAAAAAGTTTGTTGGACAAGGATATTTTAAGTATTTCAGCTTCTAATGAACAATAAAATAATAAATTTACCCTAAAAAAAGATAAAATATAAGAATTGCCGGCAACAATACTTTTGGTATTTCTAGTTTTATGAGCATAAAAGCACCAATTTACCATTGGAAAAGACAAAAGTCGAGCGTTGACCTTGGGGGTATTTTGGTTTTTTGCATTCTAAAGTAGTCTATATTTTTTGTTCATATTTATTTATTTATTTATCCTCTTGTTTTTTTTTTTAATTTTTGTCCTTTTTTCTTTTATTTATGTTTTATTTGTTTTCAATTTAATCCTTCAATTTTAATATATGTAGATGATCTTTTTAAAATTGATACTTCTTCTTTTAATTTTTTAATTTTTTTCCTGTGTTCTTTTGCCAAGGTCTTTATGGTTTTTTTGGTGCTTCAAATAAAAAGTTTTTTTAATAGTGATAATATTTATTTTAATTTTATCCTTTTCTTTTTATGTTTTTTTGCTTGCTCTTTTGTCAAAGTTTTTGTATTTTTATTTTATCCTTTGGAATAATTTTATTATTTCAACAATATTAAGAATAGTTGTAGTGATTGTAGTCAAAATAATAATAGTGAAATTAATAATGATAATAATAACAACAATAATAATCTATTATAATGGTTATAATAATTATGATATCAATAATTATGGTAGTGACAATTGTAATAACAATAATTATGATAATAATATTAATAATATCAATAAATAAAAATTATAGTGATGATATTAATAGAGGTAATAATAATAATAATAATAATAATAATAATAATAATAATGATAGTTTTGATGATATTAATAGCAATAATAATAATAATTAGGATCATGATAAAAATAATGGTGGTGGTGGTTATACTACTACTACTAATAATAATAATAATAATTGTGGTTCTAACAATAATAATGATGGTGATGCTAATAAAAATACAAAAGTGGTAATATTAGTATAGTTGTGGCGATAATAATTATAACAATAGTATATACAATAATATTATAGCGATAATGATAAAAATAATAATAACATTTATTATAGTGATAACAATAATAATACCAATAATAATTAAGATATTGATTATTGATAGCGGTGATATTAGTGATAATTGTAATGATAGTGATAATTTAGCAATCATGATAATAACAACGAGAATAATAATTGTAATAATTCATCATTCGATGTTATAGTTATTAGGAATTGAGTTTTATAACATCTCTATGTATAGTGTTTCAGATCTAATATCCCGAATTAATGACTTAAAAAGTTTTGTCGCTCAATGTTCTCTTTTTTTTTTTTGTTTTTTTTTTCAAATTTTATCGTTTAACATTAGTTTTTGCTTTAAAGAAAAATTCATCCTAATTTCGTTTAAATCTATTAAACAAATAAATTCACATCGAGTTAAGTTTTATTAGAAACCCACTCTGTTAAAAATTAAAGATAAAAAAATTAAAGATAAATTCACATCGAGTTAACATTAGTTAAGTTTTATTATCTTTTCCAGGTTTATAGTATTATATAAAATCTTTACACTCTAAAAAAAATAGTTATGTCTGCGGGGGAATGCAAAGAAATTGGCTAGTGACTTGTATTATAAGTAAATTTATCAAATTTGAAAGAATGAAATAAGAAAACTGAGAAACATAGATGATTTTACTTGGAATATATATCATATATTTAATAAATGACCGATTTAATGGGAAAATAAATTATGCAGGACAAGATTTAAAAATAGATAAAGTTTGAAAAAAAATTGAAAAAGAAAAGAAAAAAGAGTTCATTTAAAGTGGGAAGTCAAGGATCGGAAAAATCAAAAGTCTCAAACTTATATCATAAAATTCATCATCTAACCACAATGTCTAAGAAGTTACATATAAATAATAAATCCCTAAACAATCAATTATTGGAATCAACTAATTAAATAAGTTTGTTCAACTAACAATAATAAAACCTAACTAATAAACTTAAATAACAATCCAATACATTTGGTCTAGATGTGCTTAGTCTCTCAATCAAAAAGTGACTAGTTAGGCAACCTTCCGTTATTCCTGTTCATACACATGTAACATGTTGTGTAGATTTGATGTCATCACTAACTCTCTCGAAGTTAGAGAAACTCAAATCTGGCCTCTGAAAAACAATCACTCAAACAACGTTTTCAAGTCAAAAGAAAAAAGACAATGAACAGTAAACTAGATGATGCGTCATTTGATTCTTCTTAATGGAATAGACGAAATGTGTTTTGAGGATTTTGATCAAAGTTCAATTTAATCATTTGATTTGTAACTATTTAATTACATCCTTAATTGACCTAAAATATTCAAAAATTTAGCATTTTCATCCTTTCTAAACTTCAATGTCAACCCCGAATTTGTGTGCCCTTTTTATTTTGGTCATTGGTCTTAGATTTATACAAATTAATACTCAATTGACCATTAAACTTTCAATTTCTTTTAATTTCACCCCTAATTTCAGCTAATTAGGTCCTTACAGTTTAATGCCTTCATTTTATCCTTTAATTGATCTCAAAAAACTTGATTTTCTTGCAATTTTACCCCTAATCTTAACCAATTAACTTCATAAAAAAAATTTGGTCTAAATTTTTTTTACTCTTCTCAATTAAGCCCAAATTAGGTTCTCAAACTTAATTTTTCACCAGTTAATTCCCTAATAAAATTATTTCATCCCTTTTAAAGTATAATAAAATATATGCACTTAATTAAATTCTTCAATTGGACCCCAAATTAAATCCTAAACATAATTAAACTTTAATTTGGCTCATGATGAAATTAAATTGACCTATTAAAAAATAATTATGTTACCAGACTTAATTTTTATGCTTATTTTTCTGATAATAATTTATTATACCTTGAATCTATATTTTTTCTATTCTTGGTTATAGTAGGGGTATGATCGAGCTCTTAAACTATATAAAAATTTTACTTGATTTTTCTACCATGTCATTCCTTTTTATCTTTGTTATTTTTACTTTTATTTTGAGTAATTTTTAGGAATAACACATAAATGGGTTATGCTAATAGACATACCTTAGAGTACACCTTTTTTTTTTCAAAGATCATAATTTAAACCTGTATAATAGCTACTTAGATTCATTGTTTCATCATTCCTTACCACTTATCTCATTTTATACTCATCAAACTATGCTTATAATTTAAGCCTTTACAAAACTTACTTAGATTCATTTCTTCATCCTTCTTTGCCACACATCTCATTTTATACTAGTTGAATAGTGTCATGTATTCACTAACATACCTATTTCCCTGTCTTAGATTATTCCATTAGTCTAAAAGGTTTTTTTTCTATAAAATCAGGATATACTTTACTTGTAACTTTTATTTCATGTCAACCGAATCAGTTATACAGGGTCACCTTTTATAGCCAAATAATTTTCATTACCTTTTCCAATAAAATTTCATTGTACCAATATGGTTTATTTTTGCAAACTTTATTTTTTAATTTTCAAAAATATTATACCAATAAAAAAGTAATCCATGTTATTAATTCACTTAGTGAATATCCATGAATTAAGATGACAATTAAAAGTTAGGGTCTCTATTTTGATATGTTTCATGATTTAATCATCAGGGTCATTTGTGGTAACCCTGATTATGGTTATATTAGTGATTTGTATGGTGAACTCGTCTCTAATCATTATTGTTGGAATATTCATTTTTTTTAAGGTCATCATACACACGATAACAATGATTGTGATTATTTTGGTATTTTCTACGCTAAACTAATATTTATTTAGACTAATCACAAATAAAAACACTAGAAAAAATGAAAGGAAATGATGCTAAATCTCTAAATGCAAACAAACATTCAAACAAGTATCATAATTTTCCATAAAATCTAGCAAAAGCATGATAATTCACAAAGAAGACTTGATTCTTAATGTTGTTGTGTGTGGCCTCACACCATTTAATGAGAGAACCACCATATTAATTCAAGTGACAACATGACTGTCTCTTTGAATTAAAAGATGCAATAACTATTGTAGCAGCAGTAGCAAAAATTAAAAGCAGAACACATGGGAGAAAGAAAAGAAAAATAGACAACTAAGTTGTTTGTTTTTGTTATCTTTTTTCTAGCTCGTTAACCGTTGGATCGAGATGAGATTTGGACAGTATTTTCTAGATATATTACTTTTCATTCTGAACGGTTGATCTAAGATTGGTGGTATATAAGCTGGTCAGTTTGTCAAAAACCACGACTATCAGTGTTGTGAGTTTTTGTCAAATACTTTTCTCTTAATCTTGTTGTATTCTAAGAATAAATTGTTCTTGATTTATGTATATTGTAGCTCTTAGTTAAATCTGAGGAGAAATAAATTTGAACCATTATTTGTTATGATGGAAGTTTTGGTGGATTACTGTCTCGTTGTTTTTCCCGTCTCGGTTTTCCAAGTAAAAATCTTGGTGTTGATTTGTGTGACTGTTTATATTATTTTGTTGATTGTTTGATACTAATTTTGATTTCACAAAAAAGGAAAAGGATTGGACTTGTTAATTGTGAATGTTAATTTGGAGAAATTGGTTTCCGATTGTTCGTGGTTTACCAATAACTGTGAATTATAAAATAATCCGATGAACACGGATAACAGAAAAAAAAATGCAAGATAGAATATGAGGATGGAGTCATTCTTATTGATAATTGCATGACTAGTGAAGTAAAAGTCAACAAATCTGCGAGGTTAGGTGAATTTCAGACTAAATTGCTATGATTGATTTCTTGTATCTCTGTTGCTAATGTAGATCCAACCGTTGATGTAGGGTAGCTAACTGCTGCTGATGTCACGGTGGTTTGGCTTCTTCTTTTTTTAAATTAATATAAATAAAATATTATAACTAAATAGCAGGAAAAAACAAACTGCATGGAAATAAACAGTAATTTAAACCGTGGAATTTAGCAGTAAACTATCACAAAAATTCATCCTCCTCCACGTCTCCCTCTCGATCTTGATGTACCGTGCTTTTGTTTTTGTAAATATTTGTGAATATTTTAATTAATTCTACGAGTTTTAAAATTAATAATTATAATTTTTTTAATAATTATTATATTAATAATTATAAAACTTGAAATTCAAACTATAAAAAAGCAAACCTTTCAAACTTAGGCTATTAGAGTGTGCTTCCTAATAGATGTTTTGTGTAGTATTTTATTAGTGTCTATTCAGAAATATGATTGCGGTTGTTTTTTAAAATATTTTTTATTTAAAAATGCATTAAAATAATATATTTATATTTTTTTAAATTATTTTTTATATCAATACATGAAAATAATTTAAAAAACCAAAAATATTTAATTTAAAATAAAAGATATTTGTTTTTTTAAAAAAATACTTTTCAAAATCAATGTCAAATAGATAATTAGATAGAGTTGGTAACTTTTGACTAACAAATTTACATTTACGAGAGAGAAAATTTGTCAGAGTGCTGCAGCAGTTTTATCATCGCCTCTCCCACACACTGCTACTGTCTCTTCTCTACAATTGTTGTGTGATAACTGCTGTGGTAGAATTGCTATATCTCAGGTTGGCGGGCCAATTTGCTGGTAGATTGGGAAAATGTTGCTAAAATCATTGCTACCATAGCTTCTGTGGATGTTAGTGGTTAGAGTGGTGGTGCTGTGGCAGAGGTGAGGTATTCTACGGTGGAGATGGTGGCGGTATGGAGATGGAATAAATGGGTATGTGCTTGGGGATAAATGGATCTGTGTCTGGGGCAGTTGGTCTGGTGGGTGAATTGTTGGTGGTGGTGTGCTGAGGTCGCCGTCGGCGAGGAGATGGATTGGGTTTCTGGTGGTTGGCATAGCTGGCTGGTGGTGGTGGGTTTTTGGCGGCTAAATGTTAAACAGAAGGGTTAGGATGGAAGAGTAATTTTTTTGAAAAATATTGAAAATTTTTTATTTTTATTTTTTTTATATTATATTAATGTTTTTGAAAATGTGTTAATGTAAAAATATATTTTTTTTAAAATAAAAATTATTATTTTAATATATTTTTAAATAAAAAATACTTTGAAAAATAATTTTATCATCAATTCTAAACGAGTACTAAGAATGCGAAGAAGCCATGGATTGTTTAGTTTTGAGAATAATTAAAAGCGTTATTTTGATATCAAATCTAATAAATTAAATATAAATAATAAATTCTTGAATAACCAATTATTAAACTTAAATAACAGTCCAATGAAATGGGTCTATATATGTTCTTCACCCTTTGTTATTTCTATCTATATACACGTGCGATTTGTTGATACACGTGCGTTTTGTTATGTATGTTTGGTTTCCCACTAATAAATTAATTAAAAATCCACAAAAAAACAGAAGAAAAAAAATGCATAGATTTGGCCACCCAAATTTATTTTTTCCTCCCCATGCAAAATGAAGCAAGCAAGGCTAAGCTCTCATTTGGGAGTACAATTTAAATGAAGGCTTACTAAAATTTGTTTTTTTAAATTTTATATTGTTTTGATGTGATAAAATGATATTGAATATATATATACTAGCTATATGCCCGCGCGTTGCCGCAGGCATTTTTATGTATATAATTTATCATAATTAAATTAACACCGATAAATTTATATGATATAATTAAATAAAAGTTATACATTAGGAGATAAAATGAAAAAAAACAATTTAATTAAAGTTTATTGTGCAAGCATAGATTACACCTTTTAGAATGTAAATATTACGTAATGAAAGATCACAAAAGAGCGAACTAACATTTTAAAAACCAGAGCAAAATATTTTTAATAAGGAAAAAGAAATCAATAACAAAATCATTATTGTGCAAATAATTAAATTATTATTAGTATAATTATTATTATTATTATTATTATTATTATGTTAGTAATGAAAGGAAAATAAATAAATGAAAGACTAAAAATATCCTAGAAACTTTCACAAAAGATAAGAGAAAAAATAAGAAAAAAATAAAAAATTATTATTGCTATTACTGTAAAAAAAATAAAAATTATCAAATTATCCGGAGGGGAAAAAACATTAACAAAAAAGTAAGCAAGAGAAATAATTAAATTATTATTATTATTATTATTATTATTATATTAATATTATAATAATAATAATAATTATTATTATTGTTGTTATAATTATTATTATTATGGTAATTATGAAAGAAACAAAAATCAATGAAAGACTAAAAATATCCCAGAAACTTTAACAAAAGGAAAAAAAAAATTCATTGTTATTACTTGGAAAAAAAAATTATCAAATTATCGGGAGGGAAAAAAAATAACAAAAGAGTAAGAGAGAAAAATTATTATTATTATTATTATTATTATTATTATTATTATTATTATTATTATTATTATTATTATGCATTAATATCAAATAGAAAATTAAAAGAATAAGGACCAAAATGAAAAATGACATATATAAAATTAATTCCCATTGAAGGATAGAATTGAAAAAATTACAAATTGGAAGACCAAAAATTAAATAATATCAAATGCTGTCATTCTATAAAAAAATTAAAAGAAGAGGGACTCGAAATCAAACTTTGTATATATTACCAATTGCAATTGGAGGACCAAATTAAAGAAATCAAAACTTCCGTACCAGAAAAATTGAAGGAATCAACAAAAAATCAAAAATTCAAAGTTTAAGGACTGAATTCAAAACCTGCTATATAATCAATTTGACTTGAAGGGCACAATTGAAAACAATAAAACCTTAATTTCAATAAATCAGTAATAACAAAACGAAATCAAAACCTAAGGGACCGAAATTAACTTATCACAAACATGAGGGACCGGCCCTGTCTTTGCGCCGGCAGGAGAGAGAAAAGCGACAGCCGACAAAAAGCCGTCCCGCCGCCGCTTACACGGGCATCTATGCTCTGAACGCGCCGCGACGAAAGACAGATCACCGGGAGGCGCACCGTATTCACCGGCGGAGGAAAATTTTTTGACCTCCGTATGGCACCGCACGCGCCTCCTAAAGGGCGCGTTAGCGTTGAGCGTGGGCCGACGCTGGGCCCCGACGACGCGCCCGACCGCTCAACGGAAAAATATAATAAAAAAAATAGGCGAATTACCGAAGCACCCCCGACCTAACCCGGATCTACGAAAAAACCGAGGGGGAAAGGACGCTCGTGTCCCCCGCTATCGTGCACTCGTTTTGTCATTTTGTGAGCCCTTTTTCGTCCCGCACACCGTGTAAAAAAGATGGAAAAACCGACGGAGCCCCTCGCCCTCCCCGTGCACTATTTTTGTCGTTTTCGAGGGCCGGTGGCGTCAATACACTGTACAAAAGCGGAAAGTAAAAAAAAAGAAGGAAAAACCGATAATGACCCTCAAAGAAAAAAAACAACGAACGCCGGCGCATGAAGGCTAATTTCGCCACGACACTGTCGCAATCCACAGTGAATACACTCAGAAGCTACAGTGCAAAACTCCACGGCTTTTAGTTGTTTTGTAATATATATTTTCAATTAATATTATTTTAATATTTATATTTTTAACATATTTTAAAAAACAAATAGCCAATCATCATTTAATATCCTTTACGGCATTGAGTAATGAGGAAATGTTTTTTTTGGGAAGAGAAGATAATGGGGCTTGAGGCCTCGGTGAAGGCATTCAAATGAAGCCTAAAGAGAAACCCAAAACAGCAAAAATCTGCTTCAACCCGAAGCCCTCCTACAAAACAAGAAATTCTTGTAGGGTTCTTATTCCAAAACCCAGCTCCAATCCACAACAATAAAGCTAACAAAATCATCCTAAAAATAAAAAAAATCGAAGGAGCGAAGGGATAGTCATAGATGTCTAGTTGCTCACTTGCTGTTTGAGCTCTGCGTAATTGTTGGCGGGTAAGTTCTCTCATGCTAAATCTCCATATAAAAAGAAAAACATTTTTCTTTATCGTTGTGGTTTTCTTGTTACTGGGTTATTGCTGTTTTGTAAAGTATTATTCTCAATTTCTATAATTTACACGATTATCGTTTTCTTTCTGTTCTGGTGCTGTTTATGGGATATTTGAGGCAGTATATGGTATATACCATCTTAACTTTCATCTTTTATCTGTTGTCTCATCTTCTTTTTTTTTATACTTTTTGCATGGCTTCGAAGCTGCTTAAATCAGTTGTGCATTGTATGTTTATCTTACGCAAGCCTTATGATGAGCTTGAACTTAAACTTTGACCCACATCTCCTTTAATAATTATACCAACCTCGCAAGATCAGCACTGGAGGCTCAACCTTGCCAATCTTCATAGGTTTTTAAGTTAACAGAATCCCATTTAGCCAAGGATCATGCTAAGCTTCTACATACTGTATTTACTGATGGGTATGGCTTGTTTGATAATTTTGTTGTCCAAATTGTTAATGATTTGTATGGAAAGTTTGTTGATTTGGCTAAGGATATGTTGATTTGTGTTGATTTGTGTTTTGTGTTTTGTGTCAAGTTGTTGAGTCAGCAATTTGATTGGTGTATGAAGATTGGAAGGGACTTTGTTAGATTACTGCAAGATTTGGTTCGAGTTCCTGAGTTTCAAAGAAAACAGACCTACTAGATGTTGAACCCAAGTAAGTTCTGGACTGAAGGATTTCAGATACTATCTCAGCTGTACTTCTGTAGGACATCTACTAGTCTTTGTTTGCTTTGAATCACTCCACAAATGGAAAACCAGTTGAGGTTTTTGCTGATTCATAGTTTGGGAGCCAGAAGTGGTATCAAGGATGGTATGCCAAGAAGTTTAGAGGTTGACAATATTGTGGTAGCGGTTGTTTTTAAAAATATTTTTTGTTTAAAAATGCATCATTTTTTTTTTTTGACAAAACACAAAAAAAATTGAAGCAAAGAAAAATTAAATAAAATTCAAACCTTTCAAATTCACTTAAACACACAAAAACAAATAGGCTCTTATTCTTGGTTCACCAGGTGCGACTTTTATAAAGTTGTTAATAAAGGAACATGCTCCTCATCCTTTTATGCTTGATGTCCAGAACGTCATAGATTTAGAGCAACATGTTGAGCTCCCTAATCCTTTACCCCTGACATGTAATGAGAAAGGTGAAAATAATCATAATTTACGAGGTTATATCTGAACTAAATCTACTAAGGTTTCAAATAGTGGTTGTTCTCTGGACACCCTCAATCATATAGTGTTTATAGTTACAACTTAGAGAGCTTGTAGATCTTCTTCCTATGTCTTCTCACTCTAAAATGTTTGATTCAACTAAGACTTGCATGTAGAGTTTATAATTTGCATGTTGAGATCATAAAATAAATTAAAACAAGTAATGGACAATACAAATTTCGAGCTGATTTATATAAGTATTATGATGTACTTAATGTTGGAGATTATTTCATGATACAAATTATATTTTAATGAAATATTTTGGAAATCAATCATAGATTGCAAGTGAGTGGTGCTGGATCATTCAAAGTGTTGCAAATGATTGAATAAAATGATTATGTCTTTAAAATGTCACTAATTTTTTAATATTCACTATACTTTTCATACGAATGACCTCGTTATATATAAAACACGACTGCTTATCCGTGATCATTCTTTGAAATCCTTTCCCCATTATCCTTATCTTTGACACAAAAAAAAACATATTAATGCTCCTTGGGATGAACAAATTGTTTTTATTAGGGATGGTGAACTTTAACGTGAACTTTAGCGAATCCTAGTATAAGAGTTAGATTATCAAATTCAAACTATGTTTGGATTTTCAGAGAAACATCACAACAACTTGATCATGATCTTTGAGAGTATTATTGGAACCACCTTGAACTATACTAGATGAGGTCGAGTTTCTCCAATCTCAGAAGAGTTGGTGGGGATAGTAGACCCCAGACATTGTTTATGTACTCGTATGATCTAGACGATGAGGTAGCTCAAACTTTTGAGAGATTGGGCTTTAACATAATTTTTGATTTAATTTACTTGGACTTTTAATTGACATTTCTCCAATCTCCGGGAGAGTTGGTGGGAATACCGGACTCGAGACATTGTTTATGCATTCATATCATCTAGACGATGGGGTAGCTCAAACTATTGAGAGATTGGGCTTTTTAACATATGTTTTGATTTAATTTATTTGGACTTTTAATTGAGGTTTATTATATAGGCTTTATTTATTGCCGATTTTTTCAACCTCATTCTCTCTTCTTTGGCCTTTTCTTCTTATTTTCTTCTTTTCTTTCTTATTAGGATTTAAATCTTCTTTTTCTTGCATCAATAAGTTATTTATGGTGTAGGTAACGATGAATGAAGTAGCTCTCTCCTTTGGGTTTTTATTTCCAAGTGTCAAGATTTCATTCTTCCAAAGGACAGCAAGGCTTACTAGCCTCAAACCAAAGGCAAGAAAGAAAAATCAATCCCCCTTTCTTGTTGTAGCGTTTCTTTGCAAGTAATTTAGAGGCTATCTTTCACTAATTTTTTTTCTATAAACAGGTAACAAGGGCTCTTTGTGTCAAATGCTCTAAAAAACAACTAAAATTTAATTCCAGAGTTGATGAGAATAGGTGATTTTCCTTTCTCTGTAATTTTTGAGAATCAATTTTGAGTGGTTTACTAAATTGGTTGTCCTCAAAAATTAGACAAGAGAATACCTGCTATATTCATTGTTTTACTTGTTACAATTGTTTTTCTAAGACATACTGGTGCAATGCAGGAAGGTTGTAAAGAAATCAGGAACGAAGGAGCACCACTTATGGCAGAAAAGAGATTCAGCTGGATCTGGGCAAAAGGCATTGAATCTTGTTAGAATTGTAAGTTTTTTTCAAGCCTAGGTTTTTACATAGCAGAGAATTGCTGTGAAGTTTATGGCAACCTTAAACATATATTTAGAACAATGAAGTTAATTAATAAAAAGTGCTTTATGAAATTAATAATAAAAGCACAATGTTCTCTGTCTGAAATGTATTTTTCTTGTTTGGTTTGAAATGTCAGGTTTCTGAACTTCCTAATGAGAAAGAGGCTGTTTATGGAGCATTAGATAAATGGACAGCCTGGGAGACAGAGTTTCCATTGATTGCAGCTGCTAAAGCCTTAAAAATATTGAGACAGAGGAGGCAATGGACGCGTGTAATTCAAGTATGCCATGTTCAAAAACTCCTTTTGATGTCAAACTCATGCCTGAATATATACGAACCATTCCAATCGATATTATTGAAGATAAAATGATATCTGATTGCTTACATCAACTTTTACATTATTTATAATTGAACATCACCAAATGGTGAAATTCAATAGCTCTGCATCTGGCCAAATCCTAACCTGATATCTTTGTTGAGTTATTTTGAGTTCATATGTTGATGGACATTAGTTCAGTTAAGGGAGTCTCTTGGAAGGATTAAACCATGTGCAATAAGAATTCTTTCTCACAGAACCGTTTTGTCATATTCATCTGTAGGCTAAACTGTGAGAAATTGTCTGAACAAATTATGTGAAGCCTTTTCAGTGATAGTGGGTGTCTTTGTCATCTGTGATGTTTTCTTGTTTTTTCCTTATTTACTTTCTTTCCTGATGGATGTTCTTTCATGATGTCAATGAGTACAATCTATGCTGATATTTCTAGCTTATTTGTGTAAATAACTATTGTCGCTGGAGTGAATATTTTACAATTCTATTAGCCTTTAGTAATTTTATTTTGTACTCAGGTTGCAAAGTGGATGTTGAGCAAAGGTCAAGGAGCAACATTGGGAACATATGACACCCTTCTACTGGCATTCGATAAGGATGACAGGGTAGATGAGGCTAAATCATTATGGAACATGATTATATATGTACATACTCGCTCTATGTCGAAGCGCTTATTTGCAAGGATGATCTCTCTGTATGATCATCATAACATGCAAGATGAGATAATAGAGGTACTGGTGAACCGTTCCCACCTTTTCTTTCAATAAAGTGATTGGAACATGTGAAATCTGAATAATGTTTATTTGGGAGTTAAAGGTATGGTTTTAAAGCTTGAGTTTATTTTTATGAGAAATTCAGGTCTTCGCCGACATGGAAGAGTTGGGTGTGAGACCAGATGAAGATACTGTTTGGAGAGTGGCACGCGCCTTCAAGAAATTAGGCCAAGAAGAGAAGCAGGAATTGGTTCTTGAAAGGTACCTGTGTAAATGGAAGTATATCCACTTCAATGGTGAAAGAGTTAGAGTGAAAAGAGATAGATGGAATGAAGAATGATTGGCAACTTGATCAATTGAAGTTGACTAATTGGCACTGGGTGCCATCTGATTGAAACGCGATGTGCCGGCAGTAGTGGCATGCAATGTGAATGAAATGGGAATCGTTGGCATGCAATCTAATGCTCACACATCCGTGCATGAAGTCCTGAATGTCGTGGCAAGGATTTCATCAACTCAATCCATCTTCTTATGGCTGGGTGCATACTTACTGTGTATCTGCTGTCTGCTGGTTCACAGTGAGCACCAGTTAGCCAACAGATGTGAAGTTTTGCGAACCGCGTCACGCACTGTTTCTGATCAATGGTGTGGAGATTTTCTATTTCTCAAGTTTGGCCAATTCCTAGCGAAAGCGAGTATGTTTGTTCTAAGATGTGTTCGAGGAAGTCAAATAATTCCGTATGTATATCGATGATATAGACCAGCATCTCTTCAGATTAGAAGATTACAACCGAAGTCGGTTACTTTTACTTGTGTACTTGTAATACTAGGTCTGGAGGCACAGAAAAGATCTGCAGATGCCATAAAAGTGGTGCTTCTAATGGCAGTAGAAATGGTGCTTCCTGAAGAATCTCTAAGCTCTATTTTAGGTAACTATTCATGTGACTTGCAAAAGTCCATCAAAGACTTAAACTTCTTTTCTCTAGCCCTTGTGATTGAGTTTGCTAAACTATTAAATAGTCAATGATGTCGGTGTTTCTATTGAAAATGTTAGGTCACACTTTGTTGGAAAGTTTTTAATGGAAACGTCAACATAATCTCTTGCTAGAGATTTCATTAGAAATAGTTGCTCACATTCTCACAAAACAGGTGATGGAATATTTCCAATGGAATTGACAATGGCATATTATGTTGGCAATTAAAGTGCATTTCTATAGAATATGCAATGAAATACTTCATTCAAAATGACGACAAAATCTGATTTTTCAACGTGAATATTTCATCGAAAATGTTACTAGAAAAATAAGTTATGGATGGATTTGATGTCCGAACACAAATATCTAACAAGCATGTGACCAAAAACATGTTTTTCATCATCAATTCACTAGTGCATGCAGTGATTTATGACAAAAGTTTTTCCTTAATGCTTATGGAATATATTGTCTCCTAATTTTCTAGTGGTGATCCCATTTTAAATGTAATCATTAACCATGTTTTATTAAAACAAATTCAAACGACGGGTCATATCAAAATCTTATTGAGGTTACTACTCAATTCTAATTTCAGACAGTTTCTTTAGGAAGTCCATTCATGGCATCTACTTTTCTATCTGATTTATGAGGTGATTAGAATGCTATTTTTTTTTAAATATTTTTAAAAGTTCATTTCCATCACTCTTCTTAAAACAAAAAGCAAAAAAATCACTATAATTTAAAGAGAGCAGATTAAAGCTAGCTTTAATTCCATGGAATAATAATACATGCAGAACTGAAATCTTTCTCTATCAGCTCCATGCTTCCTATACTGCGCAGGATACAGCACTCTATACTGCGCAGGATACAGCACTCTATGCTGAAGATACTGCCACAGGGCTTCTTACATAGTGGTGACCATCAGACCAAGCGTACCACCCAAAGGCATACTCACCCTTGCTGCGGCCATTCGACATGGAATCTTCCCTGGCTTTTACTGTTATGCTGAAGCTCTTCTTCTGCCCCACATGATTGAAGAACAAAACACCAGGCGAAGCTTTAACAGCGAATCCCGGAGGTGGCCGAGCACTAAAGAAGTAGACGCTACTGCTAGCACCAACGTTTGTGACAGTCCTTGTAATGGTTACAGTGCCGTTGATCCGAGGAAGTGATACTGATGGATAGTTGAAGTTGTAAATTGACGGCGATACTGTCGGGCACTTGAATTTGGGGGGAAACGTTTTTGATTCCGTAGCTGCAAAGATAGAGCAGGTGATCCGTATAAGATGCATCGTACACCAGACCAGGATCTGCCGCCATTTCTGGGCGGAAGTGGCCGGAGCCAAGCTGGAATGGAGTCGCAGCGTTGCCAGAATGATCTGCTATTGGCCCACCCACGTTGTTTTTCATCCAGGCTGCATATCAAAACGACGGAGCATCAGGTTTCATCAATACTGACATGCAATGATACCGGAGGATCGAGATTTACCGGTGGTCATGATGGCGGATCTTATGGCAGCGCTGCTCCATTCAGGGTGTATTGCTCTGAGAAGCGCTGCTGCGGCGGCTACGTGAGGACAAGCCATTGAAGTCCCAGAAATAATGTTATACTTCACCAATCGCTTGTCTTCATACAGCTTCGACGGGGCTGTTGCTCCACTCCATGCGGCCAATATGTTCACTCCGGGAGCTGTTACGTCCGGCTGAAAAAAAAGCTTCTATTATTGTCTTCGAAGAATTAGCTATAGAAGATGCATACTTGCTATGTTTCCTATGAGGAATTACTCTATTGGCCAAAACATATTTCTTTGGTAACAATTAGATATTGTTAGAGAATACTATAAATTATATTCTAGGATCTCACTTGACAGTTTAAGTTTTTAGATAAGATGATTTCTTTACATGATATCATAGCCTTATTGACTCAACGAGCATGAGTTCGAATCTCACCACTCTATTTCGTTTAATCAAAATCAAGCACAAGTTATTGTGGGCATGTGCAAGTTTCAAGCTCAAAGAGGTTTCACTTGAGGAGAGTTTGTTAGAGAATAATATAAATCATATTCTAGTGCTTCACCTAACCATTTAAACTCTTAGATGAGATGGTTCCTTGACAAATATAAGAGAAATGGAAAATAAGAAAATTAAGCAAATTAATCACCTTGAGAATGGAAGGATGAATCACATTTGGACCTCTGCTGGTAAATGAAGCCATGACTGGTGCTGGTCTGTAATGTATTGCTGTCCTTGCTAGCTGTATTCTAGCCATTGGATCCTTGGTGGAGCGGATGTAGTTGAGAATTTTCATGGCATCACTGTAGCCTACTGAAGTTGCTGGAAGAACATGCGCATCCACAATTACATCATTCCCATTTGCCTGGCTATTTCCCAAGATGAATCCAAAACCTCCAGCCCTTTTCACCTCCATTCCCTTGGCAACTCTCGTTCCAGACCCTCTCATGCACAGAACTATTTTTCCTTTGACCTTTGTAGGTGAAAGAGAATTGGCAAGGCATTGGCTGCATTAACATGTTAAAATTTTTTTTATTACATATTGTCGCGAAGATTTTTTTTCTGAATTTTTACTCTAAAATTTTCCAAAGCAGATGATTTATTGCCGAAGAAGCTGCTGGGATTCCGTTCCAAAAACATATCCAATCAATAGAAGAGAAAGAGGAAAACTGGTGAAAGTTATACGAGGAGATGAGCCCCAATTTTCATGGAAATTCACAAACGGAAACTTATTGTCAGTGAATAATATATAAAGAAGGTACAAAGAATGCACCAGGGCTATAAAAATTTGTATATACCTACAAAATAATAAGAAGGGATTGCCAATATATTTTCTACAGTTGAAATTATGTTTCTATTACGACCTTTTTTTTAATGAAATTATGCGTTAATGTCTTACATTGGATTCTAGGATGTGAATGCATGTACTGGAGTTAACAAAATACAGTATATAACAATTATCTCGTAGGTGGTCAGTGGTAGAAGCTTGAAATTAAGAGGTTTGCTCTCTATAGCTTCAGGTTCAAGTTTCTGTGGTTGCTAATATGATGACCAATAGAGATTGACATGATTGTTATTTTCAGGATCCATAAAATTAGTCGAGATGCACAGAAGTTGACCCGGACATTCATATTAATAAAAAAAAAAAATACAGTATATAACTACAAAAAAGACAGTATAGGATTGCCAAGTAGCTGCATATTTTCAACAAATGATAGTATATTATATCCCTTTTATGCCTTTTTTTTGTGGTGATTTTTTCATCAAATTCCCTCGTTATCCATGAAATCACTACACCAGCCTGTTAACAATCATTTTCCTTCACAATATAGAATGAGTGATGATATATATACTATAAACTACCAAGTCTCCGTAAATTGTTTTGAGAGGAGAGAAACCTTGTTAAATTCTTGTGGACATTGGAGGCAACTACGTCTGATGCAAACACTAACGGGTATGCTTTGTCCAGCTTGTAAGGAGTAACAGTTTGTCCCTAAGATCAAAATATGAATTTACGAATAAATTAATCAATGATTCAAGTAAACCGGATATATATAAAAAACCCTAATTCTCAGACAATTCTTCTTACCTTAATTTCCATCCCGTTTCCTAGAACAAGGGGTGCGAAAAATGCTCGGTCCACGCTGCTAGCACCGACGGTGATAACCCAAGGGCTCGGATTGGACAGCGTGGATGGGGCAGGGCCTTCATTCCCTGCAGCACACGCCACCACGATGTCGTTTTGCAAAGCATGGAATGCGCCGATGGCGATACTATCTTCTCTGAGAGGAGCGGGTTCTCGGGTGCCAATGGAGATGCTCATAACATGGACTCCATCGCCAATGGCATCATCAATGGCAGCAAGCATATCTTCCTCGAAACATGTGTTGCCATCAGTCCTTTTCTTGCTTCGGGATCGCCCAGCACACCTTGTATATTGCAAGGTGAGCTAATGGAGCCCCGCCGGTGGCGGTGCCGCGAGCGAAGCCGCCCAACGTCGCCGCATTTTTTACCCGGCTTCCAACAGCGGTGGACGCCGTGTGAGTGCCGTGGCCGTCCTTGTCCCGTGGTGACCTGGAGTCCTCCGTCGTATTCAGTGGTCCGTAGTATTTTTCAAAACCCTTGATGTAGTACCGAGCTCCAATAATTTTCCTGCAAAATGCATGGTATGAACAGTTTGTTAAGGAATCTTGATTAGATTGTTTAACATGCTCATTATCTTACTAACTTAAGATCATGATTATGATTAGTTTCATTGCCAGATAATTCAGCAAAAATCACAGTCAACTTATAAAACTCAATCTGTGAAGTTTAAATGTATTGGTTTGTAGAAGAAACATTCGCCGTTTTCATCATACAAGGAATTCGAAATAGAGGAAATCCTTTCTTCCTAAGTGGGGCACCATATTCGTGATCGGCCCTCTGTCCCATGCTCTCAATTTCCCATGTAAAAAGCTTAAGTAGTGCCATAAACTCCTCTCAAACCATTATTTTAAATCAAAAGACAGTTTTTCATCACTTTCAGATTGATGTTCCTGAAAAAAATTCATACCAAACAGAGCTTTTTAGGCCTCACAATCATTGGTTACGACAATTGATACTGGTGCTAGCTGGCTCATGTATGCATATGCATGTATTTATCATCCAAGAAGTTAGATTTTTTTTTTGTTATAACTGGGTTGTCCGGATCAACTTACAAGCACCACAACTAATTTTTAGATTTACTGAACACTCTGCAATCCTACTAGAAAGATAAGACACTACAGGGGTGATAGGTATGCAAGGAAAACATTGAACCCGGGTACAAAGAAAGGGAACAAATCCCTTCCCCCGGCTAGGCCACAACCTCAAGTGCAAGAAGTTAGATTTTGTATGCATTGAAGGAGATCGCTATTGATTATAATACAAACACAAGAGTTTGACTACCAGAACTGAGGGCTAAAATCCAACAAAAGCAGACAAAAAATAATGGCGTTGGGCATGGCAGGATAAGGGAAGCTCACAAGATGGAAACTGTAAGAATCCAAAAACAGGGAGCGTCGATCTGATTTCCTTCGTTATATATTTGGAATAGACAAATTAGGACAGTTCTGAGCAAAGACAGCCATTAAAAAATAATTCATAGAAAGACACCTGTGATGTGTAGGGCTGGCCCATTTTGAAGCTGGCAATGAAAATACCTTGTTTGGCTCTTAGGAAAAGTTGCGAATCTATCCATTGACAATAATTTAACTACAGGTATGGTATCCTCTTGCGTACTTGTTGAATTGTTGGCATACTACAATTAATTTTGAAAAATCTACAATCAAGAGCTCTTGTTGAAACTACTTGTGTGAATAGTTTATTCCACCACAACAAGCATCTGTGTATATCCGTTGATTCCCACTAGTTATTCACCAATCAAATAGGATGCTTTATTATCTTTTTTCTCCTTATCCAATTATAATCCTACTGGGTGCGGAGTTATCGTAGCTTTAGGGATTTTGTATCCATCATTTGAAACAAAGTCTTTCATGCATGAAAACATGTGGCAATGGTGAGATGACTTTAGACAAAAAAGAAATGAGATTGGAACCTAAGCAGGGATATTGGATTGGGACACCATAACAACCATTAAAAAAAAAGGAGGTGATTCGCAATGAATTTCTGCAAAAAAAAATTTCCGTTGTAAGATTAGCATCGAAATATGTTTAGTAACGAAATGAATTTTTCATTGCTAAGCATATTTTGAAAAAATAATAATCAGAGATTGCAATGGACTTGCTGTTGCAGATTTAAATTAGTTTCATAATAAATCGTCATGCCTAATCAAGTGTAGAACAAAGAAAAAAACACATTTGCTGCTGTTAAGAGCAAGAGGGTTCAAAATCAGAATCATGCCCCTCATAGAAATTAATGGCATAAAAGTTAAACCAAGCTCGCAGCTCACACATGAACATGTTTCACATAAAAAAGACACCAAAGTCTTAATTATAACTATTAAAAAACCATCTCATCTTAAAGTTTAAATTTTTAGATAAAATCCCAGAATATCATTTATATTATTTTTTAACACACATTCTCAATTGAAAACTCTGTGAGTTTGAAACTTGTACGCATGTTCATACTACTTCATGCTTGATTTTTATCAAATAAAATGAGAGTGGTGAGATTTGAACTTGTGACCGATATGTCAATAAGACTCTAATATTATGTTAAAAAACCATCTCACCTAATATCAGGTCAAGAAACCCTAACAATAATTAGCTGTTAAACTTACGTTCAAGACTTAAATTCTTCTAACAACATAAATAATTGAGTGAATGTCTTAGAAGACTCACTTATTACAGTGGGACGAGTTGAAATCAGGTCCATTTTGGCAGATTCCCTTCCATGATCCTGGTATGGGTCCCATCCCTTCATCCCTAAAACTATTTGATTCTGGCCACACACCTGATTGGTAAAATTATCACAATCCATACTGACATTATCACACTGAATCATATTTCTCAGAAGCAATCAGTATAAACTACAAAATAATGAAATAGGAATCACGTGAGCGAAGAGTACACGGTAACTTACAAATCTAGCTAGTAGAGGATAATACATGAAGTAGTTTTTATTGGGCAGAATTATTCTTACCACTATCTATGAGCCCAACTATGACTTTCCTCCCATATCCTGCTCTCTTCAGTAAGTCTGATCGGCTCTCGCCGAAGACATGATTTATGTTGTCTCCCTCTTCTTCCAAACCCACAAATCTCCATGATCTTGTTGTTTGCACTGAGTACTTTCTGGGGTTGCTTTTAAAGACTGACACCACTTCTTTCAACTCTGCAATGTACAATTTAAGCTACGATCAGAAGGAAAGGATCTATATCTATATCTATATATCTATATATCTATATCTATATCTATACCAGATAGCTTGGACGCTTCATCTGGGGTTAGCAATGCGGAGAAGCCATTGATGCTGTGCTTATAGCTGTAAAGAAGAGACGCTTTAGCTTCTTCTTCAGTTTGTTTCACTCCATACAAATACGAGTGATGGAATTCTTCTATTTCATGTAATGATTTATCTCCTTTATGCTCTCCAAAGTATACTATGTAGACCTGTTATTTTGCCATAAAAGCATACGATTTAACAGAACTTATTTTCTTAAATAAAAAGTAAAAACACGAACATAAACGGATCGTAAGAGAGAAGAAGGAACCTGTTTCTCCACGCATGAGGCTAGGAGAGGAAGAAGAAAAAGAAAGAGGATGGGAAGTTTCTTCATGGCTGGTGACGTTAATTTCTAGTGAAGTATGAGATTTGGGAGACTGATTATAAGCTGGTATTTATAAGAGATCATGGATGATTGACTGACCTCAATAAAAAAAAAAAAGACACTGAGGTTTCTTTCCAAATCCAAACGGTCCCCTATTTTATAGAATAAATATAGATACAGAGCAGGGAATATATTTTATTTTATTTTCGACAAAGAATTTTGAATTTAAGATAGGATTTCCTATCATGGACGAACTTCTATTTCTGGTGGATACAAATGCGTTTACTATTTTTGTTAGCATTTTTATATGCTAATTAATTAATCCACTAATTCAAGCCTTCCTGAAAGGACGTAGCAAATAGACATCCATGACCAATAATAAAACTAGGAATGGGGCACCCTTTGGAATAGCCTAAAGCTCATTCCTAATCAGGGTTTCCTCATAGTCATATAAATTATTTTTTTTTAAATCCATTTATAACTTAAAAATTTTAATCAATTTCACATTTTTTTTTCAAATACTTATTTTATTATTTATTGTTGAAAAAAAAGTATAAAAAATCAGTAATTTATGTTAGGCTGTATGATTTATTGCAAAGCATTGTTAAAATTGTTTGTCTAATAAAATTTAAATTATTAGTCTTAGTAACTATTGTTGTTACCTTTTTTGGTACCAGAAACAAAAGACAATAAAATAAAAACAACAAAAGAGAAAGAACAAAAAAAATCAAAAAAATGTTAGAAAAAAATCAAAAAAATATATCAGCAAGAAAAGTATATTAGAAAGCTCAAGAAATTGCTGAAAACTTGTTGAGGAAGATCAAATATAAAAAATTGGAAAATTAGGAGTGTATTTTTGATTGATGAAGGCCCAATTGGAAGTTTTAAAGGTTTATTTGAATTTTTTGATGGATTAATTGCTGGAAAAAAAATATTTTTTTCCAACTCAATTAGATGTTTAAGCACTCAATTAGAACCCTTTATTTTTTGTTCTCTTATATCTTTAGATGATTTTAGTCTTAGATCACACTCTATTTTAGTCAAAGTTCACACTCTATTTATTTTATTTATGATATTTTACATGAATTTGATTGAATTGATGTTGAAGATCTTGTGAATATGATTGAATTGCAATGCAATTGTTGTTATTGTATTAAGTTGTGTTGTTCATGGTTGTTTTGCTTCTTCTTTGAAATAGGGATGTTCAAGATAACTTCCAATAACTATTCACTTGCCTTATTCAATATAACTTATTGTAATTACCGGCTCATTTTATTCAAGGCAACTACCCATTATTTTATTGTTTTAAGAATTTTGTACCATGTAGAATTTTTATACCTTTTATTCACCATCTACACTCAACTCTGGAATTTATCAAGTTTAGACTACAATCAAGTTTAACATGTTCTTTCTAGTCCAGACCTCACAACTCTTTAGTCTATTTTAGTGTATAGCAGAACCATAATCGTTTTTCTTTGCAAAGAGTTGTTCTAGCCCTAAACAAATGTTTGTTGAAGTTGAAATTTGATCTAAATATGAATTAATTGTTTCAATATATTTAAGAAATAAATGAACCAAGAACAAGAAAACACAAAAATGGCCTTAGAGTGGTATAGAATTACATTCAATGCCATTACATGGTAAGTGGAATTTGGTGTAGTAAAATAACTAGGTTATTTCACGGGTCAAAAAAAGATACAAAAAAAATTCAGGCTACAAGGAAGTCTAGTAAAGTCAAACTACATTTTAAAAGATCTCAACCTGACTTTGTGTGTTTTAAAAATATATTTTAATTAATAATAAGACAAAAAAATGGCAAGTCATAAAACTTATAACTAATCTAAAAGGAATGTTTTGTAGATTGCAATTATTTTCTTGTAAATAAAAACACATTATCGTCTGAAAATAAAATCTAAATAAAATATGAGATTATAGTTATAATTAAATAAAACAATTTATTAAAATTCTTTAGAAAAACATAAATTTTATGTTAAATAACTACTCATGATTTTCTCTCTCTATAATAATCGGAGAAAAAATAAAATTCCCATAAATATCTATATTAATATTAATATTTTATTATTTTTCCATAGTTAAGGAAGCTACATGTTAAATGTGGGATCCTAACGTTAAAAATAAAACTTGAAGCATCAGTAATATCATAATTAAGCTTTCTGAAAGAAGGAATGAATAAAAAGGATCAAAATAGATGTATACAGTTCGATTATTCATTTTATAATTTAATAAACAAAGTATAACACACTAATTTTGTAATTTGATTATTGTGTTTGTTCGGGTTTTAGTCTTTTAATTTGATTAATTCTTGAATTTATACACGTAAATATGAGTTTTGGTATCTATAACTGAGGTGACTCAATCATGATCCTTTTAAGTTTAAATTGCGAATTTTTTTATCAGCATCAAGCAGTCAAATGATTAATTTTATATTTGGTAATGTGACTGAGATTATTTTTTTATAAGTTATTATTAACATCAGTTGATGAAAATAATAAAAAAAATATCAAATTTTTAGTTTAAAATAATTTTTTTTCCAGTTAAGTTAGATGAAAGAGGGTGGTAGTGGACTCCTAGGGTGCTCAAGTCAAATGGCGGCCGGGGAATAAAAAGGACCACCAAATCCAAAGCGTGCATAAACTGAAGCTAACATATTTGATAGAAACTACATAGCTGTATGTGAAGTCAAATTTAGGGACCTGCTTTTATGGAATATAATTTACTTTTTTTGGTTAAAATAATTACATATAATTTATGTAAGTCGAAAAAGCTAGCTCAAGCTTTATATAGGGATTGAGAATGGTCCGTGTACTACACAAGCAAGAAGCAAGTTGCCACTTCGATGATACACTATTCATTTAGAAGGTAGTTTAGTGATATAAGTTTAGAATTAAAAATCTGTTTATTTTATAGTTTCAATTTTGAGCCTTGTAGTTGTTAATATGATAATCACTAAAAAATTATATGATTGTTAACTTCAGGGCTCATGAGATTAGTTGAAGTATAGGTAAACTGACCCAGACACCCATATTAATAATAAAAAAATAATTTCTCTTTTATTTACTTAATTTTCTCAATAGAATCCGAATCTCTTAGGTTCATCACCCTATGTACGAGGCAAGAGGCAAAAGTTTATACCCGCATGGGTAACATGGCGTTTTCAACGAAGGCAAAATGGTGGGCAACTCCACTTTGTATTGATTGAATTCACTCTCTAAGTCAACGTATGATTCTGGATATTTCAGCATCTCTAGAGAGCATAAATGGTGTATTTTACTTGTCATTAATTTTTGAACACGTATGCATTGAAGCCATTACTGGGGCAACCTTCTGAACTTGAAGCCTTCTTGGGTCTGCAAATATTTGATCCCATTAAAGTACTTGGATCTCTAGAGTAGCTAGATTATCAGCAAAAACAGAGAGGTATTGTCCACCTTGCACTTTTATTTAAAAGAATGTTGTTCTTGTATTCTTTATTTGTATTGTGTTTTTCCAATTCAATAAATAAATTAATTAATAAGAAATATAAAAAGAAGAGAATAAATGAGAAATATCAAAGAATTGTAAAAATAAAGAGATAAGTTCACCATAAAAGTGGGGGATATAAATTACAAGGAAAAAAGTTGGCCACATAAATGAGGGCTACTCATATGAAAGAGATAGACAACTACAAGAGTGGGGGTACTTGATGTAATCATATTATTCGATAATTTTATTTATATTTATCAAGTATTTTTTCTATGTTTTATATATGAAATACTTTGATATTCTTTGTTTTATGTTTTCAAGGTATTTTGGATGAAATATTCAGAAGGGAGAAAATTGACAAATTTGACTTTTAGTCAATGATTTATGATGAGCTTAAGCTTATAGATAGAAATGAAGTGATTCTAGTAGAGCATTAGAAAGCTAACATCAATATCTTTCTGAAAATCTATGGGCAGAAAAATAAAAAGTACAGAGCATGGAAATCGTAGTTTTCAAAGTCAAATCTTACATTCTGCTAGTGTTGATCTTTGATGATTACAACTTGAATAACTTGAGCTACAGACATCCATTTGATGCAAACTCAATTATGTTGGATTCCTTGCTTAAATACCTATCGACCCTATCAAATGTCAAGCAACGAAGAGCTCATATGAGAGAGATATGTATTTTCTAAGATAACATATGAACTCTGTCTGGTAGACATGTTTTTGTGAAGAAACAAGTCCAAATTACATCCCAAAATATCCAAATCAACATCTAAGTTTTTGTTTCAACAATTTAGCTCATCTAAGTCAAAACTTAAAGATTTCATACAAAGTTATTTCTCTATTTTTAGGAAAATAGTTATTAAAATATATAGATATAAAATTGTCTACTTAAGGGAGGACTATTTTATAAAGTAGGGACTAGGGTTTCTAAGATATATAAAAAAAAGACACGAAAGAAGAGGAAGGGGCGGCCAAAAGAGAAAAATTGCAAATCCTCTCTTCCAAAAAGCTACATTCAAGTATTTTACTATTTGTTTAGTAATTGTTTAATAGGGATACGCAAGTCTAAACTCTTTTTCTTGGTTTCAAGGACACAAAAACCTTTAAATTTCAAGAACTGTGAGATTTATTCTTCTATTTATTTTTCAATTTATATGATGAATGATTTTTTTTTTCTATACATATTTTCTATAATTGTTTATCTTAATTGCTATAGCAATCTCTAAATTGGTATGGTGAACAATTTATTGCTAAGTTTGCTATCAAAATCGGAGTTATGATATATAAACTTGTGAAGCAACTAAGCATAGTAATTATGGTGGATCTTATTTATTAATCTTAAGGATAACAAACAAATCAACATGAATTGCAGATAATTTTGTTGTCCAGATTAATTAATTTTTCTAGTTCTTAAGGTTGTCATTAAACTAAATCATTAGTGTGGTTGTTGTGATTGTTTGTTGGTTAAGGTTAAATTACAACGGATAAATTAATTAACTTATGTTAAGAAAAGATAAAAAAATCAGAATATAGATTGAAGTTTCGTTTCAAGGATTGCTTTTAATTTCCATAGGTGAATGTTTACTTGTGATTAAGGTTTATTTTCTTGATAAGTTTCAGTTTTACTTAATTTTGCTTGATTGTTTAATTATGTCTTAGTCTAAAAAATCACCAACCAAAAACCCCCTAATTGCATAATTTATAGCATGAAAATTTGAACTAAATCTTCCTTTAGGATCAACCCCTTGCTTGCTTTATACTATCTTATATGTTTTAAGGTAAGATAATTAATTTGTACGACAATGACATTGCAACAAAATTTGGTGTCATTATTAGGGAAGTGGTTAGGGATCCATCAGCCACTCTGATCTTTTTATTGTTAAGACAAGGTTAATAAGATATGAAAGAATCTGCATAATAGGTCATGTGATTTGTTGCACTTGAAGCAATGACCCAAGTGCTAGAATAACCTGTTTTCTTACAATAATTATAGAACTAAACATCTTTAGAGAGTTCCAACAATTCTCCCATATGACCTATTTTCTTGCATTAATTACAGAACTAATAATGTTTAGAGGTTAGTTTTCCTTCATTCTTTATCATTTCTGCAACATTCATGACATCGCTCGAGTTCTAGCTATTAGTTATCAACATAGTTTATCCCTTAGTTTTAGGAACATCAAGTATCACGACCCTTTTTTTTTCTTTTGCCCTTATCAATTAGAGCACCTCATTAAATGAAGAGATTCTTTTTGAAGGATTTGGATCTGCACTTGATCAAACTCTATGTTGAGACCTCTAATAAATCAAAGATCCTTTCTACTTCCATATAATTCTTTAGAATTACAACATCTTTATTGCATTGAATCTTAAAGTGTTGATAATAATCTAACTCTAACCAAAAATGTGTCATGGTATTGTAATATTCAATTTTTAACCATTATAGCACCCTGTTTGGCCATTAAGATCTTCATTTTAATCTCATATTATTGTTTACTTTGGAATAGGTATGTGTCATTGATTCTCAAATATATTTGTTGTGATCAGAAACATATAATGACCAAAAACCTTCAGCATCATAGAGTTTCATAACCACGACATAATCATGAAGTTTAGGTCTATTGAACTAGAAGGGTTGTCCATTAAATAGTTGATCTTTCCCTTTTCTTTAAGAAAAGTTGTCACTATTTGTGACTACTTCAAATAATTTCTTTCATTAAGCCTTTAGAATAATTGCAAATTTTAGAGTTCTCCAAACATGTGGTTGATTTAGGTTTCAGAATTCATTGTATTAGATTTATTTGTGGTGTTGTGTGAAACTTCTAACATGATTAAGAACTCAACAAATTTATTAGATTAGACAACAAGAGACAATATGACAATAAAGAAAGTAGGGTTATTTATTTATTGATAGCTTTGAACAAGATTTTGATACCATCTAGACAATTCTTTTTGTACACCTTTCTTCTTCATTTTAGCATAGATACATGAATATACACAACATCAGTGTATTTATTTTAGGATAGTTTAAGAATTATTATTAACTACTCATAAATAAACATTAATACTAGATCATATTTTCTATGTAAAGGTATTGACTTTTTATTTTTATATTTCTACAAATTAGTGTTAATTACTACCTATTATACTAGAATCTTCAACAAATTTCATAATTTTATTATTAAAAAAGGTATAATTAAAAAATAATAAAGAATTAAATAATACATAAGTGAACTCCTATACTATCATCTTTTTTTTTATATTCATACATGGCAAGATGGACCCAATTTGTGTTTAATTTTTTCATATTATGTCAAAGTTTTATTAGTTAAAATTTAAATATATTTACACAAGCAATCGATATGTCATCACCATAACAGCACTTTGAATTGTATTTATTTTGGGGAAAAAATCATCCTCCGTCAATCCATGGCGAAAACTAAACCGCCACTCCCCACCGCCCTTCTCCTCCTCCTCTTTCTCCTCCTCACTACCACCATAACAACAACCGCGTTCTCCTTCTCCCGTTCATACTCTCAGTACAAAAACCCTTTTCTCTCTCTCCCATTCTCTCCTCACCCGCGTCTCCAACCTCCGCGCTTCCCGCGGTGACATCGCCGGTTCAAATCGGGCCAAGGTAATTGCACAGAAGCTCGAGCGAGGGTTGGGTTTCGGGTTATGGGGATTATCTTGGTCTGTTGGTTGGGATTATGCTGTAAACTACGCCTGGAGTAATTTTGATTATAGGGAATTGTACGGTGCGGTTTCGGAGATGAATGAGCTGCTAAGATTTCTGGGTGAGTTGACGCGGTCGGGATCGGAAGCTGGGCGAGCGACTTGGATCGCGGGGAATTACAAAAATGTCCTTAGAGTTTCTCAGTCGGTGTTACGTCGGCTTGTCAAAGTGTTTCACCAATCGGTAAGAAATAGTAACGTTATTTCAGATTTTTTAATACTCCTATGTTTCTATTTATTCGTTTGTTTTTGTTTCTTAATTTTTTTCTAAATGCTAATTTTCTTCTTCTTCTGGGTGGAATGGGGGGCAGGGACCATTAAAGGAAACGGTGGAGATTGTACAGAGAGAGGTAGCGGAGGGTGATTTGTTAAGCGACTGTCTTGAATTGGGAGGCAATGACTTGAAAGGTTTGGTTCAAATTGTTAAAGATTTGGCATCACAGTTTTCTTCTTCTTCTTCTACTTCCCAAGACGATTACAATAGCGATCTATGATATATGTTAAAATAATGTTTAATTTCAACAACATGTACTTACTAAATGACTCATTTATTTGCATTCCAAGTTTTGTTATTCCTGCTTCTCAAATGGGAAGTTGTGCTCGAGACTGGTTGTAATGGTGGCAAATGAAGTTAATAGAAAAATGTTGTTAGCTTCCTTCATTTGCTTTTCTCGTGTACAGAGAGGCCACCATTGCATCCCACCCTCTACCTGAGGTAGGTTTGCTTCTTTGTAGTCAGGTGGTGTGAATTGAAAGATTGCCCACTTGAAGTTTCCTCTATTCTAAGCAATGACTAGTTGAATAGAACTTGCGGAAAAGAATGTCGTCGCATTTACTTATGAAGTGGTACATGAGAAATTCCGAAGAAATTGTTGATTCCCACAAAAAGGAAAGGAAACTGCGAGAGGGGAGATAAAACACAGGATCAAGTCAGGCTTCTCTTTTGCTTTTGCATGTGCATTTGTTTGTGCCAACGCCAACTTCATCTAATTTTTACTTTTATTTTTAGCTTGGGTGTTCTGGTCAGCTTGTATGCATATATATTTCAATTAATTTTATAAGTTCTGAAATTAATGAATATGTAAGTTTTTAATGGTAATTATATTAACAATTATAGGTCTCGAATCTACAACAAAGGACAAACTTTTTAATTCTAAACTTTTATTAGTGGGTCAACTAATAACCAAACGATTAACTTCATTGGGTCAGGAGAAGATAGTTTTGAAGGCAATTTTCAGTGAATGTAGCTGTATTGGAATCTAATCTTTCACGGAAAGAGTCGATTAATAATATCAATAGAGTAATATTCCCTGGATGGTGTTTAATGCGAAATTGTTTTCTTTTAAATGAAAAAACTCAGTGGGATATTGAAGGGGCTGGGCCCTAAAAGCTATAGAAGATACGAGATTCTCATTTTTAACAAAAAAAAAAATCAGAACCATAAAAAAACCTGATTAAACTAATTAGAATATTTTTAAAAACTTCCAGTCCGAATCAGTTTTGGTTTTTTTAATTTAAAACCGAAAAATTAAAATCAAATCGAACTAGTTCAAATTAAAAAAATATATACTATAAAACACTTAACTAGTTAAAGTAAAAAAAAGTATTGCAACATGACAATATACTTTTTTTACTAATTAGGAACTAAAACAGTATTAGTAAAAAAAACATACCGTAACATGACAATCTACTTTTTTACTAATTAGGAACTAAAATAGTATTAGTAAAAAAAATATACCGTAACATGACAATCTATTGGACCAATTTACTAATAGTATTGCAACATGACATGACTATTAAAAAAAATTACTACAACATGACAACTAAAGTAGTACTAGTAGTACTAGATCAATTTACTTATCATTGAAATAAATAATGAGAGACAATTATTAAGGTAAGGTATCTTTCA
This sequence comes from Salix udensis, assembly GCA_029204005.1. Taxonomy (NCBI): domain Eukaryota; kingdom Viridiplantae; phylum Streptophyta; class Magnoliopsida; order Malpighiales; family Salicaceae; genus Salix; species Salix udensis. The sequence goes on along the minus strand of CM055029.1, from coordinate 4,640,908 downwards.
ATACTATTACATGAAATTATTACTAGACCAATTTTTATATTATTAGGTGAGAAATCTACTTTTGATGGAAGTTTGGTATTATACATACAAAATAAACCGAACAGGAAATGGTCGGTTTAAACTGATTGTGGTTCAGTTTCGGGTTATTTTTCTTTGATGATTTTGTTGTTTTTAGATAAAAAATGATCCAAACTGAAAATGATCATCCCTAAACCTATATAGAGGGGGCTGAAATTTTATCTAGCTCCCTCTTATCTCTATTTTTATGGTATCTTCATAGTTTATGAAGACTTCCTCTATCTTTGTTGATGTTGATTTAGTTTTTTGATATTTTATATTTTTTAAGATATAATAAAAATATAGTTTTTTTAATTTTTTGTATATAAAACACTTGAAAATTTTAGAGCTTAGTCTTGTACATGAAAAAAAAATATTTTTTTTTTTTGAATAAATTGTTTTTGAATTTTCTTGGATTTTTTGAAATTTTAGAGAAAATGGGGTATTTTTAATATAAACTTAATATTAAATGAATTTCTTGAAGAAAAACATATTTTTGTATTTTCTAATATAAAGGAATTTATTTTTTATTTTTTTTGAAATCTTGAAGAAAAATAAGGTGTTTTAATATTGAAATTATTGTTTGATTATTTTTCTTGGTCAATTTTTATTTATTTTTTGATCTTATCTAAGATTCTAGATAAATCTTTCTTCATGAGGAAGTTTTATCTTATTGTATCAAAAACTAACCATTATAAAGCCCAAATTTTAGCATTGAATTTATTTTTTTGTAACTATTAAACTCTATAGTTAAATTCTAATACTTCAAATATGAATTAAACAAATTAATTAGTGGATAATTTTTGATATTTTGATCAAACTCTAATTGATACTCATAAATTGGTTATAATATCTATTTTTCATTTTAAAACAAGATAAAGATGCAATTTTTCCTTTTTATGTAATATGCTTGAAAAAAATCTCGGATTTGTGTATGCAAGAAAAGTAGATATTTTTTGAGTTTTTGAAATACGGATTTCTTTTTTGAAAAATTGTACGAGTCGGGTTGGACTGATGACAGCTCAGACTTGGCCTTTCTCTCTTTCTATTTTGCTTTAGGTTAGACTAGGTCTGGCCCAGACATGTGGGCACGGACATGAGGCTTAGGCCTGATAGTGTTGGGGCAAACGAGGCCTGATAATAATTTATTGCCATCGTTAGGGTCAGGCCCATCCCAATAACCATGTGAATTAATTTAGCATTGTATGCAAAAACACATGCAATGACTTATTGGGTGGAGGGTTCTGAGGAGAAAACGAGGAAAAAAAAGAGGTCAAAAAAGAAATGGTGTGGAGGTGTGATGTTCGTTTCCATGGGGAAAGATCACTCGTGGCCAGAAGTAGTGGTGCTGCCAAAAAGAAAGAGAACAAAAAGGGAAAAGGGGTTGAGAAAAACTAGAGAGAAGGATGATTTTTTCTCAACTTTGACTTCAATTTTTTTATGCTTAATTTATGGGATGCACCCCTATTTCTAAGGGTGAAAAGGGACATTTTCTCTTTATTGAGGATAAATTTTATCATTTAAATTATCTTGGAAAGATCTTAATTATTGGCTTAAAGTGTGTATTATAAACTATTAAATTTTGACAACTTAAGGTTGTCTAAGTGGGCATCTTTAGGGTGGTGTCACCGTGTATGTGGTGCCAATTAGCTAGAGAAAGCTATAATGAGATGCAATCAAATGTAAAGTCATTATGATGGTGTATGTTTTTGTCAAATTTAGTGAAAAGATGAAGTTAAACTTTAAATGCACTTAAAAAGTAGTCCCTTGAGTTAGTATTTTCATGCTAAAAAAGGAAACGACAATGAATAGTAACCAGATAACAAGTCGTCTGATCTTTTTTTCTTCCAAATTACGCCATTTTGGCCATTAATTTAGGATATTTTTACCAAATATCAATTTATCCCTTTGTCTTCTAATTTATTTTTAATTATATCCTTGATTGATTTTAAACTTTTATTTTTGTGTAATTTTGCCCCACTGAGCTTCAACATCATCTCAGGGTTTCAGTACATTTTTTACTTTTTTCTTTGATCATGGATTTAAGCTATTTGATCTTTATTTGACAATTAAATTTCTTCAATTTCACCCTTAATTTTAATAAATTGTATTCTCATAGTTCAACATGTTTTGCAAAATGACTTGTGGTTGCAAATTTCTTCAATTTGACCCTTAATTGACCCTAAATTTTTTATTTTCTTTCAATTTTCCCTTTGATTTCAATCAATTGCCTTGGTAAAAATTAGATTTGATCTTCTAAAATTCTAATATTCTCAATTAAATCAAACTTAATTTCTCATAAATTAAGTTCCAAATTAAATTATTTTGACTCATTTAAGTATAATTAAATATTTGCACACAATTAAATTTTTTAATTGATCCTAAATCAATTCTTAAACATGATTAAACTTTTGATTTGGGATATGATTAAATCCAATTGATTTATTAAAAATATAATTATGTCTCTGAATTTTATTTTCATTAAGATTTATCCAATAATAATTTATTTTGATATTGAATATACATTAATTCTTTATTCTTAGGCACAACAAGACACAATCAAACTTCCGACTTTGTTCAGAATTTTTAGCTTGATTTGTCTACCATGATAGTTCATTTACTATTATTTTTATTTTCAAAGTCTAAATGAAGTGCACAATAGGGCTTATTTTTCAAACTGCCACCACTGCTCAAGTGCTATACTACTAATGGAAAAGATGGCTCACAATGTTTTTCACATTGTTTTCGCTGCTAGGAAGGAAAAGAGTTGCTGGGTAAGACACCGGTGGAATGTGGTGTAGCCTTTTTGTTAATGGTTCGACCAGGAAAAGAGTTATTGATGTAGTGTTCTTTATTGCTCAAAATGGAGGCTGATGAAGTTGCTGATCTAGAAGCGGAGAGGTTACAGTGATGTTGCCGAGTGGCAGTTAGAGTGATTACTGGTGGCTCACGGTGGTTGTTGGAGGAGGAGAAAGGTGGCTGATAAGGTCTGCTGACAAATAAGGGTTTGAAGACTGCGTTTTCTCTTTTAAAGGTGGTGCAGGAGCTTATTTTAACTAGCTTTCTTCTTCATTTTCTTTCATGAAATACAAATATATGTATAGAGGGGTAAGAGAAGAGCAAGAGGGTCTCTTGAACATGGTTTGTGGTTGCTGATTCGTTTGTGAATAATCACATCCATTGGGTATAAATCAAGTCAAGTTGTAAAGCTGGCTGGGTTAGGAGATTTAGACCATTTTTCATTGACTTTTTGGGTGCTAAGTTGGCCATTTTCGAGATGAGGATGTAGTATATTGTAAAATCATGATGATGACATGTTTCTTTTCTTGTATAGTGAAGGTATATGAGAAAGAGGAGGTTGGAAAGGTCATATGAGATCTTCTATTTTTGGGTTCATTATGGAAGATGAACAGGAAAAAAATGATGTGTTGTTTGGTTCTCTCTTTTTGTTATTTTTTTTTATCTTATGTGGACCAGAACAACGTCATTTCACTCAATTGAGTTTGAAAAAACCTAGGTCTCTAAAATTCTAATATTCTCAATTAAGCTCAAATTATACTTCTAAACTTAATTTTTACCAATTAAGTCTCTAGTAAAATTGATTTGATCCATTAAAAGTCTAATTAAGTCTTTGCATTAAACTAAATCTTTTTATTTGATCCAAATTTATTCTTAAACTTAATTAAACCCTTCATTGGACCCATAATTAAATCAAATTAGCCTATTAAAAGTTTAATCAAGTTATCATACTTAATTTTTACATAAATTCATCCAATAATTATTTAATTAAGTTATGACAATAGTATTAATGGGTGGGTATTTAATGAAATAATATAGGAGAAATTTAGTAATAGCATGGATGTAAATAAATAGAAATTTCCCCTCCCATTCTCATTTAATGCCGACAACTAATTAAGGAGAGAAGGAGTCTCATTTTTCTTTCAAAATTTCCAAATTATACGTTGTGAACAAATTATAAGTGATAATTAGGGGGAAAAGTAAGCTAAAAGGTATTACAGAGGGAGGTTTAGAGAGAGAAACCAACTTCCAAATTACATAGGGATTTTTCCAAGGAAGAAAAAATAATTGAAAACACCAACTTGCAAGGAATAATTTGAGTACACTTTTGATCGGTAAATTGTTCTTCACTTCTTATTTTCTTGTCTTTGAAGTTTCAAGCATGTATTGAAGAAATTTCTAAATCTTCTACTTAGTGTCTACTTAGTGTTCTTAGGAAAGTTTGGGGAAATGAGTATTTTAATGTTAAAGGCTCAAGTTGACATGAACTAAGTGATGGATAAAGTAAAATTATAATGATAATTGAAACAAAAAAACATTCGAAATTCTAAACCCTAGTGTCGGCCACAAAGACAAAATTATATGCATGTGTGATATTTATGATGAAGAATATGTGTGTAGATTAAGAATGTATGTTGTGCTATAGGATTGTGTAGGGAATATAAACCTTATGTTATGAAAGCAAGGAGAAGTATTGAAAATTGTAAGTACAAGTGGTAGTTAAGGTGTGTTTTGTGTTTTGTGTTTGGTCAGTAGAGAAAAAAGTGTAGTATATAATTGTGAATCCTAACTAAATTCGTAAAAGTTTTGAATTTAAGTAAGTATAAAGCTTTTTTTATAATTTTTAGATTATAGGGTTATTATTATGTTGGAGTGAGGAAACATCTTGGACTAAATATGATGAGATGAAGATTGAATAAAAAATGGTTAGATAGTATAAGAAATTAGGTTTGAAAATTTAGATGTTAAAATATGGAATTGTGTAACTACATTGTAGTGTTGTGTGGAAAAGATAGGAATTAGATTATGGGAATCTTGACATGTGAATATTAATTAATCAACATATAATTGTATAATAAGGTGTGGTAGATATGTATAAGAATTAAATATATGTGAGTAATCATGATTTGTATGTATTAAGGGGATTATTTTATGGTAATTATATAAATTATGGTTGAATTTGAAAATCTCATGTGTAATATTATGTGCTTAAGTAAATGTGAAGGTTTGAGAAGTTACAATTATAATAAGTGTGTGTCTATGTAAGCAATTCACTTAAAAGCAAAGTTGTCAATTCTATTTTGGTTGATGCTTTGTTTTTTTCGATTGGAAAAGCGTTTCAACGCTACATTTCAGGGTTGTACTGTTTTGTGTTTGGCAAGTAGAGAAAAAAATGTAGTATATAATTGTGAATCCTAATTAAATTCTTAGAAGTTTTGAATTTAACTAAGTATATAGTTTTTTTTAATAATTTTTAGATTATAGTGAGGAAATATCTTGGACTAAATATAATGAGATGAAGATTGAATAAAAAATGGTTAGAAAGTATAAGAAATTAAGTTTGAAAATTTGGATGTTAAAATATAGAATTGTGTAACTACATTGTAGTGTTGTATGGAAAAGATTGGAAATAGATTCTGGGAATCTTGATATGTGAGTATTAATTAATCAACATATAATTGTATAATAAGGTGTGGTAGATATGTATAAGAATTAAGTATATGTTTCGAATATGTGAGTAATCATGAATTGTATGTATTAAGGGGATTATTTTATGATAATTATATAAATGATGATTGAAGTTGAAAATCTCATGTGTAATATTATGTGCCAAGTAAATGTGAAGGTTTGAGAAGTTACAATTATAATATGTGTGTGTGTGTAAGCAATTCACTCAAAAGCAAAGTTGTCAATTCCGTTTCGGTTGGTGCTTTGTTTGTTGGAAAAATATTTCGACGTTACGTTTCAGAGTTGTATTGTTTATGTTTATATATATATAGTTAAATATATTAATTAAAAAAAATTAGTTCCAATCCAAAAATAAAATTATTTAGAATTGTGCAATTTAAATTTCAAACATAAGTAAGAAAATGAGAGTTGAACTGATATGCTTGACCGATTTGATGAGTTCACAGATAACATGAAAAATTGATAAAAAAAAATAGTCTAACTAAAAAAAATAAAGTTGACATCTTAAAGAAATATTGAAATAACTATATATTGAATCAACTCGGGTTAATCTAGGATAACTTTTCAAATGTCTGACCTCTGTTACAAGTTATAAGACCTTGATAAATATTACGAGTATGTCATCATCAATCTCGTAAGGTTGTTACATTATCTAATTGCTCTAAAATTTTAACTTAATATATATAAATATGTCAAGAGACTCCTCGTAAAATTTGATCTCAATTTTACTGTCGGATTAAGAGATATAATTGATATTATAAAACTATTCATTATTTGAAAAATACTATTTGGCTAGAATGAAACGGGCAGAATAAAATTGGAATGTTTTGGCAGGAATTTGGGGGGAATTCCCGGAACGGGCTGAAATTCTGACCAATATAAAATTTGCTCCGGTTTGTTCTGTTTTATGAATCGAAACGAAATGTATCGGTCATTTTGGATCACCTATTAATATAATAATTATTAAAAACTTATATAATCATTAATTTGAAAATTTAAAATTAATCAAGATACATATAAATCAGTTCGAAAACCAATATTAATTATAAAAAAAGGGGGTTGGATTTGGTCAAACTGCTAGAAAGTTATTATGCTTCAGTTGGATTATAAATTACAGATAAAAATCTTAGATTTGTTTAAAATATACGTGTCAGCGGTTAGTTTCGAGCAAAAATTTATAGGGGGGACGTTCTGAATAAAGTTCTTTTATACACATAGCGATAAAAGAAGACCTATCGCATTAATAACAAACTGCTAGTTTTATTTCATCATGCATGACCACTGTTGATGCAATATATATATTTTTTTAAAAATATATATTTTTCGTAATTAATTTTTTTCTACTTTTATTGATATATTGTATTTTTTTCTCATTTGGAAGGAATATTTATTTTATTTTATTTTTCTATTCAATATTATAAAGCTATTACAATCTCTCATATATAAACAAATTAGAGAAACCCTAATAATATTGAATATAAACAAAAGTAAGAATTTTTCTTATCTTATATGAAAAAAAAACTAGAAAATAATAAAAATACAACATGAGAAAATGAAAATAAAAATTATTTATAAAAATATTTATTTTCTCCAAAATACTCCTACAAACTAACCCAAACAATGAATAATATGGTTTTGTTATAAATGGAAGCTCTAAAAAACCAAGAACACCATAATAAGTATTGGAAGAATATGAAAATAATTAAATTTATTTATCCATGTGCTCGTTTGTTAGAAGAATACTAAACCAAAATAATTAATTTTATTTATCCATGTGCTCGTTTGTTAGAAGAAAACTACACCATTTATATAGAAAAAATAAAAAACTAGAAAAACCTTAGGAATACAAACCTTAGAAAAAACAAAATAGAAAAATGGTTCTTTTAAAATGAAAAGTATATATATACTAGTCACTTAATCGCGCTTCGTCATGGTTGGAAACACATATTTTTAATGCAAAAAATATTAATCATGTGAGATTTTTTTTTATAATATAAATTTTGATAAAATAATAAATTCGTTTAGAATTCCTGTGGAAAATGAGTTTCCTATAAAATATATGAATTTTAAAATATTTTAAAATATATAATTTTCGTAATTAATTTGTTTTTCTACTTTTATTGATATTTTGTATTTTTTCCGTAATTAAATTTCTACTTTTTTTATATTTTTCTATTCAATATTATAAAGCTATTAAAATCTCTCATATATGAACAAATTAGAGAAACCCTAATAATATTGAATATAAAAAATAAAATAAGATTTTTTAATCTTATATGAAAAAAACTAGAAAATAATAAAAATACAACATGAGAAAATGAAAATAAAAATTAATTATATTATTTTCTCCAAAATACTTCTACAAACTAACCCAAACAATGAATAATATGGTTTGTTATAAATGGAAGCTCTATCTATTTAGAAGGTTTCAACGAAATTACCAATATAAAACTATTATCCTCAATAAAAAAAGATTTGAATACCTGGATAATTGAATTCACTGTGTTAAGATTAATTAGTTTTATAATCCAATTTAAATTAAACACAACAAAGAAAATATAAATTGTGAAACCACCTACAATAATCAAATAACAAAAATAAGTAGTTCATTTTTATAAACAAAAAAAACATAATTGAAAATTCATCTTTCTATTACCATTATTATCATGACTACAATAGTTAAAATTATTATCAACATTATTTCCCAAGCAATTAAATCATTAAATTGCCCCAAGAAATAAAAAAGAGATACAAAAAAAATACAAAAATAACACTAAAATTATCATTATTATTGGACAAACAATGAAACCTTAAAATCATTGTGAAAAAAATAGATAAAAATAACAAAAAACAAACAAAAAAAGAACAAAAGAAAACGGGGATAATTATTAATTTTAAAATAATTATGAAAATAAATTAAAATTTCAGAAATAAACTGAATAAAAATAAAAATCCAACAAAAAATAAAAAAACAAAAACTAAAAACATAAATGCATAAATACGGACAAAATATAAACATTTTCTAAGAAGGAAAAAAACCCCGAATGAATTAATACTAAATTAAAAATTAAAAGAATAAAGGCTAAAATAAAAACCTTGGGACCAAAACAAATAAAGGTTTTTTTTTAAAAAAAAAAAATATTGTAATTTTTTAATTAAACAAAAAGACCAAAATAAAAAGTAACATATATGACAATTTTTAATTGGAAGATAAAATTAAAACAAATTAAAACCTGTAGACCAAAAATAGTAAATGAACCATAAACAAACTAAAAAAATAAAAATAAAGACTGAAATGAAAAACAATATATATGATCAATTTCAATTATAATCACAATTAAAATTTACATTGAAAAAATCAGAAAAAAGATCGAAATCAAAAGACCATATATTGAAATAAAACAAAATAAATAAATAAAGGATCGTCGTGTATTTTCCAACTGCAAAAGAAAAAAGAAAAAAAAAAAGAAAAATCTACAACCAGTGATTTTCCGACTACCTTCACCACACACGACATGCGTTGAATCGAGAGTCAAGGGATATGACTGCGCACCGGTGACATGGCAGTCTGACATTTTCCATCAATATAGACTTTGCATGCGCGGCATAACAAGCGCGTACGCATGCAAATTGACGGTGCGTTCACACCACACGCCAGTGACTTTGAAAAATAAAATAAAATATAAAGAATTAACATATGTTAAAGTATCACAATGCCTTATTTTTTGATTTTCTGAGGGTATTTTATTTTTACTCCTCTAGTGACATCATCTTGTCCCTTGCATTTTTTCCAAGAACAGGCACGTGGCCCCATCTCTATCATCTCTTTGTCCATGTCACGGTTTTATTGTTTTTATATACACTTTAGACAGAAGAGAGTGAAAAATTAAAAATACCCAACCCGAGCTCCTTAAGAGTAAAATTGTCACATTTTATTTTTAAGTCGATATATATATATATATATACACGTGCCAGTGGTTAGTTACGAGCAAATATTTATAGTGGGGACGTTCTGAATAAAGATCGTTTATACACATAGCGATAAAGGATGCATTAATAAAAAAAAAGTGATAGTTTTATTTCATCATGCATGACCACTGCTGATGCAATATATATTTTTTTAAATATATATATATATATAATTTTCGTAATTAATTTTATTTATCCATGTGCTCGTTTGTCAGAAGAATACTACACCCTTTATATAGATAAAACAAAAAACTAGAAAAACCTTAGGAATACGAAATAGAAAAAATAAAATAGGAAAATTATTCTTTTAAAATGAAATGTATAATAGTCCAAAATAGAAAAAAAATAAATTAAATATGAAAAATGTTTACTTTTTTCAAAAAACTTACACTAAAACAAATAAATAATAACAAAGTTTCTTGTAATTCAAAATTCTTAGAAGGCTAAGAATACATTATTATAAAAAGAATCTTGAAAAATACTTCAGTTTATTTATCGCTATTTTCATTTGTTAAAAGATTATTATAACTTTTTAGATATAAAAAAAATCTCCTGGTATTTACAATAAAGATTAAATTAGAAAACGTTTTTTTTAAATAGAAGAGATAAATATATAATAATACAAAATTGAAAAATAAAAATAACAAAAAAAAATCTATTTTCTAAATAAAACAAACCTACCCCTTGAAAATGATGCTGATATATTTATCGTACAAGGCCATAATAGTACGGATCCTGGCTAGTTCTGCTCCACTGCTGGCCACACAGATATATATATATATATAAATTAATGGATAATTTTTTAGTTTATCGTACAAGGCAATAATTGTACGGATCTAGCTAGTTCTACTCGAATGTGTTAGAGAATAATATAAATCATATTATGGAATCTCACTTACAAGCTTAAGCTTAAAGGTGAGATGATTCTTTAATATGGTATCAGAACCTTGTTGACCTAGTGGTCATGATTTCGAATCTCATCACCCCCATTCTATTTGATAAAAACCAAACACAAGGTGATGTGGGCCTGTGCAAGTTTCAAGCCCAAAAGGTTTTCACTTGAGAGAGTGTGTTAGAGAATAATATAAATCATATTATAGAGCCTCACTTACAAGCTTAAGATTTTAGGTGAGATGGTTCTTTAATAGAATGCTTGCCACACGTATATACGCCACATGATTGGCATGGTATTTTGAAAAAAATATAGAAAATTTTTTATTGATATTTTTATATATTTCAATGGGTTGATATAAAAATAATTTAGAAAATAATATTTTAATATATTTTTAGATAAAAAACATCATCAATTTTATTAACGTAATATCCTTTATCTTCTGACCATGTCGGGGATTCAAAGGACAGACTTTCTAGCCCTGAGTGCCTTGTTCATCCCATGTCACTCGGTAAGTATGACCTGAAATCCAGAGCATTAAATTTAGCAACCTACTTTCATTAATAGTTTTGTGGGAGCATTTCATGAGACTTGCTTGATCAAAAATCTTAGGAAAAATGTCATGTTGGGGGAATTTAGAAGCCAAAATAATATTGGTAAAAAAAAAATGTACCGCAACATGATAATTAAAGTAGTACCAATAGTACTAAATTAATTTCATTGAAATAAATGTTGAGAGACAATATTTAAGGTACCGGTTATGGTTTGATTTTGGTTTTTTTTATATAATTTTAATTTGGTTATTTTTATGGATAAAAACCAATCTGAATTAAAAATAATCACCCCTAACCCTAAATAGAGGGGCTTGAAAATTTATGTGGCTCCCTCTTATCTCTATTTTTCTGGCGTCTTCACAATTTATGAAGGCTTCCTCCATCTCTGTTGATGGTGATTTAATTTTTGATTCATTAATTGATATTTTATATTTTTTTAAGATATAATAAAAATATAGTTTTTTTTTAATTTTTTTTTTAATTTTTTTTTTGTATAAAATACGATTGTAGAACTTAATCTTATACAAGAAAACAAAATATATTTTTTGTTTTTTGAAATGACAAATTGTTTTTGATTTTTCTTGGATTTTTTGAATTTTTTTGAAATTGGGTATTTTTAATAGCAACTTAATATTAAATGAATTTATTGAAGAAAAACATATTTTTAGCCTAACCATATGGGCTAAGCTAAGGATCTAACCCTTCTTAGTAGGTTGTGAATTAACTCATGTCCGGCACGAAACAATAAAAATAAGATGAAGGGGATAATAACTGCAAGTTCAGAGGATCACGTAGCATGACCGGAGCATTGCTGTTGTTGTTGGTCCGCCATTCTTGGTGGTTCAAGGTGGAGGTTGGCGGTGGTGCTAGTGGTGCATGTAGTGACATATACAACTTCGATACGGTGAATCTGTCTCCCGAGATATTATAAAGGGTTTTGAATATAATCATAAAATTATGATTATATAATTTAGAAGTCGTATCTAATATTATGTTTATTATAAAATATAATGATCTATAAAAATACAGGATTAGGTTTTTTTTAGAAAATATAAACTAAGAAAATAAAGTATATTATTTTTTTAAATAGCTCAATCGTCACCTTTCCTTTAAAAGAGAAGAGGTCATTTTCCCTCCTTGATTTTTTAATTCTTTATTACTTTGGAGATTTGATTTTGCTTTTACCTCTTTAGACATTTGCGCCCCTCGTTTCTTGAAGCTTATACGCATCAGTCCTTTTACATAAGCAATAGACAATGGTGTTTTTTAAAATAGTAATTGTATATGATATTATGTTTCTATCCTATAAATTTACTTCAGATAATTATTATTTATTATATTAGTTGAAAATAAGATAAAAAATAAATGATATTCAATAAAATAATATCATAGAAGTTAATTTTGTTTCAGTGAAATTAATAAAAAAAACAAAAAGCTATAATATTTCTAATTTATTTACTTTGATGAGTTGTGATTAAAATTGAAGAAAAAATCATCCATGAAAAGCTCAATAAAAAGCAACAAGGCGTGACCAGCCGGTTGGAAGGAGATTAAGGTACTGTTTAACATTGTGTTAATTGAAAATGGTAATCATCCTAGCTATGAAATCCATTGAAAACTTTAAATTTCAAGAATCTAAAATGAAAAGAGATCATCAACTCACAAAACCCTAATAAAAAAAACACATGAAAGGATCTAATCGAAATAAAAAAATCGATAATATTAATAATAAAAAAAACTTCGCTCAAATAGACAGCAAGTTGGGAGGGAGGGAAGGCATGGTGCAACGCGCTATAGTAAAATCCTTAGGCGTTAATACAATCACTACAGCAAATTCTAACCTGCAACGATCAGTTTTTTTGTCATTTTTTATTTCAAAGTGTTTTACTAATTTGATCACTTAATTTATTGTTTTGAAAATACGTGTTTATCTCCCTTTCAACTTTTATTTTTAAAAAAGCAATCAGATATTAAATCTGATGAGTTTTGTTTTCCAATTTATGAAACTTGATGATACACTATAATTATAACTTTTAAGTTGCTTCCAAGGGAGTGCGCACATTAAAAAAAAATTATATAATCATTAATTTTAGAATTTGAAAAATTAATAAATGTGTATTAAAATGGTCTGAACACCATCTGAATAAAATAAAAGACATGGGGTCGGATTCGGTCAAACTTGCTAGAAAGTTACTTGGCTTCAATTCGATTATAAATTACAGATAAAAATCCTATATTTGTCGAAAATATACCTGCCAGCGGTAAAGGAAGACCTTTTGTATTAATAAAAAAAGTGATAGTTTTATTTCATCATGCATGACCACTGCTGATGCAATATATATATTTTTAAATATATATATATATATATATATATATATATATAATTTTCGTAATTAATTTTATTTATTCATGTGCTCGTTTGTCAGAAGAATACTACACCCTTTATATAGATAAAACAAAAAACTAGAAAAACCTTAGGAATACGAAATAGAAACAATAAAATAGAAAAATTATTCCTTTAAAATGAAAAGTATAATAGTACAAAATAGAAAACAAATAAATTAAATATAAAAAATATTTTTTTTTTTTCAAAAAACTTACACACTAAAACAAATAAATAATAATAAAGTTTCTTATAATTCAAAATTCTTAGAAGGCTAAAAGAAACTTGAAAAATACTTCAGTTTATTTATCGCTATTCTCATTTGTTAAAATCTCCTAGTATTATTGAATAAAAATTAAATTAGAAAACGTTTTCTTTTAAATAGAAGATATGAATATATAATAATACAAAACTGAAAAATAAAAAAAAAACAAAAAAAAATCTATTTTCTAAAACAACAAACCTAACCCTTGAAAATGATGATCACGAGTCAACGCAGTAAGTGGATATCAATTAAGTACTCGTGATTTCTCCTTCATGAACCAGTGTTAGGTCTTGAAATGTAGAGTTCGACTCTATAGGGTGGTGCTCCATTGTTGACTTGAGTTGAAATAACGATCAAATTGAAGCCAGAAACTAATTAAGAGCATTGATTTCGAGTGAAGAACAGCTGAAACCATGTCGACCTTTCGGTAGGATATATACCTACTGGGTAGCTAATAACCAGCTGGGAAGAAAACTATCAATCATCCACCATTTCCAAGAAACTGGCCGTGAAATGGTCTCATTTCACTATATATATTCAATCAGTACACCATTTCTAAAATCATTTAATACCCCCAGCTAGCGGCTCGAGAAAAACATGGATGGGTTGATACAGGAAAAATCTTTGGAAAAATCTCATTACTTGGTGTTTAGTGACCATATTCTTGAGTCCAATGGCTTGATGAAAACCCATGCATGGGCTACCACAGTGATATCCCTAATTACCATGAGATTTCATCAACCACAGTATGAAATGGATAATTTACTAAGAACAGGACGTTAATTATAAGGAAAATCTTCAAGTTATTGTAACTAAACGCGGAAAAGAAAGAGAAGAATCCTCTTCTGGACATTTATTTATTTCTCTTCAAGTGTTGATAGGTCTAGGAACTTGATCAAGAAACACCAGCCCTGACTAGCTAGGGCAAAGGCGAAAGTGGATGATATATACAAAACCCTGCAAGAGTATAGCAAAATATTAATTGTTTATTTATAGTGACAGTGATTTGGTTGCAGATTATAATTAAGGCCATTTGATATAAATGATTATATGTGATCAAGACCAAAGTCCACCACCGACTGTAATATTCATTAATGGGCGGTGGCGATGGTGTTCAATCAACGGTTTGATCGCAGTTAATGTTTCTTCCAAGTTCTTTTGGGGATGCATTTCACAAGAAATACAGTGCTTGCAGAGTGATGTGCACCGATCTCAGCCGTCCGTTGCCATGCATATCCGCGTGACATTTAATGTCGCAAACCACTTCTTCTTCAGCTGTAAAAGCTACGTCAAAAGTCCACAAGTCTATCACTCTTTTTTAATTTATTTCTTCTTTTTTTTCCATCTCTTGACTCTGTCCCCTTCGTGATCGATCCATCTATAAATAGTCGGATAGCTTGCGTTTATATTCCTCACAGAACATTTCTAGCAGCTCACGCCCTTCCTTAACTTTTACGATTAATTAATGGAGGCAGTGCTAAGGAAATGGTGTGTGGTTTTTCTGGTTTTGCTTTCAGTACTACCATATGAGGCTAAAGCGCAGCAAGCTCCTTGCTACTTCATTTTTGGAGATTCTTTGGTCGACAATGGCAATAACAATCAACTTTCATCCTTGGCTAAAGCTAATTATATGCCTTATGGGATTGACTATCCTCGTGGACCTACCGGAAGGTTTTCAAATGGCAGAACAACAGTTGACGTTATCGGTAAGCGCCACCTCTCACTCCCTCTCACTATATATGTATACCATGATAAGTACTGTTTGGTAGCCAAGAAAAGTAACGATTGCAGCTAACATATGCTGCTACGTTTTCTAACAGCTCAGCAATTGGGTTTCCCCAACGAGATTCCACCTTATGCCACAGCAAGGGGCCGGAGTATACTCTATGGGGTGAATTATGCATCAGCAGCAGCCGGAATCAGAGAGGAAACCGGCCGGCAACTGGTGATTATTAATCAACCACTGATTAGATAGCATTAAAATGCCCTAACTGTTACAAGTTTGCCAAGTTTTTCTTTTCTTTTTCAGGGAGCTCGAATCAGTTTTAGTGGGCAGGTACGAAACTACCAAAATACTGTCTCGCAGATCACGAGCATGCTGGGGAGTCAGAGCGCCGCAGCAAAATCATCTTAGCAAGTGCATATTATCAATTGGACTAGGCAGCAATGACTACCTTAACAATTATTTCATGCCTCAATTGTACTCAACTAGCCGGCAGTACACACCAGAGCAATATGCTAACGTTCTTATCCAGCAGTATTCTCAACAATTAAGGGTCAGTTTATCACTCTATCTATCTATAAATACATAATAATAACAAATGATATTTGATGGGGTGTCATTTCAAGAAACCTAGAGCTTTTTGGACTTACGAATGCTACTTATACTTAGTGCATGTTGTTTTAAGGTGCAATTGCGATTGTTTTTTAAAGTGTTTTTTGTTCAGAAATACATCAAAATGAGAGTTTTTTTATTTTGTAAAAATCATTTTTGGATATTAACACATGAAAATGATATAAAAACACACAAAAAAATTAATCTAAAATCAAAAAAAATCAAAAAATTTCAATTTTTTGAAACACAACACCATCTTAGTTCCTTAATTTGGTGCAGATTTTGTACAACAATGGAGGCAGGAAGTTTGCGTTGATTGGAGTGGGTCAGATTGGCTGCAGCCCAAGTGAACTGGCCCAAAACAGTCCTGATGGGAGAACATGTGTTCAGAGAATTAACTCTGCCAACCAGATTTTCAACAACAAGCTCAGATCTCTTGTTGATCAATTCAACAGAAATTTTCCTAGTGCAAAATTTATCTACATCAACGCTTATGGGATTTTTCAAGATATATTAAACAGACCTGCTGCTTTTGGTAAATATCCAGTAAACCCTTAAACGCCATATAACTTTTACCAATCCCTTATGGAATTCTTGAAATAAAAATTACTTAAACTACGCGCAAGGCATACGTTAGTTGCTGATAACACTTCGTTGGTTCAACGTGCTTTGCCTTGGTTAATCTCAGGCTTCACGGTGACAAATGCTGGATGCTGTGGTGTTGGGAGGAACAATGGACAAATTACATGTCTACCCTTACAAACTCCTTGCCGGAACCGGAACCAGTACGTGTTCTGGGATGCGTTTCACCCGACGGAGGCTGCGAACGTAATTGTCGGAAGGAGATCTTACAGTGCACAATCGGCATCGGATGCTTATCCTTACGATATCCGCCGGCTGACTCAGCAATGAAGATGAAGCTGCTGCAAGAAATTTACTTTCTGTTTACTATGTAATGTTTGTCGCTTTTAATGTTGTAGTCCTAATGTTGTACTCCACTGTTCTATGGGCAGTGTTTAAGAGTAAGCAAGTTGAGACTTCGAGTCTTGTCTGTGTAATAACTATGAGGTTTTGGTTTGGGCGCCAACCCTGAAATAACTAGAATCTCATAAGTAGACTGGTAATTTTGTTAGTCCCTGCAATTTGTATTTTATTCAAGATGATTCACTCTACTTTCTCGTTTATAATTGACTCTTTTTATACTAGTTACAATTCAGTGTACGAATTAACATGAAATCTAATTCAACTACTTCTAACTGATTACATCATAAAAGTAACTAATTAAAATGTAACTAACTAACTGACTAGCAACCAATTATTTATCTCAACATATCCTCTCTTAAACTGGATCAGTTTACACCCTTCAGAATTATGCATACTCCAAGTTGCTCTCTTAGTTTCACAAATCCATCAAGTTTCAAAGGCATGATCATGATGTCAGCTATCTGTTCTGGAGAGCAGCATTATTTCAGCTCTATTACCCTATCATTCGACAAGTCACGAAGAAAATGATATTTGACTGCTATGTGTTTGTTTCGTCCATGCATAACTGGATTCTTGGACAGCTTGATCGTTGAACAATTATCACAAAATACCACACACTTATTTTGATTCCAATTAAGATGATAAAGAACCCTTAACGTCCAGATAGCTTGGCATGCACACAATGCTGCTGAGATGAACTCAGCTTCTGTGGTTGAAAGAGTGACTATTGCCTGTTTCTTTGAGCTCCATGCAACTGCCCCAGAGCTCATTGTAAACACATATCCTGACGTGCTTCTTCGATCATCCAGATCACCTAAATAGTTGTTATTTGAATAAGCAATCATCTCATCAAACCCTCCTCCTTTCTTAAAGCAGATTCCCAATTCAATGATCCCTCTAAGATATCTTAAGATTCTCTTAATTGTCATCATATGTAGCTCAGTGGTCCTCTCTATGTATCTACTCACCAAACTCATCACATGCATTAGATCAGGTCTAGACACCATCACATACATCAAACTTCCAATCATCTAATTGCACTGTGTTGAGTCCACCTTGGTTCCCCCTTCATCCTTTGTCAATTTGCAATTGGGAACCATTGGAGTTTTAGTGGGATTGTTATTCTCCATTCCAAACTTGCATAAAATCTCTTGAGCATACTTTCTCTGACTAATATAAATGTCTTTGCTACTTTGAATCACTTCTACCCCTAAGAAGAACTTTATTTTCCCCAAGTCTGTCATATCAAACTCATTTTTCATAGACACCTTGAACTCAGTGATCAATTCTTCATCATTACCCGTGTAGATTAGGTCATCTACATATATGCTAACAATTAACACCTTCCCTTTTCCAGATTTAGTGAACAATGTAGGTTCACTAGGGCATCTCTCAAACCCTTTCTTGGCAAAGTATGCTTCTACTCTGCTATACCAAGCCCGTGGGGCTTGTTTTAACCCATACAAAGTCTTCTTGAGTTTAAACACTTTCCCTTCTTCCTCTTTCTTTATAAATCCCTTTGGCTGCTCAACATACACATTCTCTTCCAGTTCTCCATATAAGAAAGCGCTTTTGTCATCTAATTGATAGATGTTCTAGTCCTTGTGTGCTACCAAAGCCAAAATTAATCGAATGGTATCCCATCTTGCAACTGGGGCAAATACCTTTGTGTAATCAATACAATATTTCTGAGCATACCCTAATACCACCAATCTAGCCTTGTGTTTATCTACTTCACCTCTTTCATTCAATTTTGTCTTGTAGATCCACTTTACCCCGATTGCTCTGGCTTCCTTTGGTAACTCAGTTAGGACCCATGTGGAGTTCTTTTCTATTGCTTGTATCTCACTTTCCATTGCTTTCTGCCATACTGGAATCACTATTACTTCTTCATATGTATTTGGATCTCCCTGCTTCTGTGTGCATGACCAAATCATACTCATCTTCATCCTCATATAGCCCCTCTCCTATCACATGATCTTTCATCCATTCAAGTTTTTTTCTTATTCTTCCTTGCAACCTGTTTGTGCCTCTCACATTCCTCTCATTCATTTCATCACTTTGATTCCTGTAAGTGTCTGCATTGTGTTCTACGACAACCTCTTCTCCAACTACTTCTTCACGCCCTCTAATTTCTATTTCTGCTGTGACAACTTGGATACCTTCATTACTGCCTTTATCTATCTCTCGTTCCCATTCCAGAGCACCATTTCTTGATTATGATTCATTTTTGTCCCATTTCCAGCCCCTGTTCTCATCAAAAACTACATCTCTGCTGATGATTATTTTCTTAGTGACTGGACTGTACATTCGATATTGCTTTGATTCCTTGCTTAGCCCCAAGTGCACACATTTTGTGGTCTTATCATCCAACTTCTTTCTCTTTTGATCTACATTATGAACATAACCTATACACCTGAACACCTTGAAGTGTTCCACTGAGGGTGTCAGATTTTTCCACACCTCTTCAGGTGTCTTGTCCTTTACGGCTAGAGTTAGACTTTGATTCAACAAGTAAACCGCCCAATTAACTACCTCGAGCCAGAATTCTCTAGGCACTTGTCTCTCAATTAGCAAGCTTTTGGCCATATTCATGATGTCTGTGTTCTTTTGCTCAACAACTCTATTTTGCTAATAAGCAACTGTTAGTTGTTTGCTTATACCACTTAATTTGCAAAACTGATCAAATTCCTCAAAGTTAAACTCTCCCCCTCTGTCAGTCCTTAGGCAGTAGATGCTTTCACTAGCTTCTTTCTCTATCAACACTTTAAAGCTCTTGAAAGTGTGGAAAGCTTCTAATTTTTCACTGAGAAAATACACTCATATCTTCCTGCTGTGATCATTTATGAAAGTGATCAAATATCTCCTTTTGCTGTGGGAAGCAGGAGTTACTAGCCTGCAGATATCAATATGAATAAGTTAGAGCCTTTTAGGGGCTCTCCACTGACTTTGGCTAGGAAATGGATCCCTATGTTGTTTGCCCAGCTAGCAACCCTCATAGATTTGAGCTGGTGTTTTAATAAGAGGTAGCCCTTTCACCATTTTATTGTAATAAAGGGTTTTCAACCCTTTATAGCTCAGTTGGCAATATCGACAGTGCCATAATTGAGCTTCTTCCTCAGCAACAATCTTAAAACATGCATGCTCATTTTCTCTAGGTGTAATAGAGGCTAATATTACAAACATCCTATTGGCATACATTATGCTTTTCATGATTAATCCTCTAGATGAGTGAAACAATTTACACAAATTATCTCTTTGAGTATTGCTAATCACTTCTCTTGTAATTGCCCGATACTCAACAAATTATTTTTCAACTCAGGAATATAGTAAATTTGGGTAATAATTTGTGTTACCCCTTCTACATCCATTCTAATATTTCCTCAGCCCATCACTCCCATCCTAGAATTATTCCCTAACTTTATCGATTGTCTAAATTCTTCGTCAAAACTTATAAACCACAATTTATTGCTTGTCATGTGATTATTGCACCCTGGAGTTCGTAAAACCATACCTCATCTCTAGTTGCATGCTTTAATCCGACATGGGCTATGAGAAGCATTTCTTCCTCTTCCTCTAGCTCCGCATAGTGTGCACCTCTCTCCCGCCTAGACACTCATACTCGGGAAGTGCCCTAGTCTATGACACTTGTAACATTCAACTAATTCTTTGTTGAATTGTTGTCTTCCCCATCCTCGGCCTCTTCCTCTAACCCCTCTATACACACCAATGGCACCCTTGCCCCTTCCTCTAGTTGTTCGTTCATCATAAACAACCTTAAGTGCTTGTTCTTCTTCTCTATACTCAGACATCCTTTGTTCATGAACCAAAAGATTGTCGTGTAGCTCATCAAGACTCATAGTGTCTAGGTCATTGGATTCTTCTATAGAACACACTATATAATTGAATTTCATAGTCATGGTTCTTATAATCTTACCAACTACCACATGTTCTTTCATCTGCTCACCGTGAACCTTCATTTTATTCACCACGGTCAGAACACGAGAGAAGTATTTGTCCACTTTCTCTCCTTCCTTCATCACCAGTAGTTCAAACTCCCTTCTCAGAGCTTGTAATTGTGCTCTTCTCACCTTGGTTTACCCTTGGTATTTCTGCCTCATTGAGTTCCAAATGGAATTCGATGTACTTTTATCAAGAATCGTTTCCATAATCCCTCGATCGATTGCCAGAAATAAGAAGTTCTTAATTTTTAGATCTTTGAGCTTGGCTTTTTGCTCAATTTTCTTTTGAGCCTCACTCACTGTTGCTCCTCGTGCTTCAGTTGCAATTCCTTCTTCCACCAAGGTCCACAGCTCCTTGCTCCTTAAGAAGTTTTCCATCATCATTGACCAGTGGTCATAATACCCATCAAATTTGAGAATGACAGCTTGCATAAACAATTCTGAAGTGGTCATCTTCTTGATCGTGTTGAGTGAGTTACACTCTCAAAGAAAACTTGTTCTTTGATCTCTCGGTGTTTCTCTCTCTCACCTGATCTCTCTGTGTTTCTCTCTTTCTCACACCTGTTCTCTCACTTTCCACTCTCTGTTTCTCACTCGGAAGATCCACACTCTCTAATGGTCTTCAGTGAATCTTTTCAACAAGAGATTCCTTCACTTCTTCTTTGTATCTCAAGAAGCTTCAAGATTCCTTTTGAATCACAGAATTTTAAAGCTGAATTGTGTTCACTCGCGTTCGATCGTTGATGAAGTTCAAATTTGCTTCTTGATCTTCACATAAATCAAACTCCTCTCCACAAATTTGCAGATCTTCGTCTCCACCGATCAAACTCCACAGATCTTCGCCGATTGCAAATCGTCTTTTCTCTCTCTCACTCTACTTTTCTCCCCTCTCTCTCTCTCTCTCTCTCTCTCTCAATCAGTCATTTGCATAGGCTCTGATACCATTTGTCAGTCCTTGCACTTTGTATTTTATTCAAACTGATTCACTCCGCTTTCTCATTTACAATTGACTCCTTTTATACTAGTTACAATTCAGTATATGAATTAACAAGCAATCTAATTCAACTACTTTTAACTGATTACAACAGAAAAGTAACTAACTAACTAACTAGCAACCAATTATTTATCTCAACAAATTTAATTTGTAGTTTTTTTTCCTTAGATAAAAGGTTTTGATTTTGTCTTAATGGTTGATAATGTGGGCAACTAATATTTCAAATTTGAATTCTAGAATTTCACCACAATTCTAAATTTATATTTTTAAACTCATAGCAATATCATAATCATTGTTTGAGAGTTTGGTTAAAATTACTTTTAAAAATATTTTTTGTTCAGAAATGTATGAAATATTATTTTTTTATTTATAAAAAAATTATTTTTGATATTAGCACATGAAAATTATCTAAAACACCAAAAATAATAATTTAAAATACAAATAATTTTACTTTTTTAAAAAAGCATTTTTAAAACATAATGGCAAACAAGTTGATAATATGATTCAATACACACAAGTAATAGAATATTTTAATGCTCAATTAAAAACATTAATAATTTATTATTAAAAAATCTATATTCATTGGAGTTTGTTTTGATTACAGCCACACACTACAAATAAAAATTTCAAACAAACAAATTACAAGCAAGGTTGTCAAATTTATTCTCTTCATTTAGAATAGCTGGTATATTTCGTTTCAATTCAAAAAAACAGAATAACCCTGAAGCAAATTTTATCTCGCTTAGAATCTCAGTCTATTCCGAAAATTCTGCCCAAATTCTTTCAGGAACATTCCGGTTTTGTTTTGCCTGTTTTGTTCCGGCCAAATAATATTTTGTTTAAATAATGAATAGTTTTAAAATATCAATCATATCTCTTAATGCGACCATTAGATTGCGATAAATGTTTACATGAAGTATCTTGACAGATTCAAAACAAGTCGAAACAAATTTTATCTCGCTTAGAATATCAGCCCCTTCCGAAAATTCTACCCAAATTCCAGCAAAAACCGGTTTTGTCCTGTCTGTTTTGTTCTGACCAAATATTGTTTTGTTTAAATAATGAATAGTTTTATAATATCAATCATATCTCTTAATCTGATTGTTAGATTGCGATAAATGTTTACAAGAAGTATCTTTACAGATTTATATATATTATGTTAAAATTTCATATCAATCAAAGAATGTAACGATCTTGCGAGATTGATGATAGCATTCTCATAATATTATACAAGTTCATAATTTTGTTCAAAAAAATCATTTTATGTGTCTTTTTTAGATTAATTTTTTCTCAATTTTATTATTCAACGAGTTTATTATGAATTGAACTTTATAATTTGATTTTCTTTGTTTTATTTAAGGTTTTTATGATCTTATAACTCAGGTCACACATTTGAAAAGTTAAACTAGGTTGACCCGAGTTGATTCAATATATTGTTGTTTCAATCTTTTTTTTTAAGATGTCAATTTGATTTTTCTTAGTAAAATTATATTTTTATCAATTTTCCATGTTATCTTTGAACTTATCAAGTCGGTCGAGTGATATAAGTTCAACTCTCATTTTTTGACTTATATTTGAAATTTAAATTGCACAATTCTACATAATTTTATTTTTGGATTTGAAATTTTTTTTTGTTGAATTTATATGTTTAATATATATATAAATATAAATATAAATATAAATAGTACAACTTCAAAACACTTTGAAAAAAATATATTTTATTACAATAAAAAAAAACACCAATCAAAATAGAATTGACACATTGATTACAAGTATACCGATAATTTAGCGCTAACACGAGTATATATGGATCTGAGACTCCTTCCATCCAACCAAGGCTCTAAATAGAATACCAGCAACAAGAGTTCCTATCTTCCTATTCATTCTCAACCATTTGACATTCGTAACTTTGATTTAGGAAATCAAACAAAACTCTTACAAATCAAGGTAAATATTTTTAATTACTTTCTAATTATAAAAATGAAGAAATCAAGTAATTGAACATGACTTTTGTGGCTTTTTTTTTTGTTTGGAGTATTTACTTTTTGTTTATTGTTATATCCAAGTAACAAACAAGGAACTCGATTTGGGGACTTGCATGACTGTTCCCGTAATGTTTTTATTTATTTATTTATAGACCAATTAAAATTGTTTATTGGTGATGATCTATTTGATAAGATGAGACTACAATAACAATCGAAATGGTGTTAATATATGTCAAACTCATGAAAAATAAAATTATCATGAGTTTCAGGGGGCATCTTAGGGAAATAACCAGGTAAATATTCTTGATTAATTAATAATTGATCAAAGAAAGAAATCAAGAAATTAAGCAATTCAAGGTAATCAGGAAATAATTTATATCATCTAATCAAAGAAAATAATTAAGTATTTTGTATAATTTATTTTATTTTATATATATTCTTGTATGTCTTGTTACTATTTAAACTATACATGAGTTGTATCTAAAATATTTAATCACATTATCAAATAATATATTTTTATCTTATATTAAATTTCTTGTTATATGCTCTAATACCATATACAAATTTAGAATAAAACGGAAAGAAATTGTTTGAAAATTTGATTATATATTTTACATGCAACTCATATATAATTTATGTAGTCATACAATAAGACATGTATGGAAATAGAATAAAACAAATTGTATAAAATGCTTGATCATTTTTCTTTTATTAGATGATAAAAGCAATTTCTTTATTGCCTTTGAGTTGTTCAATTTCTTATTTTTTTTTCTTATTTATTGAGTAGAAGATAATCAAGAAAATTTAGCCTTTTATCTCATTAATATTTATAGCTATAATATGACCCCTTGTAAAACATTTTTTCTTCATACTCAAGAGATTGTTTACTAGAAAAGTGTAATAATAATTGTGCCCTTCCTATAAAAAAGTCTTTAAACTAGAAATTCAGGGTAATTTGATCTTTCCACAAGAACTATTAGTCATTATTAGACAATTTAGAAGTGAGAATTTTTTTTTACTTAAAAAGTAAAACAACCAAAATACATTTAAAGTAAAAAAAAAAACAAATTAAAACTAATATAAAGAGGGACTTTCGTTTTGTTTTAAAAGCGGTGAAATTAGGGTGATCCTACCAACCCATTAATTGGATTTTGCATCAAGTCAATTTTAGATCAATTTTTAAAATTATAATAATAACTATTTTTATTTTTATATTAACTCGTGACGATGATCTACCCAACCCATGATGTCAATCTTCAAGTCAAGTTGTAAAATTATAATAATAAATATTTTTATTCTTACATTAACTTGAGAAATTCTAGGTTAATCCTTCCAATACATGATCAGTGTCTTGTCCATATACAACCTTTGACTCTGGTCACCACTAGTTTATTAAAGTGGTAGTTTAATTACAGAAGTTTGAGTTTAAGAAAAATAAAAAATGGATTGATCCGGCTTCACCAATTAAAAACAAAACCTAAGTTTTTCTTTTTTATAAAAAATAAAAAAAATCTCTTAAGTATAGTTATTCTGTAATAATTGGACAAACTTGCCTTGTTGTATTATCTAAAGCTATAAAAAAAATCATTTTGCTTAATCTATCTTTAAGCCTGTATGGCTAAGCGATTGAATTGCTGTTTGATCAAATTTTAATTTTTTTATCATTGATGTTCTTAGATTATTTTGATATGCTAATGTAAAAATAATTTTTTAAAAATAAAAAAAATATTATTTTATGTATTTGTAAATAAAAAATACATTAAAAAACAACTGAAACAACAGTCCCAAAAAAATCATTGTCACGTATACAAAAGATTGGTGTTCGGTAGATCCATCCAAAAGAGTACCCATGCCAGCATTAATTTGCTCACAAGGGAGCCATTTCAGAGCCTGCAACTTAAGGCCAGTTGTCACTGTATACGACACCGTAATTGAATGTATGGTCAACATCATTGGTGCAGCACCGGCACATGATAACTTACAGGATATTTCGAATAATATTTTTATTTATAATATCCGGTGGAGTTGTAGTGTAATTTGGTCGAGCAAAATGGGATTTTTTTTATAAAATAAGAAAGCTGTTAAATTTTTTAATAATATAATAAATTTTTGTTTTTAAAATAAAATATTTAATAAAAAATATGTTTTAGAAGCGAGACATCTTAACTTGTAAAACATATCTCTACTCTATGAATGCCTAAAACTTTATGTGATTTATAAAACGAGGAACAACTTGGGTATCCGGCAAATTCCACGTGTTTAATAACCAAAAAATAAAAAAAACCTGTGGTAGGCCATTGCTACACTTTCTGACAATTTCTCCAGAGTTTTTCTGCCACAGTTGAAGTGATTTGCAGGACTGAAACTACGCTGTCATGGCGTGTTGTCAAGACCTTCAAAGGAGGTAGCCAGTAAAAATCAGACTCCTCAGGTGAAGAAGATTGTGGTACACGTACTATTTTCCATCTGCTTTAACTAACGTCAAAGTTAATGTCCTGTTAACTTAGATATTTTTGTTTTTTTCCGAAGCTAATTACACCTTTTGATGTGACTTGAGGAACCACACAGTAAAACAAGGACAGAGTAAAGTCAGATGGGACAACAAAATGATTGAGCTCTGCCAGCTATACATAGCGCGTGCTCTCTACGTTGTCTGCATTATGTGGTTCAGATTGTGAAAGACGGGTCAGTGTCAACTGTCAAGCGATCAAAGTCATTGTGGGATTAATTTAGAAGAAATTATTTTTAAAAATATATTAAAATAATATTTTTATTTTTTAAAAATTATTTTTATATAATTATATAAAAATATCTAAAAATATTAAGAAAATTATTTTTTTAAGAAAATATAATACAATTTTTAATTTTTTTCAAAAACATTTAGAATAAATTTGTAATAAAGTTACTCAATTTCGATTGTTTTTACAGTGAGTTCTGTCAGCATTCCCAAAAGGTATACGTTAGGGCCTAGGATACCTTGTTTCTATATTTTTTTTATTATTAATATGAATATTTGTATTAATTTTTATGTATTTTGATTAATTTCAAAAAATTTAAAAATAATAATTATATAAATTTTTAATAGTGAATCAAACTCGTTAATCAGACACTGTTATCTCTGTCCATCCACTTAAATAACTTTCACTCACGGGGGTGATTTGATTTCACTTTTACGTAAAATTTTGTAATTTATTTATGAGTTGAAAATAACAAACATTTGTATGCTTGCAGCTGTTGACTTCTGATAATATGTATATTTATTGACAGCTTGATCTCGACAAACTCTCACAAGAAGAAATAGGCATTCTCTTCACCATCTTCACCTTCACAGCAACAGTACTTCTCTTTATCATCATAACCTTCTTATTTTATCAGAATAAGATATATAAAAATAGCCACCAATTATATCTCCTAACAAAAAGCATTGTCAAATCATTTAATTTTGGAGCTTTTTTCTATTCAATCAAATCTGTAATGCAATTTCATTATTACACATGCCATACTTGGTTTTTGAAACTTCTTTGTTCCAACATATTTTCAAGAGAAAATTTTGAGAAAAATAAATAAATATTGAAAAATAATCATCTCGAGGTCTTATGAGAAATGATAGATTTGAGAACTTTGGAAAAAAGAAAACCTTGGACTCTTTTGAGAAATGAACAACCTGATGTATTTTAAGAAATTATTGGTTTGGTATTTTTGAAAAAATAATAACCTTGAAATCTTTTGAAATATAATAAAATAGAGATTTAAAAAAAAAAAGAGTTAACTTGAGTGGTAATCAATCTCAATTGAATATTTTAAAATGATCAACTTGAAAAGAGATCAATCTTATAAAATCTAAATAGATTAACTAGAAAAGCGATTAGCCTCAATTGATTTTTTCTACAGATGACAACTTCAGATGCACCCAACCTCGATTAATGAGTCAACTTAAAAGACCATCAATATCAATTAAAACATATAAAAAGATTAACCTCCACGTTTATGTTTCCCCCCATAAATCCATGAACTTTACTTGTATATTTTTTTTTCTAACACATTCCACTTAGTATCAATTATTAAATTTATATCAATATAAACAACCTCTATAGTTTCCTCAAAGAGTTTAGCCAGAGTCTTTTGAACCTTAAAGAGCCTATTAGAGTGTAAGGAATAGTCTAAGATGTATTTTGAGAATGTCTTTATTAGTTCCTTAAGAAAAGTCTTCTTATAATGAAAATAATGATGTAATTTCTTCTTAAAAGCCACTTATGCTAGTTTCTCTGAGTCGAGTTAGAGTCCCAAGTGATCAATTTTGGTATATAAAGTATCGTTTTCTAGTGAGAAATAGGTTCAACACCGAATCTCTAGTGTATTTTAAACACTTATTTGTGGATTTGTTATCTAGAAAGGTGGTGTGCATAAAAATCATCTCTATAATTATTATTGTTTGCTAAATTTGTAATTAAGCATTCCCTCCACCTCATCAAAAGCTTATAACCATTTTACTATTGTAAACCAAGAGCCATTTCTGAGTGTTTGGTTCTTGTTTTTTTTATTTAACTTCAAATAATGCTGAGCTACTTCTTCCATTTACAATTCTTACTTTTTTTTAGCATTTGATAATTTTCTAAAACTTTCTTGCAATTCTTGCAAAAGATTATGTTGTTTTTACATTTAGGTTAACAAGTATTTTTGTCGTTGTTGTAACCAAGGCCTTTTCTCGACTAATTAAATTGGAATCTAATTTCCACTAATTCATCCTAATTCTTTGAAATTATAGACTTTTATTATATAACTTTTTGTGCACCTTAGGCATTTTTTCTACATTACTCATAATATGATTCATTGTTTTTCTTAGCTTTTTATCTAGTCAATTATTTAAAGTACTTCAAAGCATATTGGGACCTTAGAAAGACATCATTTGCTTGCTAGTTTTGTAGGAAGAATGCAAAGCTCCCTACACTTGGGATGTAGGTTGCTTAAAAAAGATTGTCTCATGTTACAGTTAGATGACATGCAATGATTGCTTGAGTGGACTTGTAAATTTTGCTACTTCATTTTTTAAGTTGTCAATCTTTCTCTAAACACTAATTTTCAATTGGTTCTTTTATCTTATTTTTTTGAATCCCATAACCATATTTGTAATTTTACTACAAAGGGAATTTTTGTTTTGATTCTCACATGTTATGCAAAACTAATTTTTGGGGAAAAAAAACTTGTAAATCTAGATAACATCAAAATTTTAATATAAGTTAGTCCATCCATTTTGAGAAAAAATAAATATTTTTGTTCAATCAAAATGTAAGAAAAACTTTCATCACATTATCCACACATTTTGAGAAGTTAGTTTGAGACTCTTTTCATAAAAAAAATTGAATTATTTAAAGCCTTGACCTATAAAATTTGAGAAGATTTAAAACTTTACTCATTTAAAAATGGGGGGAATATACATATTCTCCGACATTGAAGCATTAAAATATATCAATTCATCCATTTAAAGAAAATAAAAAAGGCTAAAAATTTCCTTTCAATAAAAAATAAGAGAATTAAATATTATCAATAAATTTTAGGAAGGTGATATTTGACTTTCTTTTATATAAAAATGTGGAAACACCTTAACCCATCAACTTGAGAAAAATTAACTAAAATATAAAACATGAGCCCATTTACTATTCATTTCTTTACTGTGCACCCAGACACAGTTCACTGTGGATTGCTATAGTGAAATTACCATCTTGCTCCTACGGTTGAAATTTTTTAACCCCTGGGACTGGGGGTATTTTTTGAATTTTTCAAGGGACATGGATGATATAAACAGATTTGTTGCACAGTGGAACTACGAAAATAGCCTCAGAAAACGACAAGAGAAGACACCAAAGATCGAGGGTATTTTATAAATTTCCAGGGGACATGGATGACATTTCTAAATTTGTGTATAGTACAATTACGAAACTAGCCCCCCAAAATGACAAAAAATAGGCGCCGGATCCAGGGGTATTTCTGCATTTTCCATAGTTATCGATGGGTCCAGAGGTGCATAGATAATTGTGCATTATTTTATTATTATTTCTTGGAGACACTGCATGCACGCTGTATGGACGCGTCTTTAGTGTTTACGGCGCATGCGTCGTTCAAAAGGCGCGTGCACCTCATTAAAGCGGTAAAAAACTGGTTTTCGCCGTGTCACATGGTATGCCGACATGTCTTCTTCCTCCCGGTGTGGCGCGTGTCTGGTTACGGTGGCCTGTGGAGCTCCGATGAATGCATTTAAGCTTTTTCTCCCTTTTCTCTATCCTACGATTGGAAAGACGTTTCAGTCCTTAAGGTTTGCGAAAGTTTATTTTGGTCCCTGGTCTTTGGATTTCGCTTTTATTACTGTTTTTCATTATAGTTTTTGAATTGTTACAATTTTGCCCTTCAATTGAAACGGATTATATATGTTGGGTTTCAATTTAGTCCTTATTTTTTTTTATTTTCGGTTTGCTTTTGATTATTTTAATTATTTCGTTATTCAGGTTTTAATTGCTTATGATTGGGTCATCCAATCGAAAATTGTCATATATTCTATCTTCTATTTCGGTCCTTATTCTTTTAATTTTTTTTCCTTATGATTTTACTGTTTGCGTCATAATAATGATAATTTTAGTAATTATTTTTTTTTATAAAAATATATATATATTTTTTTATCTTAACAGGAATTCCACACAAATTTATTATTTCACATAAATTTATATTATAATAAAAAATCTTATATAATTAATTTTTTTTACGGTGAAAAAAATATAGTGCCGTCCATGACAAAGCACAGGTGTATTGGCTAGTTATTCATTAAAAATGGAGAAGACACACCATAATTGTCCCTTCATATACAGCTTCCACCACCACAACTACTTACAAGTTACAAGTCTTTCCGATTGAATTTCACCAAAGTTCACCACGGCTAGCGAGCACCATAGCAATTATCCCAAATATAAAGCACCTATATGAATCGATATTTATATTTATCGGTAAAACCGTCGGTGGTAATCTCTATTTTGTCGGTGATTTTATCGGTAGTGAATATATCGATGGCCTTACCAAAGGACAAAACCGATCAAAACAAAAATTCCTGATAAATTTTGCTGGTATATTAAACATATCACCGATGGAACTTAATTGATGATTCCATCAGTAACATCTTGACTGTAATTTAATTGCTAGAAGTGGCATTTGATGTAATTATTTTTCAACTCTCTTAAAAATACTTATAATTTTTTTTGTCGGTAATCCTATCATTGACATGTTTAAAATATATATTTTAAATAAATATATTGAAAAATAGTTAAAATAATATAAAAACTAAAGTATATTTTAAATTAAATAAAAATGTTACATTCAAAATTTTAATACATCTAAAACAGCAAAGACGATGAAAGAGAAGGAGGGGGAGGGTGGTCAGGACCGCAAGGCCAAAAAGAAAAAGCACATGAATCACGTAATAAAATAACATTATTTTAATATATTTTTAAATAAAAAATATCAACCACAATTCTAAACAATGATTAACAAACACTTGCTAGGATCCGAGTGTGCGGCTACAGGCTATATAAACATCCACCCTCTCCTGGGTTTCATCAGTTTCACAGTGCACATTTCTTGCTTTTTCTCTTAAAATTGAGCCAATAAGTATTTCTTCCCTTCTGTTTTTCAATTTCCAAGCTCCATGACAATGGTGGCACGTGAGATGAAGCTGCAGTGGATGGTTCTTGCTCTGTTCATGGTGCTTTCAAAGTGGCAACATTGTGCTGCTGGAGATGATCAGCTGGTGCCATGCTATTTCATTTTTGGAGACTCTTTGGCCGACAATGGCAATAACAACAATCTCCAGACTCTTGCCAAAGTTGATTATGCACCGTATGGCGTTGATTTTCGTAATGGCCCCCACTGGAAGGTTTTGCAATGGCCGCACCATCGTTGATATAATTGGTACATCAAATCGTCCTTGTAACGAAAGCTGCTCTTCTTTTTTTCTTTTTTCTGGTTAAATAAATGCTCTTATTAATTGTTTCCTCAGCATATTCGCTCCTTTTCAGTAGCTAATTAATTACATCTTCAGTCACCTGTATCCGTAAAACATGCATCTGTGGTATTTTCATGGTGATTTGTGGGTCAAAGACTTGGATCTAAAATGGAGTGTACGAGGATATATATATGTTTTCATATAGTAATCTTCTCATTCTGATAGGACCACTTTGTATTTGTAGCTGAAATCTTAGGCTTTCACAACTATATACCGCCATTTGCAACTGCTCAGGAAGCAGACATTCTTTCTGGTCTGAACTACGCATCTGGGGCGGCTGGAATCCGTGACGAAACTGGACAGGAGTTGGTAAGACATTGAACGTACAATGTTTCAGTGGCCATATATATATATATATATATATATATATATATATATATATATATTGATTATGATCGTGTTCCTCGTGGATGCAGGGTGAACGTATATGCTTCAACATGCAATTACAAAATCACCAGAAAACAGTACAGAATTTGACTGGTATGTTGGGAAATGATTCAGCTCTAACATACTTGAACAAGTGCCTATACTCGGTAGGAATGGGCAACAATGACTACCTCAACAACTATTTCTTGCCCCAGTACTTCCCAACAAGCGAAGAGTATACTTTGGAGGAGTACACCCAGCTTCTTATCGAGCAATACTCGCAGCAGCTAAGGGTACTTAGCACTGCATCAGCTTTTATATATATATATTAATTTAGCTTATGAGCTTATTATAAGATATATATTTACTGCCATAAGATTCTCTAGTTTCCCTGAGCTCTCGTGGTATCTCTCTCTTCAGTTAGCTCATTGAATTCCAGTTTTAGAATCTTAATCTTGTCCATCCTTGAAATGGAACGTCTTAAATTAGACAAGAGTCCTATCTTTGCTGGAATATGTTTTTAAAGTGTTTTTCGTTCAGAAATACAGCTAAATTCTGTTCTCCCCGACCCTTTTACTGGAAATTTCTGCAGTCTCTGTACGAGCTAGGAGCAAGGAAGATAGTCGTATTCGGACTAGGGATGATAGGCTGCGTCCCAGGTGCGATCGCTACATATGGCACGAATGGATCTGCCTGTGTCGAGCTTATGAACAATGCCTCCCGGCTTTTCAATAGCTTGCTCTTACCAGCCATCGATCAGCTCAACGATGACTTGCCCGATGCAAAATTCATATACATCAACAACTACAAGATCGGGGAGGATTCTACAGTTCTTGGTGGGTATCGGGGCTTTCCCTGTTGCTGCATTTCTTTCTGTCAATCATGGTGAGATTTGTCGTCCGTACATCTGAGTTCTGTCTTTTTGTTTCTCAGATTTCAAGGTCAACAACACAGGGTGCTGCGCATCATCTGCCATTGGTCAATGTGTTCCGGACCAGACTCCATGCCAGAACAGGACCCAATACATGTTCTGGGACTCATTCCATCCGACTGAGATTTTTAATGTTTTCTACGCAGAGAGATCTTACAGGGCTTTGGACCCTTCCTATGCTTATCCATATGATATTCGCCATTTGGTTTCGCTTGATCAAGGAGTTGCAGAGGCAATGTGATGAAGGAAGTTATCAAGAATAAGAAGGCTTCTATTTATTTGCTACTACTTTCGTGGTCTGATTAGGTTATATTATGTTTTTATCCCTGCTTGGTGTATGCTTGTATTGTGATCATTGAACAAGGTGACTATATATATATATATTATATTACTAAAATGTGAGCAATAGTTTATTTTAATTATATTTGAATATGATTTTCAAAACAATTTTTTTAGGCATTTCATCAAATTTAAATCACCTCGGCGATCAATTAGGTAAATTAATAATCAAATATCTATTTTGGGTGATATTTAATTTTAAACTACTTATGAAGTTTACTCGATCAAACTTGAATGACAAGGTTAAAATTAAGGTTAGAATTTACCAAAAAATAAATTCATTATTATCTAAAACCTCACTGATTCGTTTTTTTTTTTTAAATAAATTTTATCCAAATTAATGTTATTTCATTATAAATAAATAAATCAATTTAAATCACCACATTAATAGTTTTCTTTTAAAAAATAAATAAATAGAGAGATTAAAATGTACATATGTTTATATCATGGAATTAGTAAATGAAAGGAAATAAATCAAATTAAATACTGAAGTTTCATTCGATTAATACAATATGTTGACATAGTATTTAAACTCTTAAAACTCCTGCGTTATTCTTCATTCCATCATGTGATAAGATTTTGTGGTAGTGAATAAATATTTTGCAACTTCATGTCACATGCCTATCATATAGCGATATGCCATTTATTTTTCTTCCTTTTTTTAAAAAAAAAAAACAAATGACAAACGACAACTTTAGCCCTAAATGAAGGCAAACATTATTGGGCGAGAAAGTCAAGAGGTCCAGCATTGAGATGACAAGTGAAAAAGAAATATCAAATCCAATAGTATAATAAGATTGAGCACGTGTAAATTGTTAGAATTATATTGGAAAAATGAAGTTGGAAGTGAATCCATTTATTGAAGAAAATAAAATAAATAATAATAATAATGTCGAAATAATGCAATTATGGCCTATAAAATAAAATAAAATAAAATAAAATAAAATAAAATAATTGGAATGTGCATTTGTTGCCTTCAAACTAAGGCTTACATTCTTTCTTACATACTTGATCAATATAAGCAATGTAGCTTAAATCTTTAACTTCATGATTTAGGTAATGAATCATAATAGGTTTAATATTTTTGTTATTTATATAATAATAAAAATAAAGATTTGTAAAATTGAGTACAAACTAAACATAAATCAAATGTTGGGATTTTTGTTTGATACTATAGTAACCTCTTGTAAACCAAAAAAATAATTTATAAACATAAATTCAAAATCAAGCAAATATTAAAAATAAAAATTAAAAAAATGAACATAAAAGAAAAAGAAGAGAGGGGCCAGTGCAAAAATAAGAAATAATGAGATTTTCAGTAATTAAAAATATTATTTTCAAAAATATCCTAGATAAAGACATTGCCTTATGAATGCATTGAAGAGTAAATTTTATGTTTCCTTGTCTTCATTGCCCCTTCCAGCAAAACAACTTGTTGGTTTGACCCACCCTCTTGATTAGGTGGTACCGAAGCAACATTAAATAAAATATTCAAAATACAAATAAAAAATATTTATAATATATTATTGGAATAAAATATTATTGGAATTAAGTCAATCTATCCATGTCTATTAAAATATTATATACTCTTTTATAATTTTATCATTATCAATTCTAGAATTAAAACTTGCTTACATATAAATATTATATGTTAAACAATACCTTACTCTAAATAGTTTTTCTGTTGGAGGATCAATTGTCTATAAATTTTTTAAAACTTAGGGGGTGTTAGTGAGGTCTTTTTAAGAGTTTTTTTGAAAAAAAATTGAAATTTTTTTATTTTTATTTTTAAGTTTAAATCAATAAAATTTGATGGTTTTAGATTATTTTAATGTGCTGATATCAAAAATGATTTTAAAAAAATAAAAAACATAATTTTAATGTATTTTTGAACAAAAAACAATTTAAAAAACAACCACAACCACATTTCCAAACAGAAACTTATACCACGATAAATAATCATTGCAAGTTGAAATCTTAAAGTGTTGGATACTAACACAAGGCAACATGCGCCGAAGCTATCTAACTTGCTGCGAGAAGCCATTGGATATAAATGCTTGGCACGTGAAGCTTCAAGCTACCCCTGGTTCAGTAAGTTGGTGTTTGGTAGTGTTATTGTGGGTGAGGTGAAACAAAAAATAATGTATTTTGTGTTTGGTCAATTATTGACCACATCAATAATATGTATGGGCCCATAATTTATAGCTTCCAACTACAGTTTTAGAAAAGCAATGATTAGCTGCTTTTGAGCTCATCAGACAACAGTTCATGAAAAGCAAAAAAAAAGAAAATACCTATTTATTATATGATTGCTTAAAATGCTATTGGGAATTTATCCATGTCCAGTGATCCATTGGAGGTCAATGCTGAATTCTATCACGTTCCCAAAACGTGATTTGATGAGTTTAGAATCTAAAATTTGAAATCATTTGTGCCCTTTTCATTATTATTGACTGCACGCTAGTCTTCTCTTGCATAAAACAACTACTTTCCGTCCTAAGTAGGGATGTTATGTTATCCATTGCTATTTACTTGATAATATATTAAAATAATAATTTTTTATTTATTTTTTAAATGAAATTCTTTTGGCGTCGTGGACAACCAAGTAGCCGAGAAGAAGTGTTTGATAGCGCACACTCATCACTATGTAACGTGATAAAAAATTCTTTTGGATCTTGGAAGTAAAGGTGGAGAATTTTACAAAATATGTTAGTTCATTCATACAAAGTGCAAGCTGAGATTTTTGTTGTATTGATGACACTGTATAACTATATTAGAAGGAGATCGCAAGATGATGCTGTTTTTGTTGAATATGACCGTAATCCCAAGTATATCCTGGATGATTTTTTTATTAGATATTGTACCTTGCGCAAATAGTAAGGGATTGCAGAGGCCTTCACGTATGAATTTTGTTCGTGATGACATTGCAAGTAGTTTGATGAGAGAATAAAAATAAGTATTTAATTTATTTGAATTATTAATTACATTATGCTATTATGATTATTAAATCTACAAAATTTAGAAGCGACATATATATATATATATATATGTGTGTGTGTGTGTGTGTGTCTTAAAGTAATTTCATAAGTTGATAACAATATGAAAAGTATAGTAACCAAACACACAAAACTATTTTTCATTAAACCTCAAATTCAACCACAGTTTTAACCAAATATTGCAATTTCAGTTATGAACTTCAACTAAAAGTATTTTTTATTTTAATTTTTTAACCGCAACCACAATAACAATCGCAATACCAAACATATCCTAAATGTTATATCCTTTTTTTAAAACTTATATTAAAATTATATATATTTTTTTAAATTATTTTTATCATCAATATATCAAAATAATCTAAATTCATCAAGAATATCTAATATTCTTTTAAATATTTTAAAAATACAATACCAAACAAATATAAATAAATAGTGAATAACAAATCCCTAAATGATATGATATGATGATATAAAACTTATGATCTATATAATATATTTCTAGTTCAAATATAAGTGTTTATTTCTTATTAAAATCTAAAATAATTAAAATTTTATTTAGTTAATCAGATCGACAAAATACGCTTTGATTCTTTGATGTGGGTTTCCTTGCATTAATAAAATAGTTAATAACAAGCAGCAATTGATTGTCCTGCTCTTTGAAACTTACATGCTTCCATTAATGTGGATCCCTGGAGCAGCACCAAGTCACCATCATCAATTATTATTTCCATAATTGTAGATTGTTTTTAAAAATGTTATAATTTAAAATATATTAAAATAATATTTTTTTATTTTTTTAAAATTATATTTAATACCATTATATTAAATGATTTAAATAAATAACAAAATAAAAATAAAAATAAAAATATATTTTTTAATTTTTTTAAAAAACATTTTTCAAA
This sequence comes from Salix udensis, assembly GCA_029204005.1. NCBI lineage: Eukaryota > Viridiplantae > Streptophyta > Magnoliopsida > Malpighiales > Salicaceae > Salix > Salix udensis. Next base: position 4,603,463 of record CM055029.1, on the reverse strand, counting down.
TTAATTCCTAACACCCCGGTCAACACACAACTCAACGAACAGTCAAGATAATTTATTTTGTTTATTTGATAGCATGGAATACCTCATCATTCCATATGTGGCCAAAAACATCCCATCAGCGCGTTGCTGACATCAAGATGCATCTAATTTTTTCGCCGGAGATCAAGTTATGGGGGACGCTACTAGTTTTGCTCGCGGTGGTTTCAAAGCTCCAATGCTACCGGGAAAACGGAGACACAGAGTCACAGGTGCCCTGTTACTTCATTTTTGGAGACTCGTTGGCTGACAGCGGCAACAACAACCGTCTCCAAACTCTTGCTAAAGCCAATTACTCACCTTATGGTATTGATTTTCCGGATGGTCCTACCGGAAGGTTCTGCAATGGCCGGACAATTGTTGATATTATCGGTGAATTTTTCTGTCATACGAAATGTTTTTCTTCTTCTCAATATCACAATCATCAATGCTTTGGTTGCTAAACATATACCTGAAACATCAGTTAATCAATCGTTTCTTATCATTTCAGCTGAAAAGTTAGGCTTTGAAAACTTCATTCCACCGTTCGCCACTGCCACCGGCACGGACATAGTTTCTGGTGTGAATTATGCTTCTGGTTCGGCGGGAATTCGCGATGAAACTGGGCAACAGCAGGTAACATCTCTGTAGATTGAGCTTTGTCACAAGAATAATTAGAGCGCAGTGGTTTTAAATCACTTGTGGATGCAGGGCCAGCGTATACCCTTAAACAAGCAGCTGCGGAATCATCAAATCACAGTTTCTCGCCTGGTTGAAATCATAGGAAACGATGAATCGACTTCCCTGTACCTCAGCAAGTGCTTATACTCTGTCGGGATGGGCAGCAACGATTACATTAACAACTACTTCTTGCCCCAGTACTACCCTACGAGCCACGAGTATACCTTAGAACAGTTTACAGGACTTCTTGTTGATCAATACAAGCAGCAACTTAGGGTTTGTGTCCCACTTCTTTCCTTCTGATTTGCAGAGCTGCTGTTTTTCGTGATGATTAATTTCCATTAAATGTTCAGACTTTGTACGATTATGGAGCACGAAAAATTGCTGTGTTTGGACTGGGGCAGCTCGGATGCACTCCAGATGCAATTCAAACGTACGGCACACATGGCTCTGCTTGTGTGGTGATCATGAACAATGCGTCCCAGCTTTTCAACAGCAGGCTAAAACCGGTTGTCGATCAGCTCAACGAAGATTTAACGGATGCCAAGTTCATATATATAGACTTCTACGGGATATCGGGAGATAATGGTGTGGAATTTTTTATCCAATGGTTAATTATCTGACAAATAGTTCATGAGTTTCACGTACATTTTAGTCTAATTTCTTACGGATGAGAATGATCCATGCAATTATGTAACTAATATAGCACTCGGGAATTTGTGATTTTCAGGTTTCGAGGTTGATAATATTGGATGTTGTCAAGTTGCAGAAGGCGGCCTCTGTAATCCAAATAAACCTCCTTGCCCTAATCGAACGGAGTACGTATTCTGGGACTCATTCCATCCTACTGATGCCTATAATGTATTTCTAGCTGAAAGATCATATACTGCTTCGAATGATCTCGACGCTTATCCTTTTGATATCCGAAGTTTAGTTTCGCTTAATCAAGGAGTTGCAGCTTCCAAATAGAGGAAATCTTGAAGAAGATGCAGTCAAGCTTAGGTTGCTAGATGAAGTTCTGTTGCCAGAACCCTGTAATGTGAACATTATCCAAGAGTGTAGTAGGAAATTTCAAGCATTCTCATTAGAGATACTTTCCACTGCATTTTGTGTTCTCGGATTTATAATAAGGCTTGAAATTGAACAGATAAATCTCCATGAGTGCCGAAAAAGTTGAGCAAATTCATGATTTGAAGACTAGAGAAATTGATCACTGCCTTTTGCTTTTGCTCTTTGCTTGTCGTCTAAAAGTTTATCAGAGATTTTCAATAGTAATCCTTAAGTTGTGTCAATTCAGCAAATAAACTCCTATCAAAATAACTCATCAAATTTGCCCTTATATTTGTCACACAGTCAATTTAGCTCAAATAGATTCAATTTCAAACAAAATAATTTCTACCTATAGGGTAAATGCATCACATATTTTCTTACAATTTAGTCTAATTACATTAAATTGCTGAATTGCAACACAAAAAAGGGTAAATTGTATAAGATTATTTATATTGTGTTTGTTCTGTAAAATTGACACTAAATCAAAGGCTTCATTACGGTTTGTGCTGTCCTTCCGTTAAAAGCAAATCAGATCCACTATTCTAGTAGCTACTCTAGGATTGAATTGCGTAAGCTGCTTAATTACAACATATCACTTACTTAGATTATTTTCTTCAATATTCCCCATCAAGTTGTAATGCATCTTGATTACTTCTAACTGGCCCAATAACTTGAAGAACTGGTTTCAACTAACTGGTTTTGTGAATATGTTTGCTGGTTGTTCCTTGGTCCCTATGTGCTCTGGTTTAATCAATCATTTCTGCACCTTTTCTTGCACCACATGACAATCTATTTCTATATGCTTGGTTTGTTCATGGAGCACAAGATTTGAGGGTATGAATATCGCTGCTTTATTATCACAGAACAATTTAACTGGTTGCACATTTTTAACATTCAAATCCCTCAAAATGTATGCAACCATGTTATTTCACAGCATGTAGTAGCTATGGCACGATACTCAACCTCCGCACTCGAATGTGAGTCTGTACTTTATTTCTTAGTCTTCCATGAAATAGGAGTTTGTCCAAGAAAAATACTGTCATAACCTAATTTTTGGGTCACTCCCCAAAATCCACCCAAAAATAACAAAAATAAAATAAAAAGGGTCAGCGTGGGTAGAGAAATCAATTTGGAAATTTTGGTTATTTTTGCGAGTTCGATCATATCTTTTTTTTGTTCCAAAAATAGAGGAAAGTACAAATTTAAGGCAAAAATAATTTATTATTGAATAAATCTGTGTAAAAATTGAGTCGAAGGGCATAATTATATTTTTTATAGGCCAATTTGATTTAATCATGGGCTGATTTCAAGAATAATTATATTTGGGAATTAATTTCAGATCCAACTGAAGGATTTAATTAAGTGCAAGGACTTAATTATACTTTAAATTGGTCAAATTAATTTTATTAAGGGCTTAATCGATGAGAAATCAAGTTCTTAAATTTAATTCGAGTTCAAATGATGAGATTGGAATTTTTGGGGATCGAATTGAATTGTTTTAAGCCAATAATGCCAAATCAGGGGCAAAATTGAACGAATTGAGAGTCTAATGGTTAATTGAGGGTTAAATCGTGCAAATTAGAAACTAGAGACCAAAATAAAAAAGGCGAGCATAGCTAAGGATGCTCTAGAAATTCTGACGGGGATACAATTGCATAAAATTAAAAGTTTAAAACCAATTGGGGATGCAATTACAACAATTGTAAATTAAAGGACCGAATCACAATTTCCCAAAACAAAACTTGCATGTGCCTGCACTGTTCTGACACCTAAAAAGTGCAGAGCACGGCGGTGCAACCCTCAGCCCTCTGCAAAAATGTAGAGACAGAGGCAGTAACACACACACACACAAAATCCATGTCTTCTTCCCTTATAAATAGCAGCCATGGACGCTGCATAAGAGAGGGGAAAACAGAGAGAAAAAATGGGGGAGAACAGAGGGAAAAAACGGGGGAGAACCGGGGAGAAGAACAAAGCATTTTGAAAATTCAACAGAGACGAAGACAAATAAAAATTTGTAGAATTAAATCATACACACGCAACGGCCGCAACCCATCTCCTTCCTTAGCTCCAGCGTTTCTCTCTCTCTCTCCCCTTCGTCTCTCTCGACCAGTTACAACTCTCTCTCTCTCTCTCTAAGAAAACAAACCAGTGACCACCGCTGTCTCATTCTCACTCTCATTTCAGCAACTCAGGCCGCCCACTCCGACCACCTCGCACCACCCCTTCGTCACCAGCATCTCCAACTCAACCCTAGAGACCTAATCACCATCTCACGCAAAGGCAACAGAGGCAGCAGTAGCTGCTTGCAGTTGCATCAATCATCTTCCAATGCTCACTCCGGCCACCATAAACCACCATTTTCGACGCCACCACGACAGGAAGAACCACTCAACGTCCTCTACACAACAGTATTAAAAGGTACGCCGTTCGTCACACTCCAAAAACACCACATTCACTATTCACATTCTTCTTCATGCATGGGGAAGTGAATTAATTCACTCCCTCATACCACCCGTGCCACTATTCTGCATTATGCTAAACAGTGGGCTGGCTGGGACGGGGATGAGGCCCAGCCAGGAAAATGGGTGGGCTGTTGAGCCCGCCAGGGGCTGGCAGTCCAGCCCCAAATGATGGGCCTCTCGGCCCATCAGGGTTGGACAGTCTGCCCAAAGATTTTGTTTTATTTTATTTTAAGAAATGACAAAAATATAAAAATACAAAAAATTCGAAAACATAAAAATGTTTGTTTTCGTGCATACGACCGAATTCCAAAGTTTTTCCCATCATATTTTTCGTAAAAAAAATATTTTTAATCTTTCTCATATTTTGAAACAAAAATTGGATATCGTAACCATTTTATGATTATCCATTGGATCTTGCTACTTCTATTCCAAGAAAGTATCTCAATTGTCCTATATCTTTTAACTTGAAATGGCTTGAGAGGAGATGTTTGGCCTTTATGATGTCTTTCAAATTGTTCCCTATTAGAATAACATGATCGACATGGACTAGCAAGGTTGTGAAGATACCTTAATGGTTTTGAATGAATAAGGAATAGTCGGACCATTGTTTGAAGCCGACTAATTTAAGGGCTAAGTAAAGTTTCAAAAACCATTGCCTTGAGGCTGGCTTCAAGCCATATAATGATTTATAGAGCTTGCAGACTCGATGCTCCCCCTTTCGTTCGAATCCAGGAGGTAGTTGCATGCACATCTTCATAGAGGTCTCCATTTGTAAATGCATTATTCATATCTAATTGATGAAGGTGTCAATGCTAGGCTACAAGACTAAGAAAGACACGGACAATGGTGAGCTTAGCGATTGCCGTAAATATTTTCCTATAGTCAATCCCTTCCACTTGGCTGAACCTTTAGCCACTAACCTAGCCTTGTAGCTCTCAATTATGCCATAAGGATGATACTTAATCTTGTAGACCCATTTACAGCCAATGGGTTGTTTTGTGAGCTGGAGGAGAAACCAAACTCCAGGTCTTGTTAACTTGAAGTGCCTAAACCTCTGTCTATATCGTGTCTCTCCATTTTGGATCCTTAACGACTTGAGAAAAAAAAGGTAGGCTCTCTTTACATGGCGTAATACCATTGCTTAGGCTTTGTTCAGGCTTAGAAGGGGATCCATGCTTATTATGTTGCTCTGAGTTTATGCATAGTTTTCATTAAGCCCCATCAAGAACTTTATGGTCTTTTGTGTTTCTATAAAGGTTTTAACCCTAGTGGCTACATCGCAATTGCAAGGAGGAAAAGCGTAGGGTATCCTTCTCATCCTATAAGACTTTGAGTTTTGTGAAAAAGGATGTGACTGAGTTTGTACCTCGTTCACATTCGTGGATGACATTCTACATATAGAACAATGAAATTGTGTTAGTTTGAGAAAATCTTTCATTCAGTTCTAGCCACATACCTCTCGCATCCTTACAAGGGATGCCAATATTTGAAATATCCATTGACATAGCTCCCAATAACCAAGTTTTGAAAGCATGTCAGAACAATCCCATTATTTGTTGCTTATCAGGATTGTGAGTGGTTCTTTTAAGGGTTCCATCTATAAATCCCTTCTTGTTTTTTATAGTAAGTGTCATGCTCATTGATTTAACTCATGTTGCATCAATGGTTGTGAAACAAGGAAAACGCCTAGTTGATTAGAGTTCTCCCATGGGTTTGGAGTCATGAAAGAGTCTGGACTTATATCTAAAATTTGACTCGGGTGTTATTTTAATAAATAGAGTTTTTCAAAATATAAATATATGTAAATGTAAATATAAACATAAAGGAGTCAAATATAACATAAAACAATATCAAATAGTCTCCTATAAATTTACATATAGGAAGAATGAAAATTAAAAATATAGCCATGAATAATGTCTTATGAATTGTTTTGTTTAAAAGAGTCTTTGAAAAGGAAAATGACTCTTTTGCTAAAAAATGAAATGCTGTAAATTTTCTTGCTTCCATTACATTGTATCTATATGAAATAACATCGACATTTAGGGATCTCGTGGTTCAAGAAAGTAAAATAAAAGAGTTTGTCTTACTCTATTTCAAATTTTAGAAATTTTTGTTAATCCTATATTTTATTATTTCAAATTTTAGAAATGTTTGTTCATCCTATATTTTATTATTTCAAATTTTAGAAATGTTTGTTCATCCTATATTTTATTATTATATTTTTATAAATAAAAGTATAATTACCTATTTCATCCTTTTGAAACATAAATAACATGAGAGAATAATCATGGATATGTTTTCATAATTTAATAAAATTTAATTATATAACTTTTAGCCTTTAATTATTGTTTTTTGTTGATTTTTTTTTGAGTTTTGAAAGCAAAATAAAAACACCAATGAAATACCTTGTAGGTTAGTGGTAATTTAAAAAACTTATTTTATATTATTTATAGGTTTTTGTGATATATAAATAGTCATCTATTGAAAAAAAAATAAAACACCTAAATTCATGCTTAACATATGATTATCATGTTAATGTATTTTAGGATGTTTGTTGCTTGGAGTTTACTTTATATGTTTGTTGTTTTGGTTCTCACTTCACCTCCTCTTATTTCTTGCTTCATGCTTTCCTAGTGTGGTCTAATTTTCCCTTCCTTGTATACCTTTCCAATATAGTTTTTAGTTTCTCAATTTATTTGTGATGGCTTGTGTGACTAAATTTCATCTTCCAACACTCGTTTTGCTGATTGTTCTGGAATCGAGATATGGTGTTGATGGGAAATAAAAAATGCCTTGTTTTTTCTTTTTTGGAAATTCATTGGTTGATAGTGGCAACAATACCATCTTGAGAATAAAGGAAAAGTCAACTATCTAAAATATGGGATGAACTTTCTTGTGGTCCAACAAGAAGGTTTACCGATGGTCGAACTGTGGTTGATGTTCTTGGTATGTCCTTAACATTTATTTATATTTTCTTTCATTTTACTTCATTGATGAAACTCAAATAAAAAGGGTTTCCATTTCTTTCTTATCTTTTTCATAACAGGTGAACTTTTGGATTTCTAAACCTTCATTAAATCTTTCCCTACAACAAAAGGCTCACAAATCCTTGAAGGTGTCAACTATAGGTCTGAGTATGCTGGGATTCGAGATGAAACAGGAACACATATGGTAATAACAATTATTTAATGCAGTTTAAAAATGTTTTTGCACAAAAATTGTTCATCATGGTGACTAAAAAACTATTTTTTTTAGCAGGGCGCTCTTGTTTTTTTAAGCATACAAATACAACATCACCAGATTACCATATCTCTTATCCATGAGATACTTGGAAAAAAAACGATTCAAACTACTTGAATCAGTGCTTAAATTTATCGATGATTGGAAATACTGATTACATTAGTAACTACTTTCTACCAAACTATTATAATTCAAGTTGCCAATATACTCCGAAACAATATGCTAATGTTCTTGCTGAAGAATATGCTCGACACGCAAAGGTTGATAGCTATATATGATGAATGAATTCAACTTATTCTTTTGCAATTAATATTACTTGGCATAACCTTGGGCTAGTTCCAACACAAATGTGTGGGTTGGACCCGATCTAAGAAAAAAAAAAAAAAAGGAACAGAGAGAGGCTTGTTGGGTTAATTTGGCCTAACCTAGTTGTGTTGGTCCAACCCAACCCATATGTTTACATTATATTAATATAAATGATAGTATAATAATATCAAAATAGTATTTTTTTTTAAAATGAAAAAAATCTAAAACTTTTTCAAACGGGTATTTCAAAAACATTTGTGATTTTGTACCATATTTTCCCAAAATATTTATATAATATTAGGCTATAGACTTACGCTGTAAGTTATGAAATCAATATTAAAAATACATAATTTTTTTAAAACTATTTTTTTAAAAAATCCATAGTTATTACAAAAGTATTTTTTGTTTTATCACATGTTTTTTCTACTACTTTTGTTCAACTTGATATAGAATACCTGATTTTCTTTGAAACTTCAAAAAAAGAAAGAAAAAGAACCCTTATTACAAAAATATAAGGAACAAATATTTAGTTTTCAGCTTATGTTTAAATCCTAAATTCATTTTGAAATATATTTTCATGAAACACAGTGGCATGTTTCTCATGATTTTAAAATACAAAAAAATTAATATCGTAACTAATTTAAGATCACCAGTTAGGATTTTGCTAAATGTCTAAAATCAATCACTAATATTTTTTGTTTATTTTACATTTCTCATATTAGAATTTAACTATAGACTTTAATATATAGGGGTGCAAAACTATATTGTAAAATTATATTGTAGAGTATACTCTTAGGTATTAAGGATACACAAAAAAAACATTATGCTAAATTTTGGACAATAGAATTGTTTGGTTTTGAATCCTAGAAAAGACGAAGAAATAGAAATTTGATCTAGAAACACAATCAACAACAATGCAACATATATTAGATAGGGTGCACTTGTGGTGATGTGTCTTTCTATTGCAAAACAAGTTTGCTTAGTTAGACTCTCCCATATCATTAGCTTTGCTAGTAACCTTAATAATAGTGGTGACTTCTGAAAATTATAATCATAATTTTATGATTATACACATAATCTCTTTACCACACCACATTTAAGAGAGGCTGAATCGTCATCGCGACAACTGGTAGGAATATGAATTCATATTCTAAGCTCATAGAGATAGATAACAAAACCCTCACCACCTAGTTTAAACTACTAAGTTTGGAATTCTACATCAATCAATCAATGATTTAGGATTATCAAATGAACCGGTCAATCACTTATTCATTATCCACCACTAAAAAAAGGGGCTATTATGGCATCTCCAGCGAGAGGAGCTATCCCGGGAGCCAAAGGCAAAATTTCAAATATTTGCCTTTTTTTGGTAAATTTCCGTCTCCAGCGGGAAGAGCAAAATGAAGAGAACAAAATGGCTTCTTCATCTTCGGGAGCCATTCGGGAGCCATTCCTACATATGTATTCTGCAGAGACAAAAAAAAATAAGACCGTTGTAAATGTTATCGTTGTTGCCATTGTACAAATTAAAACACCCATCAGTAACAAATCGAAACACAGCTACACAACTCAAAAAAGAAATAGAACACCCATCAACATAGCAACCCAACAAAACACATCAACCCACCGAATTCAACAATTGAACACCCATCAACACAACAACCCAACGAATTCAAAAATTGAAAAAACACAGAATATTTTGCAGCCAACCCGAAGAACGCATGTGATTGAAACTTAATAGGAGCTTTGATTTCGAGTTGAACAAGAACCCATGTGATTGAAACTTCAACGAGAAAAATAGAGCAGAAGCTTTGATTTCTTCTTCAACAAGAAAACAACACAACAAAGCAAAATGGAGGGGGGGCGAAGAAGAAGAAGAGGAGGAGGAGGAAAATAAAAGAAACGGGTGTGGGGGGCGGCTGGATCAGAGTGAACGGCTGTGTGGGGAGTGGACGGGTGTGTGTGGGGTAGGGTGGCTGCTGCAGAGGAGTGGACGACGGCGTGGGGGGGCGGCGGCCGAAAGAGAAGAAGATAGGGTTTTTTAGATTGAAATGAAAATGAAGGGGACAAACGGGGTGGGGGTGGGTTTTTATAGTAAGTATTATTATATTATAATAATTATTATTATATAATAATAGTTATTAATTATAATAATACCTTATAATTAATAATTATAATAATATTTGTTTTTGTTTTTTTTTATTTAAAAATACCTTGATGACAAGAGAGTAAAAAATTTATACAAAATTAATAATTATATTGTTGGAGGGTTTTTTAAAAGCAATTATATTACACTCTTATTAATTGTATAATTAATTGCATAATTAAACTACATACAAAATAATTACATTATATTTAAAATAATATAAAAAAAATGGCTCTCCAAAATGTCTTTTACCATTGGAGCACACATCAACAAAAAAACCATATATACACTATTCAAACATCCATTTTAAAGATTTACCTCTCCAAAATGGCTACTCCCGCTGGAGATGCTCTTAGCAACAAATTGATCTGTTGCAAATATTAAAGGGATCCGTTGCTAAAAAAACATTAGCAATGAAATTTGCATAAAAAACTATTAGCAGTGAATTGATCCGTTGCAAATAATAAAGGGATTCGTTGCTAAAAAATATTAGGAACAAAAATTGCATCAGACAATGTCCATTGCAAATGTGTCATTGCTAATTTATCTACAACGGAATGGATTATCCGTTGCAGATAAATTAGCAATGGAAAATCCCTTGCTAAATTTTGTTATTGATATAAATTTAGAAATGGATTTTTCGTTGCTTTCTACTTGGTTAATTATTATATTCCATTAATTTTACTACATAGCCGTGCTAGCAGGTACTTTAAGCTCTTTATCCCATGCATCTAACCAGCAAGTGTTGCTCACCAGTTCCACAAACAATTATCAGCATCATCATAAGTTTGAATTTAGAAAACCCAGTACCATGGTTGTTAAAATCGCGTTTCAACTCGTAAAATCTTATGATTTTACTAGTCAAATGTATAAACCTGGTAAAATCGGGTTAAAAAATCGAAACCCATAAAATCAGTCCAAAATCGATAAAAAATCGAGTAGAATCATAAAATCAGACCGAATCATTTTGATTTTACAATCCCATTTTTGTGGACTGTGCACATTAATTAATTTCCCCTAAATCATCTAACTGGCTTCTCTTCTAAGTCTCGACCATCGTCCTCTCTTCTCTTACCTCACAACTGTCACAGCATCCCATGAAACTTGCAGAAAAGAAATCCTTATCTGACATTTGTGCAAGTCAATCTCCTGCAATGTGCATTTTCATTCAAGGAATCAACGAGATTGTTGGAGTGAAAATAAAATAGAATAGGTTCACCATAGGATCATTAAGATGGCAAACACTTGATTATTTTTATCTCATATGGAAGACACCATATCACGAGACGATTAAAAAAAGAAGTCATGATGAATATGAGCACAGAAATTGTTAGTTTTTATCTCATTTCTATCTTTTTTTTGAGTTTTGAAAGCAAAATAAAACACCACTGAAATACCTTGTAGGTTAGTGGTGATTTAAAAAACTTATTTTATATTATTTATAGGTTTTTGTGATATATAAATAGTCATCTATTGAAAAAAGAAATAAAACACCTAAATTCATGCTTAAGATATGATTATCTGTTAACGTATTCTAGGATGTTTGTTGCTTGCGGATTTTGTTCTTACTTCACCTCCTCTTATTTCTTGCTTCATGCTTTCCTAGCTGGTCAAAAGTGGAAAATTTTTGGCTGAGGCTTAGGGTTGTGGTTGGCGGTAAAGAGAAGGATTATGTGTATTTTATGGGTACTGAAGGGATTATTTATGGGGAGGGTCGATCAATATAAGTACGCTAATACATCAAGAACATATTTGTTTTTAAAAAATATTTCAAAATAGAGTCAAAATTTGGGTTATAGAAACTATTATATTAGAATATTTGTAGATTACTTTGGTTTAAAAACGTTTTTTGGTTAAATAAATATATGGGTACATGTTATAAATTTTAACGTGATTATATTAGAATTAAATACTTTTATTTCACATATTTAATTTTTATGTAATATATGTGAGTTAAAGCCAAAAATATAGACATTAATACAAATTTTATAATACCTAAAATTTGGCTCTGGTGTTATTTTTATAAATAAAGTTTTTTAAAAGATAAATATACTTAAATATAAAGATAAAGGAGTCAAATATAACATAAAATAATATCAAAGAGTCCCCTATCAAAATTACACACAGGAAGAATTAAAATTAAAAATATAGCCATGAATAATGGTTTATGAATTGTTTTGCTTACAAGAGTATTTGAAAAGGAAAATGACTCTTTTGCAAAAACATGAAATGCTGCAAACTTTCTTCTTTCAATTAGATTATGGTCATGTTTAGCATTGCATTTCGAAAATGTTTTTGAAAAGAAAAAAAACTATTCTTATTTTTTATTCTAAATTATTTTTTTTGGTGTTTTTAGATCATTTTCATGTCTTAATGTCAAAAATAATTTTTTTAAAAAATAAAAAAAATATCATTTTGATTTATTTTTAAATGAAAAAACTTTCAAAAGCTACTGCAACCATACTTCCAAACATACACTATATCTATATGAATTAGCATCGACATTCATTGATTTCGTGGTTCAAGAAAGTAAAATAAGAGGGTTTGTCTTATTTCTATTTCAAATTTGAGAAATGTTTGTTCATATATTTCATTATTATATTTTTATAATTTGAAGTATAATTACCTATTTCATCCTTATGAATCCAAATTGAAGATACAATAGAGTTATTTATAAAAAAGAAATGACTTAATATATTTCTTATATATTCATATGTAGTATAGTGAATTTGAATAAGATTTTGATGAAATGGAATTCCTTCGTTAGGTTGTTGCTAACAAATATCACTCATTGTAAAAAGAAAACAAAAATAACATGAAAGAATAATAATGGATATGTTTTAATAAAATTTAATATAATTATATAATTTTTTAGCCTTTAATTATTGTTTGTTTTTGATATATTTTTTTAGTTTTGAAAAAAGCAAAATAAAACACCAATGAAATACCTTGAAGGTTAGTGGTGATTTTAAGAACTTATTTTATATTATTTATAAGTTTTTGTGATATATAAAATCATTTGTTGAAAAAACACATAAAACACCTAAATAGCTTATTAAAAAATAATTCAAACTTATCAATTACATATGATTATCATGTTCACGTATTCTAGGATGTTTGTTGCTTACAATTTACTTTCTCTATATGTTTGCTATTTTGTTCTCACTTCACCTCCTCTTATTTCTTGCTTCATGCTTTCCTAGCTTGGTCTACTTTTCCCTTCCTTGTATACCTTTTACATATATATATTTTTTATTTTCTCAACTTATTTGTGATGGCTTGTGTGACTAAATTTCATCTTCTTGCACTCATTTTGCTGATTGTTTTGGAATGGAGACATTGTGTTGATGGGAAATCAGAAGTGCCTTGTTTTTTCATTTTCGGAGATTCATTGGTTGATAGTGGCAACAATAACAATCTTGAGAATAAAGGAAAAGTCAACTATCTACCATATGGGATGGACTTTCCTGATGGTCCAACAGGAAGGTTTACCAATGGTCGAACTATGGCTGATGTTCTTGGTATGTTAACATTTATTAATATTTTCTTTCATTTTACTTCATTGATGAAACTCAAATAAAAAGGGTTGTCGTTTCATTCTTATATTTTTTCATAACAGGTGAACTTTTGGGTTTCAAAAACTTCATTAAATCTTTCCCAACAGCAAAAGGGTCACAAATCCTTGAAGGTGTCAACTATGGGTCTGGGTATGCTGGGATTCGAGATGAAACAGGAACACATGTGGTAATTACAATTATTTAATGCAATTTAAAAGTTTTTCACACAATTTTTTTCATCATGGTGACTAAGAAAGATTTTTTTTTTTGTAGGGCGCTCTTGTTTCTTTGAGCAAACAAATACAACATCACCGGGTTACCATATCTCGCATCCATCGGATACTTGGAAAAAATGATTCAAACTACTTGAATCAGTGTTTATATTTATCGATGATTGGAAATAATGATTACATTAGTAACTATTATCTACCAAACTATTACAACACAAGTCGCCAATATACTGTTAAACAATATGCTAATGTTCTTGCTGAAGAATATGCTCGGAACCTAAAGGTTGACGTCTATATATTTATTTTATATATAATTGCTCTAATTTAATTTAATAAGTTAAAATCTCTATTGTTTCTTCAGACTCTACATGATTTAGGAGCAAGAAAACTGGCTGTAATTGGAGTTTCCCCAATAGGTTGCACCCCAAACGCAACTGCTTTTTATGACACAAATGGCTCTCTCTGCGTTAAACCAATGAACGAAGCAGCAATTCTTTTGAATGACCTTCTTAAATTGCTTGTCCAAGATTTAAATAAAAAACTGATTGGTGCGAATTTTATGTATTTGGAGATTTATGAAATTATATGGAAATTTGTCAACGCCCCAGGTAAAAAAAAATTATTCTATAAATTTTATTTGTACATGATTGATTTGTGTCTTCTAAGTTGTTATTTTTAGAGTAATATTAATGAAAGTTTTGTTTTATGATATGAAGGTACAAGAGGTTTAATCAAGGGTTGTTGTGAAGTGAACGATAATGGTTTGTGTATTCCTTCTAAAACTCCATGCCTACATAGGAATTTGGCATTGTTTTGGGATTCTTTTCATCCTACTGAGTTTGTGAACTTAGTCACCGGAACAAAATCATACTATACTCTACGAACAATATTGTAAGGCTTTAATATTAATGGGTGATGATATGTAACACTACCTGACCACTTAAATATGATTAATGAATTCAATTTCTTCTTTTGCAAGTAAAATTACTTAGCATGGGCTTGGGGTGGACTGACCTAAGCCAAAAAAAAAGAAGAGAGAGAGGTCGATTTGACCCACCCTGGTTGTGCTGGCCTAGCCCAACCTATATATTTATATTATATTAATATATTATGATAATATAAAAATATTAAACTAGTATTTAAAAAAACAAAAAAAAACTCTAAAACTTTCTCAAGTGGGAATTTTTTTTGTTTAAAATTCCTGATTTTCTTTGATTTTTTTTTTAAAAAAACCCTTATTGCAAAAATAAAAGAAGAAAATGTTTAGTTTTCATGCTTTCGGTTGAATCCTAAATTAATTTTCAAATATATTTTCATAAACAACATTGGTGTGTTTCTCATGCTTTTAAAATATAAAAAATTGATGTCGTAACCAGTTTAAGATCACCTATTAGGATTTTGCTAATTTTAAAAAATCAATCACTAATATTTTTTGTTTATTTTATATTTCTAATGCAACACAAATCAGGTATAGTGCACTTGTGGTGATGTGTCTTTCTGTTCCAAAACAAGTTCTCTTAGCTAAACTCTCGCAAATCATTAGCTTTGATAGTAACCTTAATAATTGTGATGACTTGTGAAAATTATAATCATAATTTTATGATTAAACACACGACCTGTTTACCACACCACATTTAAAGGAGGTTGAATCGTCATCGCAACATCTAGTACGAATATGAATTAATATTCTAAGCTTATAGAGATAGATTAACAAGACCCTCACCAAGATGAAATATATGTTGAATGAGAATGATGCTTGGATTCAAAATGAATAACTACGAATGCATGATTATGAGGAGAAAGAACATGTTGGTAATGATGATGGGATTGTGGCTATGTTTAAGACATCAACAACAATTTTCTTAGCGGAAAGGCTTATACTAACAATAGTTATCTACGTTTTATGGTTCTACGAATCCACCTAGTTTAAACTATTTCGACTGCTTACGATTATCAAATGAACCGGTCAATCGCTTATTTATCAGTGATGAACACCTAAAAATTCAACATGAATTGGTTGACTAATTGTTTGAGCAATCTGAATCAATTGATTGTTTTAGCTGTTAATTTAATTAAATTGATCACACATCTTGTATGTGTGCATGCACTGAATTCAGCACATGAAGTACCTTTTGTGAGACATTCAGCTAACGTATTAATATAATCTTTAGAAACCTCACAATGCTTATAAATAGACATCAGGAAGTAACAATTAAACTAATTACTCGTTCTGAGCTCACACATGAAAGATGTAAATTGTATTTAGGTAGCAGCAAAATATATAGGCCTATATTACATGAAGTAGATGAAAATGTACTGCTGATGAACAGCATTTCAAGGCAGTAGCCCTGATCTTGAATCGAGAAAGAGTTTGAATGGAAAAAAACAACACTAGATACGCAAACGGATATTACAAGATGAAGGATAGGGATTATAAGACAGAATATATAATAAGTTAGTCACAACTGTCACAGCATCCCATGAAAAATGCAGAAAAGAAATCCTTATCTGACATTTGTTATGTCTTAACTGGGACCGGAAAAGCAATACATGGAGGAAGAGTACTACTGGGCTCTCCACCCGCACAATTTTGAGTTATGATACTTGCAGCACTGAAAGAGTAGGTACTCTCCATGGAATATGGAAATTGCTGCGCTTGGTGCTTTTTAACTGCAACATAAGGAAATGATTATTCATTCACTCGTCGAAAATTATCAGGCTTGTAGTAAGAAGAACAATTTAAATCAGCAGCAGATTCGTAAGGAGTCAGACATTTATGCAATCGTTTAGGTAATGATAAATTTTATGCGTTTTAGCATTGAAATACCGGCCTATATTCATATCAAAGTCCACTTCTAGCTAGTTCAGTGATTCATGCAGTAGGGTGCTGAATAACAAGAATCTACTTTTAGGGCAACTGCTCAATATTGCAATACCCCTCCCTCTTGATATGTAAAATTATTTATTATTCAAAAAACAACATTATTTGGTCGAAATGAAACGGGCAGAATAAAACCAGAACATTTCAGCTGGTATTGAACTGAAGAATTTAGAATGGGCCGGAATTTAAACCGAGATAAAAACAATACTGTTTTGTCTTGTTTTTTTTAACTGGTACGAAGTGTTTCGGCCGTTTCAGCCAAAACAAAATGAAACTAACAATAAATTCTTACAGCCCATGAACGATTCAGCTGGTGCTGCTTTTGAAACCCGTCCACATAAAAGTAATGAATTGTATGCTCATCAGTAATTGATTGATGAAAAACTACTACTCATCGCGAAGGAGATACTTACACTAACTGAAGGGACATCTGGTCTTCATGTGAATAATGATTGGCAGGCGGCAATCCATGCACTTGAGAATAATTCCGAGAGTCAAATGGCTGAGGCTGCATGATCTCAAAACTGGCACCTCCTGGCATCAAATTCATGTTCTGTCGCTTTCTTTCATTCTCTGCAATCTGCACCATAACCATAATTAAACCCCACGTAGTCATATTTACTATATAAAAACAATCCACCGACGATCTTGAGATATTAAGATCTAAGTCCAGGCACACACAAGACATTGATAAATAGATAAATAGAAAGACCTTTGCTCGGAGAAGCTGGTTATTGTTGTGCAAGTCAATCTCCTGCAGTGTGCATTTTCATTCAAGGAATCAGCAGAAATTTTTGGAGTGATAATAAAATAGAATAGGTTCACCATAGGATCATTAAGTTGGCAAACACTTGATTATTTTTATCTCATATGGCAGACACCATATCACGAAATGATTAAAGAAAAGGAAGAGAAAAGAAGTCATGGTGAATATGAGCACAGAAGTTGTTACCCTCTTCTGCATATACTCAATTTCAGCAAACAACAGCTCATTCTGGCAGGTTTGGGGGAGGAATTAAAAAACAAAAAAAATAATTTGTTAGTGGCAATGCCAGGGAAATTAAAGTGATATAATGCAGGAGAATCTGTTGAGTACTACAATAAATACCTTTTTGGAACGAATTCTGCTAATTCCTTTCTCAAGTTTTGTCTCCAAGCTCTTAAGTTCCTTCACACTTAATGTACTAAGTGATTCACCAAGCATATTCCTGAAAATTAATCTGATTAAACGGAGTTCGGAAGAGGAAAAAAAATCCATCTTACAAATTGATCAAGATCATAAATGATACCTGTTTGAATTCTGCAAATTACCAATTTGCGAACGAAGCTTGGCAGCTTCTTGCTGATAGAACTGGAATGCAAAAGTAAAAGGCAATAAAACATATTATATAACTAAATTAAGATCCTCGAGTTCAGATTAGAATTCATAAAATATAAGTAGAAAATCCCAGTGATGTGCATTTCTCCCTTATATTTTCTTGGAAACATGTATATAATACTGAATCAAACTGGAAAGAAATTGATACGATAGGGCAAAAATGGAGACACCATTTACAGGGAACTATTTCCCAAATAAGAACCATTATCTCAAACCAATTACAAAGCAGGATTACACTCCTGACTCCCAATGTAGCAGGAAAAAAACAGAAACAAAATCAAGGAGTGTTTGACAAATATTGGCAATAACTAATGCTACACTGTTGATGAATAGTACTGTGAGCCTTTTTTAAGCCCTAGTTATGCATTACAACCTTATCAGTATCCTAAACAAAACAAAAAAAACAGTAGGACACAAAGGATTATAGCAAAGTGTCGGAAGAATCTGCACATGCAAGAAAATTGTCAGAGCTGATATACGATACCTGAGCATTGGCTTCAGAAACTGACCCATTGTTGGAAGAATCTGCGCATGCCTTTTTGTACCTTTCAATTGTAGATTTGACACTGCATATTCATGTCCATCAAGAAATACAAGTGTCATCACAACGAGCATTCGATGAATAATGTGGAAAAATGTAACCCCAAAAACAAACTTTAGTCATGATTAAGTGATCGTGTGAATATTTCATTGTGAACTTAAATTTCATAATTATCTGCAATTTGGGATTTCAATAATTATAATAAATTTCAGAGCTGATAATGTTACTACCTTAGAAAGTCACTAATCATGGAGAGAAGGCTTAATCCAGTAAATTACTTTGGCCAAAGTGACTTTACTTTATCATAATATGAAATTGCTTGGTGTTACAAAATTACAGTGCAAAAGTAGATTTCATATCCAAAAGTCCATAATTATTTCTTTTTTATGATGAAAAAAAAGGGACTGCTTTACCATTTTTCAATACTCAAACAAAATAAAAACTGTAGTTTCATAGCCTTAACCTTTTATCACTCAATATTATACCTCATGAGATATAAAAAAGAAAAACTTAAATAAACAAATTCATTTATCTCAGCACCAAAATTGGGATGGTACTAAAAATAAAAGGGAATATACACTATAAGATCTCCTCCACCCCTAAAAAAATGAAGTGTATTTTGCTATGCTATTATATGAACTTCACATCTAATCTCTTCCCAAACAAATGAAATATACACTATTTCTAATTATCAAAAACAAAAAAAAAACAGACAGATATATACATTCTTCTATTCTTTTGTTTTTTGTATATATAAAATACTGAATATAGATAACTTTTTACTTGCAAGTAATTGCAATATTATTATTCGTTTCCTTTACATACATACATACATATATATATATATATATATATATATATATTGAAAACCAAAAAGATAGATTAATTCTATTTAATAGAAATATTCTATAAAATCAGTACTTACATATATTGATAATTTGTAATAACATTCAACATTTAGCACCCGAAAAGTTGTGTAACTTTACATTTGGTTTTATTTATCTTTATTAAATCATTTCAAATAGATTACGAAAGCATGTTCTTCTCAATACCCTGCATATTACAAATTGCTCATCCAAACAAAAAAAGAATTAAAACTGAAGTCGAAATGTTATATAAAAATCCTTTTTTTTATCAATATTGTACAATATTTTATGTGAAGTTACTATTTCAGTATTTACCTATCCCTCTTCCCTTTAAATAGATTTTTAAGATGTGACAGTAGAGGATTAACAATAGTAATATATATATATATAAATCAAAATAAATGAAGAGGGAGAGAGAGAAATCATGCCCCTATAGCAACACCAGATGATGTTAAGGTAAGACCATTCAGATGAAAGAATTAAATCTACCAATTAGTCCATTAAGTTAACTCATATAAAACCCTAGGAAGAAGATGAACGAGAAACCTCCGCCCAGTTCTTCGAGCAATTTTGTTTAGTTATTACCCAGTGTTTACTTTGACGCAAAGTGAAGGGAATCCTAAAATTTTGCCATAATAATAACCGTAATATGTGAACACATTTGTCAAGGAAGACGACCCAGTTTTCAAGATTTTCTGAAACCTTAACATCGTCGAGCAAGTGATTGGCGGTCTCTGCCAAGCTGTCACTAGGTCCTATAATATGATTGGCCAAGCTAAATCAGCGGTCTTATCCCTACCACGTGTCAACTCCTCGTTACATGGTGGATAATCTCTTGAGCCACAGCCTATTACCCACCTCGATATTCTATCTCCCTGTAATGAGATAAAAATACATTTTTTTTGTTTTCTTGAATGAGACTGAAACTCTGAGAGAATCAGAACCGTCCACCAGCAGCAGCAGCAGCTAGAGTTGTACGCTTCCAATTGGCTAGCACATGACGTACATCGTCTCCTCTCTCGCTGTATTAACTTTCTCTTCCTTAAAGAACTGGCATCAATATATTCAAGATCTTGAGCAAACACTCAGCAGTGACCTTAGTTAACCCCTTCTGATTGGTCCATCTCTCCTCCACTACGGAAAAGAAAATAACAGAGAGAGGGATCGGAGGGATCTAAGAAGAAGAAATAGAGAATATTATGTTTGGTATTTCTTCCTGTTTTATTTTTTCAATTTGTTTTTTGCAGATGGGAGCTCAAAATTTATGGTTCAGATTTAGGAATCATGACATAAACCCTTTGTCAGTAGTCAAGAACTGAAAGATCGTGTGTGACGTGACCAAAGATTCTTTTCATAAACCAAAACAACAATCTGATCTATTGAACTGGCTAGTAAACCCTAACCATGTTACTGTACCTTTTTACCAAGGTTAAAAGGGGTAAAAATCTAAGTGAAATCTAACTGAATCAAGGATTGGTTATGGAAGAATCCACGTGGTTGATTTAATAGTTTTGCACTAAAGTTTCGGTTCAATCTTGATGATTTCAAGCAGTTTGCTTAAATATGAACCCTAATTGAGGCTACTATGCTAGACAAACAAAAAGCTTTTCACTTTCCCCACGAGGGTTCAAACAGAGATTTTGTGAAATCTAGAGGTAAGAGAATCCTAAATCGAGAGATCTTATTTGGTAGTGAGTGGTTTGAGACAATAAAACAAGATGAAAAAACCCATTAGGGGATTTGGATTTTGAAACCCTAGTAATATATGTTTGTGCTTGGTGACATGACAGATAAAAAAAACCCTTGTTTTCTTACATTAAACTTGACCTTGTACTTTTTCCTTCTTGATGTCCGACTGACGTGCTATTTAGGAATCGAAAAGAGATGGTAGGGTTTGGACTAATGAGAAGATGACAGTTTTAGCCAGAGGTAATCTCTTTAGCCTCAGAGATGACACAGACATACATGTGTGTGCAAGAAAAGAGCAAAAGAGAGAGATAGAGTGCAAACTTAGCAACAATGGAGGAGATAAATATCAAAAACCTGCAAACATTCCCAGCCCTCTACTTGTTAATTTCTACTACCATATAATATATACTGCTTCTATGTCTATCCATTAAACCAGATCTATGTATCCACCAAACCCAGAACTCAAAATCATGTAGGTATCACAATTATCTAAAGGAAATGTGAAAAAAAGTAATGGAATTAAGAAGAAAAAAAACATTTTGCTAAAAATACAAGGAAAACAGATGAAATAGAAGAAAGACACAAAAGTGAATCGTAGTTAGGGAAGAAAATCAATCTAAACTGCAGCATAAGGAATGATTCTGTTCTTTTAATTTCAAGATACCCGAAGATCTAGTTCAGAAGCTAAAAATCTTGACACCAGGCACCTATTTTCTTTTCCCACACCAAAAGTTGAAAATCAATTGAAGAAAGAAAATAAAAAGGAGAGAAAAGCAATTAAAGAAAAGCTCAAAACAAAAACAATTAATAATAATATTGACATGAATAAAAAGAAAAAACAAATCCCTTTGGATGAGAAAGGAAGAAAAACCAACTGTGAGTACTTGAAGAGGGCTTGTAACCTGGAGAGCTCAAGATCCATGGAACAAGTATATACCTATTGTTAGAGTACTCATACAGGCGACCACGGCTAGAGAAGACGATGAGTGCAACCTCAGCATCACAAAGAACAGATAATTCATAGGCTTTCTTGAGCAAACCATTCCGCCTTTTGCAGAAAGTGACTTGGCGATTGGTGGTGTTCTCGATCCGCTTGATCTCCACCTTTCCCCTTCCCAGCTTCCTCAGGGGAGAGCTCAATTGGGATTCATTTTGGTATGCCATAGCTGCTGCCTAGCTAGCTGATCCAGAACACAAAACGAGTGAAGACAGCACAAAAGAGAGTAATAAAATTACTGAACTACTTATAATTAATTCGAGAATGATTTATATATATGCGTAATTCATAGCATATTTAGCAGGTATTCTTTTGAACACTGAATAGTTCATGATGGAAGATAAAACAAACAGGAAAAAGGGTTTCCATGAACGTCTGCAGCTGGCTTCTGAATTTTCTTGGTTATGAATAATATAATTGAGAAAAAAAACAAAAAAATGAACCGGTGATGCTTCAATCTGGAGATTTGTAGCATACATTTTTTTTTAGAAAATCCGAAGTTTCATTTCACTATGATAAAGAAGAGGAGAGAAGATTGATTAGCCCAAATCAAGTGAAGCACTCAAGAATACAATGAGATTTATGTCTCAGTATTTTGGTAACTAACCTTGGGAGGAAATAAACTCAAGTAGGGGTTGTAGAGATAGCAGTTATTAAGGAGAGAAAGTAAGGATCTTTTGCTCTGGGGTTTCTCTCTTCTTTGTTCCTACAAATCTGAGTAGGAGAGATGCAGAAATGGAAGCCAGTTGGGGCTATGAGATGGGCATTTATAAAAGTGAAAAACGACCTTTCATCCATATATATATATATATATAACAATACTTTCTACCAAGTTTATCTACACCATCCTTGTAATTTTATTTTTTTATCTAGGAATCAATTAAAGAATACGCTAAAATTGGGAATCAGCCAAGAGATCGAGACCTCAGTAACCATCCACCATATTCGGATTTTTCTTTTTCTTCTTGGGCTTCCATGTGAATGATTTAGGTCATTAAAGAGAAGAGAAAGAGACTTTTTGAAAATGAATTTTAATGGGGTTCATGAAAGAGACGTATTTTTTGGGCTAACCTGCACTCTAATCGTTTGAGGACAAACTTAGGGTACAAATGAAAGCTGCTTAACGAAGAGAACCTCATCTTTACCCTTATTTCATCACTTCTATTTCTTCAAGTCAGCTACGCTAACTACGTTTTATTGCCTGTCTACCAGATAAGAAAAGAAGGGATCAGAGAATATATAGCTGCATGAATGTTCCCCACCAGGTTGTTTGATTTTCTTGGAACTTCACTCAACTCAATTTTCATGGAGATTCGTACTTTTGAAACGAATTCGTCTCGACTGGAACAACCGATTGTTTCCAAGACTTTCACATTTCTGTAGATTTTCTATCAGTGTTTATTAACAAATTATAAAGGTAATAAATCACTGATTTTGCTTTGTTTAATGGCTCGTACAGAACTATACACTTCTGAAATAAATAGACTTAAATTTCAAAGAGCATATAATTCTGCTAAAATACGAGAACTATTTCTCTTTTCTTTTTCTTAACTAATGAATAATAATTAAAAAAAAAAAACCCTTAAATTTTATGATTAATGGACTTTGTTTAGTACACACAAGTGTTTCCTTGGCTTTTATATGCGCAATGTTGAGTTTTATGATCTTCGGATCTCGAGACCATGCTAATATAATTGGTTGTGTAAGGATCTATCTTAAACCTTGTAACTAGCTAGCGGTTCTTCTCAATTTTGTTTCGAGGAAAATTATTTAAAATGTCTTTTTATAGTAACATAGTTTCCAATGAATGGTTAATGATATAAATAACACTTGTAAAAACCTTATCTTTTACTTTAATTTTCAACAAGTCTTATTTTTAGTAATACCTATTAAATCGGTAACTGATTCATTAAAAAGATATCCAAAATACGCAATCCATAATAATCATATTTTCTTAAAACAAAAATATAATTTAAACTTAATGACAAAAAAATAATATAATCACAACTTTTTAATGAAAAATATGAGTTATGTTACACAATCAAACGACTTTTTTTCTTGACCTTACAACTTTTTATTAAAAAAAAAAATCCATCAAAATCCCAATTTCATTTCCTCCCCAAATCAATGATATCTTATTACACTTCCAAAAATCTAATAACATAAATAAATTAACTAATCACAATTCTCTCCTTACATAATTTTTGTAATGGTGTGTGAAGAGACTTGATTCCTTTTCAATTAAAGTCAAGAAGCTATATTAAGCTAGCCATCTAGTGGATGCAAACCCAATGAAGAAGTGAAAAATATGAAGTTCTTACACATTTTGGGGCCCACATAAACAAACACTCAAAAAATTAAATATATTGAAAGCAGAATAAAAACCAGATGAAAGAAGAAGAAAACAAAAAAAAAACGGTAACATTTAATTTAATGAAATGTGAATTTGACGTGAAAGCTAAAAGGCTTCAAGTTAAGGACATCGAGGGATTTTTAAAAACTTTTGCCTATAAATATGCTATGTTGGATGAAATTTAGAGGGAGAGTTAGGAGTGCAAATTCTTCATTTTTCTTAGCTAGATAATAGGAAAACACAAAAGGGGTTATGGATTTTATAAGCTTGAGCATTTAAACATTTGTGATTAAGAGAGAAAATTTAGAGAAAGTAAAATTTAGTGAGAGAAGATAAGGAAATTGAGGGAAGAAGAGGAAATCTTGGAGAATTTGCTTTTGGGCTAACTCTTGGAAGGCATATTAGTGATTGGTAAAGTATTGTAAACTCATTTATGTTGATTTACTTGAATTTTCACTTGAATTCCTAAGATTATGTAGTTAGGGTTTATTGTGTGAAATTTGAGGGTTTTATAAAATGATTCCTAGGATTGTTAAAATGGGTAGAAATGACTGTTATCAATGTAAATTGATGTAAAAAAAGAATTTTTTATTATTATAAGAATGGCTCCTTGCATGGCCGGCCAACATAAGAGAAATAAAATATTTAATACTTTGGTATATAAGATAATTAGTGTAGAAAATATAATATGAGAATTGATGTTTTGAATGGTGGTAAACATAATATCAAGGTTAACTAGCATATTGCAATTTTTATACCTATTCGTGAAGACATGAAATGGTAGAGAAAATATGTTGGTGAATGTGTATGGTTATGTGATATCTAAATAGAGTAGAATTTTTATTTTAAACTATGTTAGATGTAAGGAAAAGAATTGGAAAAGAAAATAAATGGGAAATGGTTTTATGACATAAAATAGGAATTTGGTGTCGATAAAGAGGTTAGTGATGTGATCATGTGTATTTTAAGTCATGTGAGTATTGAGTTTGAGAAAGGAATGAAGGGTAAACCATTGCACTTAATATGTAAATGTATTTTAGATTAAAGAAAGGAAATATTGGCTATGATTATGAAATATATGGTATAATATAAATTGTTTTAAACAAAAAAAATTGGTATGTTATAAGGTGAAATTACAGGAATAAAAATCATGATATTTTTCCTTAGATTAAGAGGAGTTTCTGAAGCGGCATCCTCAATTATTGGAAGAGCATGCCTAGTTGGAGATTCATATAGGTGTTGTTGTACCTTAATATTTTACTTAAGTAATTACATTCTTGCAATTTTATTTATATGATTTAATTTTCATTAAGTAATTATAAAGAATTTATATAAAAGAGATGACTGCTTCCAAACGATAAATGTTGAATTAAGGATGATAAAAAAAGTTAAGGTTAATTATATGTTCATTATGATGAAAAGTCTTGTGTTAGAAGATTGAGTATATGATAGGATGACCTAAGAAGTGAAATGGTATAATAGTTGAAAGATTGTGTAAAGGCTACAAGGGAGGAATATGAGAAAGAGAGCGAGAAACTAGTTCTGAACTGGATGTAAAGTAATTAATTAAACATAAATATCATACAAGAAAAGTTGAGTTCAAACTCATGAACTTGACTTATCATGATTGATGCAACAATATTATTCTATAGTTTACCCATATTTACTTAGTATTTTGTATTTTTTTTGTTATATAAAATGTTTTGATATTCTTTATTTTTTTGTTTTGAAGGTATTTTTGGATATTGGATAAAAAATGAAGTAATTTAAAACTAAAATTCGAACTTAAGGACAATTTCAATTCAAATTTTCTAATCTCAACATAACTCTTTTATATGAACTCTAATGAAAGAGATTCAAAATGATATAGAACCTAAAGAAACAGCTCTACAACTTTCATGCTTTATATTTTAAGAGATATTGAATACATTAAGGTTAAAATTGCTCTTAAAAGTTGTTATACTTGTACTGAAATGTTTTTAACATGTGACATGATCTAATTTTGAAACTTTCTAGCCTTAGAGTATGAGTTACAATTGAGGACACTATTTTCCTTGTTATATAGGATTTTATTTTATTATTAAGTAATTTCATTGAATATTCATATTTTTAGAAGATAATATTTTTTATTTTAGAAGAACTTTTAAACTATTTCGTAGGCTTACAAAATAGGAAGAGAAAAAAGTGTAAATGGGAGAGGCACATTAGATTTTCATCTTTCTCTACTCTCCTTCCTTCCTTCCTTCCTAATGTTTTAGTCTATTGTCTATTTCATTAATTTCACACAAGATTAATTTTTTTTTCTTGGTTGAAATGATATAGAAGTCTTCAAATTTGAGAACTATGAGATCTATCATATCTTTTCTTTTCAATTTATATAATGAATATAAATGTTTTTCTATGTTTATTTCTTATGATTGTTTAGTTTGGTTATGAGAGTGAAACTTTAATATTATTCTAATCAATCTATTGGTAAGTTTGTCATCAAAACTAGAGTTGTGATATTGAACTTGTGAAGAGACTAGGTTTAATAATTATGGTGGATCCACGTTGTTAATCTTAAGAAAAATATTCAAATAGATCAATCATTAACTGCATACACTTATGTTGTCTAAATTTATCAACCTATCTAGTTCTTAAGACTATCATCATATCAAATTATTAACACAGACTATAGTTGTCTAATGGGTAAGGATATTTATATTGTATATCGATTAACTGACTAATATTAAGGAAAGATAGATATTCATAATATAAATTATTATATTGTTTAAACGATCAGTTTCAATTTATATTGGTGGATATTTACTTAAGACCAAGATTTTTCTCTTCATAAGTTTCAACAATTTTTAACTTATTTTATTTTCCATAACTTGCTTAAGTAATCTCAAACCTCCTCTACCTCTAATCTTGCATCATTTAGTATAAAGACCTAGACTAGACTTTCTTTGTAGGATCATCCCCTTGATTGCTCTTTACTATTTTTTTAAGATATGGTAATTAATTTGTGTGTGCACGACATCGCAACAATGGTCCTTGAGTCAACCATTTTAAATTAAAAAAATTACCATCTATGATTTGTTTTCATACCATCCTTGTACTTTTTGTTCGAAACACTTTTTATAGTGACTTTCCACACTTTAGGTTGTTCTTAAAGTCTTTTTATGATGATATGAGTTTTCAAAGAAGTGTAGCCACATGTAAGAGTTCACTTAGAGTCATACCTTTAACATGGATACCATACAACATGACTAAATTTCTTAAAATTGACTTGTCATGGTTCTTGAGTCGATCATTTTAAAATTCTGAAATTTATCAACAATGAATTTCTTTTTCATACTTATACTCTTTGTCCAAAATATATTATGATGCATTTAAACTATACACATTATATAATGTATTGTCAAATTCATTCAAAATGTAATTATTTCACATGAAATCACTACGATTCTACGCATCCACAACTACTACAACGATGAGATCAGATTCTTTTTCTAACATATTTGGTGATTTTTCATATAAGATAAGAAAATAACAAGCATTTTCTACAACGAACCTCTTAAATCGAAATCCATTCAGTTTCTCAGATTTATCACTGTACACCATAGAAGGTCTACATATGAAAGCACTGATTGCCAAAAAAAACTATCGAGTCGTCGAAGTCATTATCGTTTTGGTCACCGTGAGTACTCCTCCATGCCGACGTGACTTTCTTCCTTTTCTATTTTGTTTCTCTCTTCTTTAGTATATGATTTGGCACATATATACACTCATATTATGCACCTTTTCCAACTAATATTCACCGTACCTATTGCATGGAAATTGAGTAGAGGGACCCTACCAAGAAATTCTCTCAAGTGAAGGGACCGATGAGGAAAAAGAAAGAGTTAGGGACCACGTCAAGAAAATATATAAAAAAATTGGCGACAAAAACATATGATCAATTCGCCTTTACATGTATCAGGATGAGCTATAAAATCAAGTTCTTCATCATGATCGTGGAGGACATTTCACTTTTCCATGCCAGCCATAATTAACGTTAGACGTGTTAAACATTGCAATGACAAGTCATTCCTACTGATGTGCAGTGTGAAGGGTCACTGCATGGTAGACGACATGATCCACGTTTCCTTGCTATCACTTTGAAATAAAATAAGCCCTATTTGCCAATCCATCGAAAGCCCTGGTTCGTAATTTGATTCACTTATTTGCTCATGAGGTAAACAAAAAGGATGTGGTAGCTTTGGATATGGAATTCATTTTATTTTATTTTTATTTTTATTTTTATTCATTTTGGTTGCCTTTCTCATTTAACAAAAAATTAATTTTCACCAAGGTGAAACTGAAACTCCCTTTTTCTTCATTTTCTTTTCCTTTTTAATAACGAAAACCTGGTTTTTAAGTACAAATATATTACGAGTCCATGAGTAAATTATCTTGAAGCCTATTTAATTAAATTAGAACTCTCACCACCCACCATGTTCCAGCATCTATAGATACATTGAATTAATTATACGGTCTAGCTATTATAGCCTTATCGTGGGTATTAATTATTATGCTGATGATTGCGAGTTTTGACTTGTAAACATATATATTTCGTGTTCATTTATTCATCATCGATCTTATAAATTATTTTATTTGTGAAAGCTTTGTGCAACGCACACTTCTGGTGGTGGTGGTGGTGGTGGTGGTGGTGGTGGAGGAGGATATTAGAAAGGTGTAGGTGGTGCGACGACTTAGGGTTAGGAAGCCGTAACCCTCACACAATCTTTTAAGAAGAAAGTGAGGGGGTCGTAGCCTATATTTCTCTTAATGGAAAAAATGGATAAATTTGTATCTAAAACTTGATTCGTAAGTAGACCATAATTATCTAGGAATTAGATAGGAATTTAATTTTACAAAGAGTTGATACCAAACCAAACCAATTCAATCAAGCATGGATTAATAATCAATCATATTAAAAATAAGCATTGTATTTATATTAAGTTATAAGCTCAAATAAGTAATAGTTCTAGATCGTTAAACCATGATGTCCAATTGAGCCCTAAGACCCGTTTGACATTGTGTTTTAAAAGTGTTTTTTTTTAAAAATGATTTTATTTTTTATTCTAAATTAAATTTTTTGATAATTTTATGTGTTGGTGTAAAAATGATTTTTAAAAAATACTTTTAAAAACAACTTGAACCACACTCCCAAGCAGACACTAAACAAACATGTTTTTTAATGCCACATTTCACACATCAATTGCCTGGTTTTTTTTATAGAAAAACTTAGAGCTATATTCTTTGTTTAAAATATTTATTTTAGATATCAATTATTTTTTAAAAATTTATTTTTAATTTACCTTTTCTGCAAAAAAATTATATCACTCAGGATAAATTGTATGTGCTGGTTATGTCCTTGAAATCTCAATCTCCGATTTTCAACAAATAATTAATAAGTCATTTCTGCACTACCCCTTCTCAAAAGTAAGAAATCCATGGCCTCAAATTCAATTAAAACAAAGTTTAATTTCTTCTAAAACGGTGTCGCAGAGTAATTATCATTATTCTGAGAGAGTCGTAAATAAGTTATGGTTTCCAACAAGAAAATCTTCTTCATATCCTAACACGTAGGACCACATTGATGGAAGCAAGCTAGCTAGCATGCACCTTATCCTCTTGCTTCACCGTACGATGTAAGATGTCGAAATGAATTATGGATCGAATATTATATGTTTTCTACTCCTTTAATTAATACTCTCTACATGGCATTTCAATTCCTCAAAAAGTAAGACCCATATCTTACTTTGGCAAAAAGCAACGAAATCATTTCTTATAAATTATGGTACCCAGTAGGTCCAATTATGGTATACAAGGTAAAGATAGTGTTATCTCAAAACATAAATGAATATCCCTTCATGTTTTTTTTTCTTCATTATTTGTTTTTAGTTTTATCTTAAGTTGATTGGAATCAAACTTTATAAAAAAAATTCGCTTTCTATGAAGTTTTCCTAGTAAGGTTTGATGTGTTAAACAAGATTGACTCAAATAATTTATTTATTTACTCAATTTAATCCTTCAAGATTAGGTCAATTGAAAAATGAGATCTATAATTTTTTTTATTTTATGGTTATCACGAGCTGCAACGGAGGTTAAGGCCGATTGACTTGTTTTTTTATAATTTTTTTAGTTGATTTTTTTTTTTAATTTCATCTTTAACTAATGAGTTTATTGAAGATCAGGTTTCATAATTTGTTCTAGGCTGCATTCTAAGAGGTTATCACGGTTTCATAACTTAGGTCACACGTTTGGTCAATTGACTCGAGTTGTTTTTTATATCTTTTCTTAATTTATTTATTTATTTATACTTTCATCCTTTAGTATTGAGCTTATTGAGAATTGAGTTTAATAAAAAAAATATTTCTATAAGGTTATCATAGTTTCATGCTCGGGTACCGGATTTGCCAGGTTCACTAGAGTTGATCCAAGTCGATCTAATATATTATTTTTTTAATATTTGTTTTAAAAAATTAGAACGATTCATTTTGAGTCAAATTATGTTTTTATTGGTCATTCAATTGTTTTTCTAACATTTCAAGTTAGCCAAGTCATATAAGGTAAATTATAATATAATAATATCTTTGTTTTTATTAAAAAAAAAACACACCACACATTAGTAATATTTAAATATTTTTTAAAATTAAAAAAAGATGATCTAATCAATAATATAACGCAAACAATAATTTAGTCTAATTTTCACGGTAGGAAGATTCTACATATATGCAAAGGTAACGTCCCATAAAGGAATCTGTAGAATTCACCCTAGCTATATAATATATGAAATAGTAGCCTCATAAAATAGGAGCATATTATAAATTTGTTTTCCTCAAGGGAGACATTTATATATAGGGCATCTCAAGCTATAAATTTTTCTATCATTTTGCAATGACATGGGGAAATATAAAAATAAAAAATGTTATCATGCACACCTCTCTCTCTCTCTCTCTCTCACACACACACACACAAAATAAGGCAAATTATGAAAAATAAATTAAGGCAAATTTCCTGTGGCAAGGTCCTATATTTATGATAACCTAACCAATATTCTTTCGAAGGGGACCAGTAAAAAAAAGGAAAATGATTTTCGTACATGATTCTCAAATAAATGGTATCTGCCGAAAGGCGCAAGCCCTGATCCAATTAATAAATGCATTGTTACTTTTAATCAACCACTAATTATCCCTTCGAGTTATTACTTTTCCTTCAAGAATAACTTTAACCACAATTTTTATCTTCGACTTCTTTCAACATTTGATTTTAGATGTGAGTAAACCTTATATTTTATTTTAGAAAGCATATTTTGTGGACCTATGTAAGTGAGTATAACTCTGATTATCCTAGATTTTTACAAGAGATATATGATTTCACTAAAACTCAAAACTTGTTATGCAGATTATAAAGTCTCTGCCATCACACCACACCACGCCAACTTTTTTTAATCATTACACCTAGACAACTCTCTCTTCCTTGGAGAGAAATAGGAGCTCTCCTCTCTTCTTTTCTAAAAGAAATGATAATTAGTTTATTCTCGATGTGGATTTCTCAACTTTAATATTTATATTGACAACTTTATCTTTTTCTTAATTACCTCTTATGTTTAATGTACGTTTTCCCTATTCAGAAAAAAAAATTCATTAAAATTATTTTTTTTCCTGAAAAGAGAAAAAAGTGATTTCATTTCACATAGACCATTTTTCCCCTCATTTTATTTCGTAGACTTTTCTTTCCATATCTTTAACTTCCTAAATAAGTGATAAGAAAGTTTTGGTCAACAATGTTGATTTAATTGTATTGACAATTCTGTGACATAATGTTGGTATATAAGACTTATTAAAAAACCATCTCACCTAAAAATTTAAACTATTAGATAAAGTCCTATAATATGATTTATATTATTCTTTAACAAAACCTTTCAATTTCTATAACGATCTAGTTCTATATGACAGTTTGTTCTATAAAAATGTAATGTAACATTTCTTTTTTAAATATTATAAAATGTAATGTATTGTAGTCTTTCATTAAGTTTTTTTTTATTATTATTATTATTACCTAGATTTATTGTTTACTATCCTTTATTTTTAGTGTTTTTGGTCCACCTATTTTTCACAAGACACTTGTATTCCCTATACTGAAAAGGTTTTAATTGTTAGGTCATCCATGCTCATGTAAAATTTATCATGGAACCATATCACCTAAAAGCTTAAACTATCAGGTGAAAGTTTAGAATATGATTTGTATTATTCTCTAATATGCCTCCTCAAGTGAGAGTCGGCTTGAAACTTGCACAGACTCACACTACCTTGTATTTGATTTTTAACAAATAGAATGGGGGTGATGAGATTTAAACTCGTGGCCTTTGAGTCAATAAGGCTCTGATACTATGTCAAGGAACTATCTCACCTAAAAGTTTAAGCTATTAGGTAAGCCCCTATAATATGATTTGTATTATTCTCTAACACAATTTTGATTTCAATAGTTTTGCTAACTTCTTTTAATGGTACGATTATTCATTATGTAGCTTTTTCATGTAATGTGCATTACAAGTTGAATGAAATAAATTGTTGCAATATTAACCTTGCATTCCAATATAATTTTGAAAAATATAGAGCCTATCATAAGAAAATATTAATGTAATA
Organism: Salix udensis; assembly: GCA_029204005.1. Taxonomy (NCBI): domain Eukaryota; kingdom Viridiplantae; phylum Streptophyta; class Magnoliopsida; order Malpighiales; family Salicaceae; genus Salix; species Salix udensis. The sequence continues at coordinate 4,570,390 of CM055029.1, read as the reverse complement.
AATCATTACATTATATGATATATTATTATATTTTCTCTTAATACCTTTTAGTTAGATACTACAAAAATTATTTGTTTTATCGACAAAAATATTCATCGATAATTGTTTTTCCCAACAAATGAAAATCATTCGTCGGTAAAACCCTCGTTGTAATTTCTTTTTTGTTAGTGGTTCCCTTGAAATTGAATATATCGATAGTAATTTTTTTGGTATATTTCATTGATGATGTCTCGGTATATATTATTGGTGATTCAATCATTAATATTTTGTTAGTGATTCCATCGGTATATGTCAAAGCTATATTCCATCGGTGAGTCCATTTGTACCATTTTGTTGGTATAACCATCAGCAATAATGGTATTTTAAGTAATTAGTGTCCAACTATCTGGAAAATATCGGCATAAAGTTTCGTCCATAATTCAGTCACTGCTATTTTAATGTTTTTAAAAAGAATAAATTAAAAAACAATTTCAATAATATAAAAAATAAATTAAAAATAAAGATATATTTCAAATTAAATTAAATTAAGCTACTTTCAATGATAGATGAACCCTATTAGAGTATCAACATGGAATTTTTCCTTAAGAATTAATTTGGGCACATGAACCCATAATAAAATTCAAAAAACTAGATTTATTGACACAAATAAATATTGTCTATCAAAACCCTTAAACCATATCAAATTACACGATACATCTTATCTTAGATAGATACACTAAAAATGTTAATACCTTCTCTAACCACAACTAGTTTCTCATCCTTAAATCTCTTACAAAACCAGCACACCCGACTTTGTAGCGTCTATTATTTCCAAGTACCTAGAGAGAATGACTTATTAAAAGTCCTTTGAGATAATTTAACTTATTTTTATATACTTGAAGATGCATCCATAAAAGTTTTTTATTTTGTGTAAAAGAAAGGGTGGGCAGGTACATTTGTTTAACTACAACAATTTGAGAAGTAGTAGTAGTAATAGTAGTAGTAATAATAATAATAATAGTTCCCCATATGAGCATTGATGTTCCATTTTAGAAGTGAAATCGTTGTCGCAAATTCCAACAGTTGACGGCTAGGGCTAAGATGATCCAAATTGGAAGGAGAACCATGGATTTGGTTGTGGGATGTCACGAATGGAGAAGCAGAGGGAAGAAGAAGGCACTGGGAGGGAAACCAAAACAGAGGTTTATGTTCGAAATTAAGTCACTATGGGATAAACGACAGCGTTTTAGTTTATTTGCATGTAACACAAAAACGGATACGTTTTGTGAGCTTCCAGTTAATTCTAGTAAATGGCCACGTAGGCATCTGTCTAGGCGGCACGTGCATGGCTACCTTTAAATTCCCTAAACATTGTATGAGCTGAGTACAAGAATTATAACAGATTTCGGGAATTCTCCTCCCCCTGTCCTCTCTGTTTGTGCGAGAGAATAACGGCTGTTCTCATCCTTCATCCCCTCGTCACCATCTTCTTTCTCAAGCATTCCATTTGCATTTCGACAACCTTTTTCTAACACGCAGCAAAGTGGTATCAGAGCCTCCACGTCTTTGGACTTCTTCAATGGCTCCCGAGACCAGGTCCCAAGACTTCAGACGCATGGATGAGTCCCTGGAAGCTGCTAACCAGAGGATCAGTGGTTTGGAAGCTAGGATGGATGCACAATCCGATGATCTTACCCAGATAAAACTTATGCTCAAGGAGCTGGCGACCCACACCCTGCAGTCACGGAATGGGGAGGCAAGTTCATCTCAGGACCAAAGACCTGCTCACGACCTCACACCCACTAATCAACCAGGTATAACAAATTGGTATCAGAGCCCATCGTCTTCGGACTCAGATTAATGGCACCAGAAACTCGGTCCCAAGACGTGAGAAGGATGGAAGAGTCCTTGGAAGCTGTAAATCAGAGGATCGATGGAATTGAAGTTAAATTACAGTGCACGATCCGATGACCTAGCACAGCCTTAAGGCCATGATGAAGGAGATAGCAACTCAAAGCAAACCGCTATTCTACAAACTTTGCAAACCTTATCGGGTGAAGCAAATTCATCTCGAAACAGTAGAGATGAAGATCCGGGCCTCAGCCAGTGAAGAAGGCCGGCTCCCTGCCTAAGGGTTCTGATTCGTTGGATGGCATCCAGACATTAGAGTCGAAGAGTTCAGCTGAACCCGGAGCCGAGGAGGCTTCCTTTAATCAAGTAGTAGCGCTGTCTCAAATGGGTCTTATTTTACCCGCAAATGCAAAGAAGAATGCCATATATGTTGTGCATTTAGATTATGGACCTAATCCAAAGCATCAACTCGTTTGGACTACACATCGAAGCTTACTCGTCACTATGCCTATTTTGAGTTTAACTGGGACAAGTGATGTTGTGCATGGCCAATCATGTTGCTCAAGTTTATTGTGTACGGACACAGGCAATTCAACAAGTATACTTTAGAATTATGTCGGTGCTCGCAAGCCCGGGTATTCTTCCCTGGGAGGAGGAGAATGGGTAAAAAATGGCAATGTTGCCAAAACCCATGTTTTGGTTCTGTGGAAAAAAGAAAAGAAAAAAAAAATATTTCGTTGATAGAAGCAACTGGGGAGGAGGCAGAGGAGTCTGGCTGGAGGTTCCTTCATTTCACCTTGAGGACAAGGTGGATGTCATGGAAGGGGTATTGTCACGAACCAAAAAGAAGAAGAAGATGAAAGGTAATTAGAATTTCAAAATATGTAAACAAAACGTCTGTGTTTTGTGTGGTTCCTTTTAATTCTAGTAACTAGAGTAATGCAGCCACATGGGTAGTGCCCAGCTGGCAAAGCACACGAATTCCTTTAAATTCCACAATGTTTGGCACAGAAACACAACAAGAAATATAACAACAAAATTGAGAGATTCTCTCCCGGTCACCTTCTCCCTCACGCAGAGTGCGTGTTCTCTTCCTTATCTCCCACGCAGAAGGCGTTTTCATCATCTTCTCCCCCAAACCTTCTTTCTTCTTCCCCAAATTTCCCTCTGTTTCCGTAAGCATTTTCTAACCCATAACATGGGATCCTGGCAAAACCTAGCTCTTCCATCATCATGGGTGGAGTTTGATAATTGTGGGTGAGAGTGACCTGAGGAGATCGAGGAATTGATTGATTTGATCTAAAATCAACGTGCACAGAATAACCTGTCTTGTTTTTTCCTTACCTTTCCCAGATGTTGCATCGCCCATTCGCATACGGCCTAAATTAGACACAAATAACAAGGCACCGCCTTGCCTTGCTCGCCTGGAACTTTCCTATTATGGAAGTTACCTTTACCTATTTTTAATCACTTGCTCATTACTGGCTGGATTCCATGAATCTGGAAAAGCTCTTCTGCGGGTTAATTGTATGTATTTTTTAAATTCATCTTTTTTATTTATTTTTTAAGAAATAGAAAATGAGAAGAGAAAAATTATAAAAAGATTGACGAGGAAAGACCACGGGTTTTGAAACAAAAGTTGTACTAAATTAAGCGAATGTGGTCAGTGGACTTGTTTATTAGATTTTCAAACTAGAAGTACTATTTAATCAATTTTTTCCAAAAAGGAGGGACTGATTTATAATTTACCATGCCGTTGAGTAATTATATGTAATTATATTGTTACCCATTAGAATTTCTTTTACTTGAATTTAGGAAGACAATATTTAGAACTTAATTTAGGAGGACGTGGCAATTATATCACAATCAAGTAGGATTTGAATCCTGAAATAACCTGGGACAAAATCAATTGATTAATATTTATTACTGATATAAGAAAATAAGATTTATTTTAATTGGACATAAAATAATTGTTTCAAGCCGTTTTGCTTAGAGTAGTGTTGCATTTAAAAAGATGGTATTATTCCCACTCCATAATTTGTTGATCCTACTTCATATTTATTACAAAATTTATTATTTACATTCCCTTTATCTTAATCTCCTGTGTGTTTTAACTTATTTTTATATACTTGAAGATGCATCCATAAAAGTTTTTTATTTTGTGTAAAAGAAAGGGTGGGCAGGTACATTTGTTTAACTACAACAATTTGAGAAGTAGTAGTAGTAATAGTAGTAGTAATAATAATAATAATAGTTCCCCATATGAGCATTGATGTTCCATTTTAGAAGTGAAATCGTTGTCGCAAATTCCAACAGCTTGACGGCTAGGGGCTAAGATGATCCAAATTGGAAGGAGAACCATGGATTTGGTTGTGGGATGTCACGAATGGAGAAGCGAGAGGGAAGAAGAAGGCACTGGGAGGGAAACCAAAACAGAGGTTTATGTTCGAAATTAAGTCACTATGGGATAAACAGACGGCGTTTTTAGTTTATTTTGCATGTAACACAAAACGGATACGTTTTGTGAGCTTCCAGTTAATTCTAGTAAATGGCCACGTAGGCACTGTCTAGCTGGCACGTGCATGGCTACCTTTAAATTCCCTAAACATTGTATGAGCTGAGTACAAGAATTATAACAGATTTCAGAATTCTCCTCCCCCTGTCCTCTCTGTTTGTGCAGAGAATAACGGCTGTTCTCATCCTTCATCCCTGTCACCATCTTCTTTCTCAAGCATTCCATTTGCATTTCGACAACCTTTTTCTAACACGCAGCAAAGTGGTATCAGAGCCTCCACGTCTTTGGACTTCTTCAATGGCTCCCGAGACCAGGTCCCAAGACTTCAGACGCATGGATGAGTCCCTGGAAGCTGCTAACCAGAGGATCAGTGGTTTGGAAGCTAGGATGGATGCACAATCCGATGATCTTACCCAGATAAAACTTATGCTCAAGGAGCTGGCGACCCACACCCTGCAGTCACGGAATGGGGAGGCAAGTTCATCTCAGGACCAAAGACCTGCTCACGACCTCACACCCACTAATCAACCAGGTATAACAAATTGGTATCAGAGCCCATCGTCTTCGGACTCAGATTAATGGCACCAGAAACTCGGTCCCAAGACGTGAGAAGGATGGAAGAGTCCTTGGAAGCTGTAAATCAGAGGATCGATGGAATTGAAGTTAAATTACAGGCACGATCCGATGACCTAGCACAGCTTAAGGCCATGATGAAGGAGATAGCAACTCAAAGCAAACCGCTATTCTACAAACTTTGCAAACCTTATCGGGTGAAGCAAATTCATCTCGAAACAGAGAGATGAAGATCCGGGCCTCAGCCAGGTGAAGAAGGCCGGCTCCCGCCTAAGGGTTCTGATTCGTTGGATGGCATCCAGACATTAGAGTCGAAGAGTTCAGCTGAACCCGGAGCCGAGGAGGCTTCCTTTAATCAAGTAGTAGCGCTGTCTCAAATGGGTCTTATTTTACCCGCAAATGCAAAGAAGAATGCCATATATGTTGTGCATTTAGATTATGGACCTAATCCCAAAGCATCAACTCGTTTGGACTACACATCGAAGTTTACTGTCACTATGCCTATTTTGAGTTTAACTGGGACAAGTGATGTTGTGCATGGCCAATCTGTTGCTCAAGTTTATTGTGTACGGACACAGGCAATTCAACAGTATACTTTAGAATTATGTCGGTGCACTGCAAGCTCGGGTATTCTTCCCGGGAGGAGGAGAATGGGTAAAAAATGGCAATGTTGCCAAAACCCATGTTTTGGTTCTGTGGAAAAAAGAAAAGAAAAAAAAAATATTTCGTTGATAGAAGCAACTGGGGAGGAGGCAGAGGAGTCTGGCTGGAGGTTCCTTCATTTCACCTTGAGGACAAGGTGGATGTCATGGAAGGGGGTATTGTCACGAACCAAAAAGAAGAAGAAGATGAAAGGTAATTAGAATTTCAAAATATGTAAACAAAACGTCTGTGTTTTGTGTGGTTCCTTTTAATTCTAGTAACTAGAGTAATGCAGCCACATGGGTAGTGCCCAGCTGGCAAAGCACACGAATTCCTTTAAATTCCACAATGTTTGGCACAGAAACACAACAAGAAATATAACAACAAAATTGAGAGATTCTCTCCCGGTCACCTTCTCCCTCACGCAGAGTGCGTGTTCTCTTCCTTATCTCCCACGCAGAAGGCGTTTTCATCATCTTCTCCCCCAAACCTTCTTTCTTCTTCCCCAAATTTCCCTCTGTTTCCGTAAGCATTTTCTAACCCATAACATGGGATCCTGGCAAAACCTAGCTCTTCCATCATCATGGGTGGAGTTTGATAATTGTGGGTGAGAGTGACCTGAGGAGATCGAGGAATTGATTGATTTGATCTAAAATCAACGTGCACAGAATAACCTGTCTTGTTTTTTCCTTACCTTTCCCAGATGTTGCATCGCCCATTCGCATACGGCCTAAATTAGACACAAATAACAAGGCACCGCCTTGCCTTGCTCGCCTGGAACTTTCCTATTATGGAAGTTACCTTTACCTATTTTTAATCACTTGCTCATTACTGGCTGGATTCCATGAATCTGGAAAAGCTCTTCTGCGGGTTAATTGTATGTATTTTTAAATTCATCTTTTTATTTATTTTTTAAGAAATAGAAAATGAGAAGAGAAAAATTATAAAAAAGATTGACGAGGAAAGACCACGGGTTTTGAAACAAAAGTTGTACTAAATTAAGCGAATGTGGTCAGTGGACTTGTTTATTAGATTTTCAAACTAGAAGTACTATTTAATCAATTTTTCCAAAAAGGAGGGACTGATTTATAATTTACCATGCCGTTGAGTAATTATATGTAATTATATTGTTACCCATTAGAATTTCTTTTACTTGAATTTAGGAAGACAATATTTAGAACTTAATTTAGGAGGACGTGGCAATTATATCACAATCAAGTAGGATTTGAATCCTGAAATAACCTGGGACAAAATCAATTGATTAATATTTATTACTGATATAAGAAAATAAGATTTATTTTAATTGGACATAAAATAATTGTTTCAAGCCGTTTTGCTTAGAGTAGTGTTGCATTTAAAAAGATGGTATTATTCCCACTCCATAATTTGTTGATCCTACTTCATATTTATTACAAAATTTATTATTTACATTCCCTTTATCTTAATCTCCTGTGTGTTTTAACTTATTTTTATATACTTGAAGATGCATCCATAAAAGTTTTTTATTTTGTGTAAAAGAAAGGGTGGGCAGGTACATTTGTTTAACTACAACAATTTGAGAAGTAGTAGTAGTAATAGTAGTAGTAATAATAATAATAATAGTTCCCCATATGAGCATTGATGTTCCATTTTAGAAGTGAAATCGTTGTCGCAAATTCCAACAGTTGACGGCTAGGGCTAAGATGATCCAAATTGGAAGGAGAACCATGGATTTGGTTGTGGGATGTCACGAATGGAGAAGCAGAGGGAAGAAGAAGGCACTGGGAGGGAAACCAAAACAGAGGTTTATGTTCGAAATTAAGTCACTATGGGATAAACGACAGCGTTTTAGTTTATTTGCATGTAACACAAAACGGATACGTTTTGTGAGCTTCCAGTTAATTCTAGTAAATGGCCACGTAGGCACTGTCTAGCTGGCACGTGCATGGCTACCTTTAAATTCCCTAAACATTGTATGAGCTGAGTACAAGAATTATAACAGATTTCAGAATTCTCCTCCCCCTGTCCTCTCTGTTTGTGCAGAGAATAACGGCTGTTCTCATCCTTCATCCCTGTCACCATCTTCTTTCTCAAGCATTCCATTTGCATTTCGACAACCTTTTTCTAACACGCAGCAAAGTGGTATCAGAGCCTCCACGTCTTTGGACTTCTTCAATGGCTCCCGAGACCAGGTCCCAAGACTTCAGACGCATGGATGAGTCCCTGGAAGCTGCTAACCAGAGGATCAGTGGTTTGGAAGCTAGGATGGATGCACAATCCGATGATCTTACCCAGATAAAACTTATGCTCAAGGAGCTGGCGACCCACACCCCGCGAGCCACGGAATGGGGAGGCAAGTTCATCTCGAGACCAAAGACCCGCTCACGACCTCACACCCACTAATCAACCAGGGTATAACAAATTGGTATCGAGCCCATCGTCTTCGGACTCAGATTAATGGCACCCGTAAAACTCGGTCCCCAAGACGTGAGAAGGATGGAAGAGTCCTTGGAAGCTGTAAATCGGAGGATCGATGGAATTGAAGTTAAATTACAGAGCACGATCCGATGACCTAGCACAGCTTAAGGCCATGATGAAGGAGATAGCAACTCAAAGCAAACCGCTATTCTACAAACTTTGCAAACCTTATCGGGTGAAGCAAATTCATCTCGTAAACGAGAGAGATGAAGATCCGGGCCTCAGCCAGTGAAGAAGGCCGGCTCCTGCCTAAGGGTTCTGATTCGTTGGATGGCATCCAGGACATTAGAGCTGAAGAGTTCAGCTGAACCCGGAGCCGAGGAGGCTTCCTTTAATCAAGTAGTAGCGCTGTCTCAAATGGGTCTTATTTTACCCTGCAAATGCAAAGAAGAATGCCATATATGTTGTGCATTTAGATTATGGACCTAATCCAAACGATCAACTCGTTTGGACTACACATCAGAGTTTACTGTCACTATGCCTATTTTGAGTTTAACTGGGACAAGTGATGTTGTGCATGGCCAATCTGTTGCTCAAGTTTATTGTGTACAGCACACAGGGCAATTCAACAGTATACTTTAGAATTATGTCAGTGCCTGCAAGCCTGGGTATTCTTCCTGGGAGGAGGAGAATGGGTAAAAATGGCAATGTTGCCAAAACCCATGTTTTGGTTCTGTGGAAAAAAGAAAAAAAAAAAAAAATATTTCGTTGATAGAAGCAACTGGGGAGGAGGCAGAGGAGTCTGGCTGGAGGTTCCTTCATTTCACCTTGAGGACAAGGTGGATGTCATGGAAGGGGTATTGTCACGAACCAAAAAGAAGAAGAAGATGAAAGGTAATTAGAATTTCAAAATATGTAAACAAAACGTCTGTGTTTTGTGTGGTTCCTTTTAATTCTAGTAACTAGAGTAATGCAGCCACATGGGTAGTGCCCAGCTGGCAAAGCACACGAATTCCTTTAAATTCCACAATGTTTGGCACAGAAACACAACAAGAAATATAACAACAAAATTGAGAGATTCTCTCCCGGTCACCTTCTCCCTCACGCAGAGTGCGTGTTCTCTTCCTTATCTCCCACGCAGAAGGCGTTTTCATCATCTTCTCCCCCAAACCTTCTTTCTTCTTCCCCAAATTTCCCTCTGTTTCCGTAAGCATTTTCTAACCCATAACATGGGATCCTGGCAAAACCTAGCTCTTCCATCATCATGGGTGGAGTTTGATAATTGTGGGTGAGAGTGACCTGAGGAGATCGAGGAATTGATTGATTTGATCTAAAATCAACGTGCACAGAATAACCTGTCTTGTTTTTCCTTACCTTTCCCAGATGTTGCATCGCCCATTCGCATACGGCCTAAATTAGACACAAATAACAAGGCACCGCCTTGCCTTGCTCGCCTGGAACTTTCCTATTATGGAAGTTACCTTTACCTATTTTTAATCACTTGCTCATTACTGGCTGGATTCCATGAATCTGGAAAAGCTCTTCTGCGGGTTAATTGTATGTATTTTTAAATTCATCTTTTTATTTATTTTTAAGAAATAGAAAATGAGAAGAGAAAAATTATAAAAAGATTGACGAGGAAAGACCACGGGTTTTGAAACAAAAGTTGTACTAAATTAAGCGAATGTGGTCAGTGGACTTGTTTATTAGATTTTCAAACTAGAAGTACTATTTAATCAATTTTTCCAAAAAGGAGGGACTGATTTATAATTTACCATGCCGTTGAGTAATTATATGTAATTATATTGTTACCCATTAGAATTTCTTTTACTTGAATTTAGGAAGACAATATTTAGAACTTAATTTAGGAGGACGTGGCAATTATATCACAATCAAGTAGGATTTGAATCCTGAAATAACCTGGGACAAAATCAATTGATTAATATTTATTACTGATATAAGAAAATAAGATTTATTTTAATTGGACATAAAATAATTGTTTCAAGCCGTTTTGCTTAGAGTAGTGTTGCATTTAAAAAGATGGTATTATTCCCACTCCATAATTTGTTGATCCTACTTCATATTTATTACAAAATTTATTATTTACATTCCCTTTATCTTAATCT
>CM055029.1:4326972-4559807 GCA_029204005.1 Salix udensis | reverse complement strand
TATTATTTTCAAAAATATCCTAGATAAGACATTGCCTTATTTATGTTTCCTTGTCTTCATTGCCCCTTCCAGCAAACAACTTGTTGGTTTGACCCCACCCTCTTGATTAGTGGTACCGAAGCAACATTAAATAAAATATTCAAAATACAAATAAAAATATTTATAATATATTATTGGAATAAAATATTATTGGAATTAAGTCAATCTATCCATGTCTATTAAAATATTATATACTTTTTATAATTTTATCATTATCAATTTTAGAATTAAAACTTGCTTACATATAAATATTATATGTTAAACAATACCTTACTCTAAATAGTTTTTCTGTTGGAGGATCAATTGTCTATAAATTTTTAAAACTTAGGGGTGTTAGTGAGGTCTTTTAAGAGTTTTTGAAAAAAATTGAAATTTTTTATTTTTATTTTTAAGTTTAAATCAATAAAATTTGATGGTTTTAGATTATTTTAATGTGCTGATATCAAAAATGATTTTAAAAATAAAAACATAATTTTAATGTATTTTTGAACAAAAACAATTTAAAAACAACCACAACCACATTTCCAAACAGAAACTTATACCACGATAAATAATCATTTCAAGTTGAAATCGCACAGTGTTGGATACTAACAAAAGGCAACATGCGCCGAAGCTATATCTAACTTGCTGCGAGAAGCCATTGGATATAAATGATTGAGCACTGTGAAGCCAAGCCACTCCCTGGTTCAGTAAGTTGGGTGTTTGGTAGTGTTATTGTGGGTGAGGTCAAACAAAAAAATAATGTATTTTGTGTTTGGTCAATTATTGACCACATCAATAATATGTATGGGCCCATAATTTATAGCTTCCAACTACAGTTTTAGAAAAGTCCAAATTAATGTTATTTCATTATAAATAAATAAATCAATTTAAATCACCACATTAATAGTTTTCTTTAAAAAAAAATTAAATAGAGAGATTAAAATGTACATATGTTTATATCATGTAATTAGTAAATGAAAGGAAATAAATCAAATTAAATACTGAAGTTTCATTCGATTAATACAATATGTTAACATAGTATTTAAACTCTTAAAACTCCTGCGTTATTCTTCATTCCATTATGTGATAAGATTTTGTGGTAGTGAATAAATATTTTGCAGCTTCATGTCACATGCCTATCATATAGCGATATGCCATTTATTTTTCTTCCTTTTTAAGAAAAAAAACAAATGACAAACAACAACTTTAGCCCTAAATGAAGACAAACATTATTGGGCGAGAAAGTCAAGAGTACCAGCATTGAGATGACAAGTGAAAAAGAAATATCAATTCCAATAGTATAATAAGATTGAGCTCGTGTTAATTGTTAGAATTATATTGGAAAATGAAGTTGGAAGTGAATCCATTTATTGAAGAAAATAAAATAAATAATAATAATGTCGAAATAATGCAATTATGGCCTTTAAAATAAAATAAAATAAAAATATTGGAATATGCATGTGTTGCCTTCAAACTAAGGCTTACATTCTTTCATTGTTGTATGTAAATTAAATTGTAACTATAAATCTTATGGTATCTTAGAAATAAAATGATTTTTTTTAATATTAAGACTAACGTACTTGATCAATATAAGCTATGTAGTTTAAATCTTTATCTTCATGATTTAGGTAATGAATTATAATAGGTTTAATGTTTTTGTTATTTATATAATAATAAAAATAAAGATTTGTAAAATTGAGTACAAACTAAACATAAATCAAATGTTGGGATTTTTGCTTGATACTATAGTAACCTCTTGTAAACCAAAATAATAATTTATAAACATAAATTCAAAATCAAGCAAATATTAAAAATATAAAGTAAAAAATGAAAATAAAAGAAAAAGAAGAGAGGGGCCAATTCAAAAATAAGTAATAATGAGATTTTCAGTAATTAAAATTATTATTTTTAAAAAGATCCATCATAAGCACACTAATATCCAGTACATCAACGCTTATGGGATTTTTCAAGATATATTAAACAGACCTGCTGCTTTTGGTAAATATCCAGTACACCCTTAAACGCCATATAACTTTTACCAATCCCTTATGGAATTCTTGAAATAAAAATTACTTAAACTACGCGCAAGCATACGTTATATGCTGATAACACTTCGTTGGTTCAACGTGCTTTGCCTTGGTTAATCTCAGGCTTCACGGTGACAAATGCTGGATGCTGTGGTGTTGGGAGGAACAATGGTCAAATTACATGTCTACCCTTACAAACTCCTTGCCGGAACCGGAACCAGTACGTGTTCTGGGATGCGTTTCACCCGACGGAGGCTGCGAACGTAATTGTCGGAAGGAGATCTTACAGTGCACAATCGGCATCGGATGCTTATCCTTACGATATCCGCCGGCTGACTCAGCAATGAAGATGAAGCTGCTGCAAGAAATTTACTTTCTGTTTACTATGTAATGTTTGTCGCTTTTAATGTTGTAGTCCTAATGTTGTACTCCACTGTTCTATGGGCAGTGTTTAAGAGTAAGCAAGTTGAGACTTCGAGTCTTGTCTGTGTAATAACTATGAGGTTTTGGTTTGGGCGCCAACCCTGAAATAACTAGAATCTCATAAGTAGACTGGTAATTTTGTTAGTCCCTGCAATTTGTATTTTATTCAAGATGATTCACTCTACTTTCTCGTTTATAATTGACTCTTTTTATACTAGTTACAATTCAGTGTACGAATTAACATGAAATCTAATTCAACTACTTCTAACTGATTACATCATAAAAGTAACTAATTAAAATGTAACTAACTAACTGACTAGCAACCAATTATTTATCTCAACATATCCTCTCTTAAAGCTGGATCGGTTTACACCCTTCGAATTATGCATACTCCAAGTTGCTCTCTTAGTTTCACAAATCCATCAAGTTTTAAAGGCATGATCATGATGTCGGCTATACTGTTCGGAGAGCAGCATTATTTCAGCTCTATTACCCTATCATTCGACAAGTCACGAAGAAAATGATATTTGATTGCTATGTGTTTGCTTCGTCCATGCATAACTGGATTCTTGGACAGCTTGATCGTTGAACAATTATCACAAAATACCACACACTTATTTTGATTCCAATTAAGATGACAAAGAACCCTTAACGTCCAGATAGCTTAGCATGCACACAATGCTGCTGAGATGAACTCAGCTTCTGTGGTTGAAAGAGTGACTATTGCCTGTTTCTTTGAGCTCCATGCAACTGCCCCAGAGCTCATTGTAAACACATATCCTGACGTGCTTCTTCGATCATCCAGATCACCTAAATAGTTGTTATTTGAATAAGCAATCATCTCATCAAACCCTCCTCCTTTCTTAAAGCAGATTCCCAATTCAATGATCCCTCTAAGATATCTTAAGATTCTCTTAATTGTCATCATATGTAGCTCAGTGGTCCTCTCTATGTATCTACTCACCAAACTCATCACATGCATTAGATCAGGTCTAGACACCATCACATACATCAAACTTCCAATCATCTAATTGCACTGTGTTGAGTCCACCTTGGTTCCCCCTTCATCCTTTGTCAATTTGCAATTGGGAACCATTGGAGTTTTAGTGGGATTGCTATTCTCCATTCCAAACTTGCATAAAATCTCTTGAGCATACTTTCTCTGACTAATATAAATGTCTTTGCTACTTTGAATCACTTCTACCCCTAAGAAGAACTTTATTTCCCCCAAGTCTGTCATATCAAACTCATTTTTCATAGACACCTTAAACTCAGTGATCAATTCTTCATCATTACCCGTGTAGATTAGGTCATCTACATATATGCTAACAATTAACACCTTCCCTTTTCCAGATTTAGTGAACAATGTAGGTTCACTAGGGCATCTCTCAAACCCTTTCTTGGCAAAGTATGCTTCTACTCTGCTATACCAAGCCCGTGGGGCTTGTTTTAACCCATACAAAGTCTTCTTGAGTTTAAACACTTTCCCTTCTTCCTCTTTCTTTATAAATCCCTTTGGCTGCTCAACATACACATTCTCTTCCAGTTCTCCATATAAGAAAGCGCTTTTGTCATCTAATTGATAGATGTTCTAGTCCTTGTGTGCTACCAAAGCCAAAATTAATCGAATGGTATCCCATCTTGCAACTGGGGCAAATACCTTTGTGTAATCAATATAATATTTCTGAGCATACCCTAATACCACCAATCTAGCCTTGTGTTTATCTACTTCACCTCTTTCATTCAATTTTGTCTTGTAGATCCACTTTACCCCGATTGCTTTGGCTTCCTTCGGTAACTCAGTTAGGACCCATGTGGAGTTCTTTTCTATTGCTTGTATCTCACTTTCCATTGCTTTCTGCCATACTAGAATCACTATTGCTTCTTCATATGTATTTGGATCTCCTGCTTCTGTGTGCATGACCAAATCATACTCATCTTCATCCTCATATAGCCCCTCTCCTATCACATGATCTTTCATCCATTCAAGTTTTTTTCTTATTCTTCCTTGCAACCTGTTTGTGCCTCTCACATTTCTCTCATTCATTTCATCACTTTGATTCCTGTAAGTGTCTGCATTGTGTTCTACGACAACCTCTTCTCCAACTACTTCTTCACGCCCTCTAATTTCTATTTCTGCTGTGACAACTTGGATACCTTCATTACTGTCTTTATCTATCTCTCGTTCCCATTCCAGAGCACCATTTCTTGATTATGATTCATTTTTGTCCCATTTCCAGCCCCTGTTCTCATCAAAAACTACATCTCTGCTGATGATTATTTTCTTAGTGACTGGACTGTACATTCGATATTGCTTTGATTCCTTGCTTAGCCCCAAGTGCACACATTTTGTGGTCTTATCATCCAACTTCTTTCTCTTTTGATCTACATTATGAACATAACCTATACACCTGAACACCTTGAAGTGTTCCACTGAGGGTGTCAGATTTTTCCACACCTCTTCAGGTGTCTTGTCCTTTACGGCTAGAGTTAGACTTCGATTCAACAAGTAAACCGCCCAATTAACTACCTCGAGCCAGAATTCTCTAGGCACTTGTCTCTCAATTAGCAAGCTTTTGGCCATATTCATGATGTCTGTGTTCTTTTGCTCAACAACTCTATTTTGCTAATAAGCAACTGTTAGTTGTTTGCTTATACCACTTAATTTGCAAAACTGATCAAATTCCTCAGAGTTAAACTCTCCCCCTCTGTCAGTCCTTAGGCAGTAGATGCTTTCACTAGCTTCTTTCTCTATCAACACTTTAAAGCTCTTGAAAGTGTGGAAAGCTTCTAATTTTTCACTGAGAAAATACACTCATATCTTCCTGCTGTGATCATTTATGAAAGTGATCAAATATCTCCTTTTGCTGTGGGAAGCAGGAGTTACTAGCCTGCAGATATCAATATGAATAAGTTAGAGCCTTTTAGGGGCTCTCCACTGACTTTGGCTAGGAAATGGATCCCTATGTTGTTTGCCCAGCTAGCAACCCTCATAGATTTGAGATGGTGCTTTAATAAGAGGTAGCCCTTTCACCATTTTATTGTAATAAAGGGTTTTCAACCCTTTATAGCTCAGTTGGCAATATCGACAGTGCCACAATTGAGCTTCTTCCTCAGCAACAATCTTAAAACATGCATGCTCATTTTCTCTAGGTGTAATAGAGGCTAATATTACAAACATCCTATTGGCATACATTATGCTTTTCATGATTAATCCTCTAGATGAGTGAAACAATTTACACAAATTATCTCTTTGAGTATTGCTAATCACTTCTCTTGTAGTTGCCCGATACTCAACAAATTATTTTTCAACTCAGGAATATAGTAAATTTGGGTAATAATTTGTGTTACCCCTTCTACATCCATTCTAATATTTCCTCAGCCCATCACTCCCATCCTAGAATTATTCCCTAACTTTATCGATTGTCTAAATTCTTCGTCAAAACTTATAAACCACAATTTATTGCTTGTCATGTGATTATTGCACCCAGAGTTCAGAAACCATACCTCATCTCTAGTTGCATGCTTTAATCCGACATGGGCTATGAGAAGCATTTCTTCCTCTTCCTCTAGCTCCGCATAGTGTGCACCTCTCTCCCAGTCTAGACACTCATACTGGAAGTGCCCTAGTCTATGGCACTTGTAACATTCAACTAATTCTTTGTTGAATTGTTGTCTTCCCCATCCTCGGCCTCTTCCTCTAACCCCTCTATACACACCAATGGCACCCTTGCCCCTTCCTCTAGTTGTTCGTTCATCATAAACAACCTTAAGTGCTTGTTCTTCTTCTCTATACTCAGACATCCTTTGTTCATGAACCAAAAGATTGTCGTGTAGCTCATCAAGACTCATAGTGTCTAGGTCGTTGGATTCTTCTATAGAACACACTATATAATTGAATTTCATAGTCATGGTTCTTATAATCTTACCAACTACCACATGTTCTTTCATCTGCTCACCGTGAACCTTCATTTTATTCACCACGGTCAGAACACGAGAGAAGTATTTGTCCACTTTCTCTCTTTCCTTCATCACCAGTAGTTCAAACTCCCTTCTCAGAGCTTGTAATTGTGCTCTTCTCACCTTGGTTTACCCTTGGTATTTCTGCCTCATTGAGTTCCAAATGGCATTCGATGTACTTTTATCAAGAATCGTTTCCATAATCCCTCGATCGATTGCCAGAAATAAGAAGTTCTTAATTTTTAGATCTTTGAGCTTGGCTTTTTGCTCAATTTTCTTTTGAGCCTCACTCACTGTTGCTCCTCGTGCTTCAGTTGCAATTCCTTCTTCCACCAAGGTCCACAGCTCCTTGCTCCTTAAGAAGTTTTCCATCATCATTGACCAATGGTCATAATACCCATCAAATTTGAGAATGACAGCTTGCATAAACAATTCTGAAGTGGTCATCTTCTTGATCGTGTTGAGTGAGTTACACTCTCAAAGAAAACTTGTTCTTTGATCTCTCGGTGTTTCTCTCTCTCACCTGATCTCTCTGTGTTTCTCTCTTTCTCACACCTGTTCTCTCACTTTCCACTCTCTGTTTCTCACTCGGAAGATCCACGCTCTCTAATGGTCTTCAGTGAATCTTTTCAACAAGAGATTCCTTCACTTCTTCTTTGTATCTCAAGAAGCTTCAAGATTCCTTTTGAATCACAGATTTTAAAGCTGAATTGTGTTCACTCGCGTTCGATCGTTGATGAAGTTCAAATTTGCTTCTTGATCTTCACATAAATCAAACTCCTCTCCACAAATTTGCAGATCTTCGTCTCCACCGATCAAACTCCACAGATCTTCGCCGATTGCAAATCGTCTTTTCTCTCTCTCACTCTACTTTTCTCCCCTCTCGAAGCTTAATCTCTCTCTCTCTCTCTCTCTCTCAATCAGTCATTTGCATAGGCTCTGATACCATTTGTCAGTCCTTGCACTTTGTATTTTATTCAAACTGATTCACTCCGCTTTCTCATTTACAATTGACTCCTTTTATACTAGTTACAATTCAGTATATGAATTAACAAGCAATCTAATTCAACTACTTTTAACTGATTACAACAGAAAAGTAACTAACTAACTAACTAGCAACCAATTATTTATCTCAACAAATTTAATTTGTAGTTTTTTTTCCTTAGATAAAAGGTTTTGATTTTGTCTTAATGGTTGATAATGTGGGCAACTAATATTTCAAATTTGAATTCTAGAATTTCACCACAATTCTAAATTTATATTTTTAAACTCATAGCAATATCATAATCATTGTTTGGGAGTTTGGTTAAAATTACTTTTAAAAATATTTTTTGTTCAGAAATGTATGAAATATTATTTTTTTATTTATAAAAAATTATTTTTGATATTAGCACATGAAAATTATCTAAAACACCAAAAATAATAATTTAAAATACAAATAATTTTACTTTTTTAAAAAAGCATTTTTAAAACATAATGGCAAACAAGTTGATAATATGATTCAATACACACAAGTAATAGAATATTTTAATGCTCAATTAAAAACATTAATAATTTATTATTAAAAAATCTATATTCATTGGAGTTTGTTTTGATTACAGCCACACACTACAAATAAAAATTTCAAACAAACAAATTACAAGCAAGGTTGTCAAATTTATTCTCTTCATTTAGAATAGCTGGTATATTTCGTTTCAATTCAAAAAAACAGAATAACCCTGAAGCAAATTTTATCTCGCTTAGAATCTCAGTCTATTCCGAAAATTCTGCCCAAATTCTTTCAGGAACATTCCGGTTTTGTTTTGCCTGTTTTGTTCCGGCCAAATAATATTTTGTTTAAATAATGAATAGTTTCAAAATATCAATCATATCTCTTAATGCGACCATTAGATTGCGATAAATGTTTACATGAAGTATCTTGACAGATTCAAAACAAGCCGAAACAAATTTTATCTCGCTTAGAATGTCAGCCCCTTCCGAAAATTCTACCCAAATTCCAGCAAAAACGTTCCGGTTTTGTCCTGTCTGTTTTGTTCTGACCAAATATTGTTTTGTTTAAATAATGAATAGTTTTATAATATCAATCATATCTCTTAATCTGATTGTTAGATTGCGATAAATGTTTACAAGAAGTATCTTTACAGATTTATATATATTATGTTAAAATTTCATATCAATCAGAGAATGTAACGATCTTGCGAGATTGATGATAGCATTCTCATAATATTATACAAGTTCATAATTTTGTTCAAAAAAATCATTTTATGTGTCTTTTTTAGATTAATTTTTTCTCAATTTTATTATTCAACGAGTTTATTATGAATTGAACTTTATAATTTGATTTTCTTTGTTTTATTTAAGGTTTTTATGATCTTATAACTCAGGTCACACATTTGAAAAGTTAAACTAGGTTGACCCGAGTTGATTCAATATATTGTTGTTTCAATCTTTTTTTTTAAGATGTCAATTTGATTTTTCTTAGTAAAATTATATTTTTATCAATTTTCCATATCTTTGAACTTATCAAGTCGGTCGAGTGATATAAGTTCAACTCTCATTTTTTGACTTATATTTGAAATTTAAATTGCACAATTCTACATAATTTTATTTTTGAATTTGAAATTTTTTTTTGTTGAATTTATATGTTTAATTATATATATAAATATAAATATAAATATAAATATAAATAGTACAACTTCAAAACACTTTGAAAAAAAAATATTTTATTACAATAAAAAAAAACACCAATCAAAATAGAATTGACACATTGATTACAAGTATACCGATAATTTAGCGCTAACACGAGTATATATGGATCTGAGACTCCTTCCATCCAACCAAGGCTCTAAATAGAATACCAGCAACAAGAGTTCCTATCTTCCTATTCATTCTCAACCATTTGACATTCGTAACTTTGATTTAGGAAATCAAACAAAACTCTTACAAATCAAGGTAAATATTTTTAATTACTTTCTAATTATAAAAATGAAGAAATCAAGTAATTGAACATGACTTTTGTGGCTTTTTTTTTTTGTTTGGAGTATTTACTTTTTGTTTATTGTTATATCCAAGTAACAAACAAGGAACTCGATTTGGGACTTGCATGACTGTTCCCGTAATGTTTTTATTTATTTATTTATAGACCAATTAAAATTGTTTATTGGTGATGATCTATTTGATAAGATGAGACTACAATAACAATCGAAATGGTGTTAATATATGTCAAACTCATGAAAAATAAAATTATCATGGGTTTCAGGGGGCATCTTAGGGAAATAACCAGGTAAATATTCTTGATTAATTAATAATTGATCAAAGAAAGAAATCAAGAAATTAAGCAATTCAAGGTAATCAGGAAATAATTTATATCATCTAATCAAAGAAAATAATTAAGTATTTTGTATAATTTATTTTTATTTTATATATATTCTTGTATGTCTTGTTACTATTTAAACTATACATGAGTTGTATCTAAAATATTTAATCACATTATCAAATAATATATTTTTATCTTATATTAAATTTCTTGTTATATGCTCTAATACCATATACAAATTTAGAATAAAACGGAAAGAAATTGTTTGAAAATTTGATTATATATTTTACATGCAACTCATATATAATTTATGTAGTCATACAATAAGACATGTATGGAAATAGAATAAAACAAATTGTATAAAATGCTTGATCATTTTTCTTTTATTAGATGATAAAAGCAATTTCTTTATTGCCTTTGAGTTGTTCAATTTCTTAATTTTTGTTTTCTTATTTATTGAGTAGAAGATAATCAAGAAAATTTAGCCTTTTATCTCATTAATATTTATAGCTATAATATGACCCCTTGTAAAACATTTTTTCTTCATACTCAAGAGATTGTTTACTAGAAAAGTGTAATAATAATTGTGCCCTTCCTATAAAAAAGTCTTTAAACTAGAAATTCAGGGTAATTTGATCTTTCCACAAGAACTATTAGTCATTATTAGACAATTTAGAAGTGAGAATTTTTTTTTACTTAAAAAGTAAAACAACCAAAATACATTTAAAGTAAAAAAAAAAAAACAAATTAAAACTAATATAAAGAGGGACTTTCGTTTTGTTTTAAAAACGGTGAAATTAGGGTGATCCTACCAACCCATTAATTGGATTTTGCATCAAGTCAATTTTAGATCAATTTTTAAAATTATAATAATAACTATTTTTATTTTTATATTAACTCGTGACGATGATCTACCCAACCCATGATGTCAATCTTCAAGTCAAGTTGTAAAATTATAATAATAAATATTTTTATTCTTACATTAACTTGAGAAATTCTAGGTTAATCCTTCCAATCCATGATCAGTGTCTTGTCCATATACAACCTTTGACTCTGGTCACCACTAGTTTATTAAAGTGGTAGTTTAATTACAGAAGTTTGAGTTTAAGAAAAATAAAAAATGGATTGATCCGGCTTCACCAATTAAAAACAAAACCTAAGTTTTTCTTTTTTATAAAAAATAAAAAAAAATCTCTTAAGTATAGTTATTCTGTAATAATTGGACAAACTTGCCTTGTTGTATTATCTAAAGCTATAAAAAAAATCATTTTGCTTAATCTATCTTTAAGCCTGTATGGCTAAGCGATTGAATTGCTGTTTGATCAAATTTTAAATTTTTTATAATTGATGTTCTTAGATTATTTTGATATGCTAATGTAAAAATAATTTTTTAAAAATAAAAAAAATATTATTTTATATATTTCTAAATAAAAAATACATTAAAAAACAACTGAAACAACAGTCCCAAAAAAATCATTGTCACGTATACAAAAGATTGGTGCTCGGTAGATCCATCCAAAAGAGTACCCATGCCAGCATTAATTTGCTCACAAGGGAGCCATTTCAGAGCCTGCAACTTAAGGCCAGTTGTCACTGTATACGACACCGTAATTGAATGTATGGTCAACATCATTGGTGCAGCACCGGCACATGATAACTTACAGGATATTTCGAATAATATTTTTATTTATAATATCCGGTGGAGTTGTAGTGTAATTTGGTCGAGCAAAATGGGATTTTTTTTATAAAATAAGAAAGCTGTTAAATTTTTTAATAATATAATAAATTTTTGTTTTTAAAATAAAATATTTAATAAAAAATATGTTTTAGAAGCGAGACATCTTAACTTGTAAAACTTATCTCTACTCTATGAATGCCTAAAACTTTATGTGATTTATAAAACGAGGAACAACTTGGGTATCCGGCAAATTCCACGTGTTTAATAACCAAAAAATAAAAAAAACCTGTGGTAGGCCATTGCTACACTTTCTGACAATTTCTCCACAGTTTTTCTGCCACAGTTGAAGTGATTTGCAGGACTGAAACTACGCTGTCATGGCGTGTTGTCAAGACCTTCAAAGGAGGTAGCCAGTAAAAATCAGACTCCTCAGGTGAAGAAGATTGTGGTACACGTACTATTTTCCATCTGCTTTAACTAACGTCAAAGTTAATGTCCTGTTAACTTAGATATTTTTGTTTTTTTCCGAAGCTAATTACACCTTTTGATGTGACTTGAGGAACCACACAGTAAAACAAGGACAGAGTAAAGTCAGATGGGACAACAAAATGATTGAGCTCTGCCAGCTATACATAGCGCGTGCTCTCTACGTTGTCTGCATTATGTGGTTCAGATTGTGAAAGACGGGTCAGTGTCAACTGTCAAGCGATCAAAGTCATTGTGGGATTAAATTAGGAGAAATTATTTTTAAAAATATATTAAAATAATATTTTTATTTTTTAAAAATTATTTTTATATAATTATATAAAAATATCTAAAAATATTAAGAAAATTATTTTTTTAAGAAAATATAATACAATTTTTAATTTTTTTCAAAAACATTTAGAATAAATTTGTAATAAAGTTACTCAATTTCGATTGTTTTTACAGTGAGTTCTGTCAGCATTCCCAAAAGGTATACGTTAGGGCCTAGGATACCTTGTTTCTATTTTTTATTATTATTATTATTAATATGAATATTTGTATTAATTTTTATGTATTATGATTAATTTCAAGAATTTTAAAAATAATAATCATATAAATTTTATATAAATTTTTAATAGTGAATCAAACTCGTTAATCAGACACTGTTATCTCTGTCCATCCACTTAAATAACTTCCACTCATATGGGGGTGATTTGATTTCACTTTTACGTAAAATTTTATAATTTATTTATGAGTTGAAAAGAACACACATTTGTACGCTTGCAGCTGTTGACTTCTGATAGTATGTATATTTATTGACAGCTTGATCTCGACAAACTCTCACAAGAAGAAATAGGCATTCTCTTCACCATCTTCAGGTGTGTTTGGTATTGTGGTTGTTATTGTGGTTGAGATTGAAAAAAAATAGTTTAAAAAAAAAAAATGTTTTCACTTACGGTTCAAAATAAGCAGTGAAGTGTTTGGTTAAAACTGTAGTTCAGTCTGAGGTTAAAAAAAAACAGTTTTGTGTGTTTGGTTACCAAGGTTTGCATGTAGCTTTTTACTTGTGAAATTACTGTAAAGGACGCGCTTAAACCAGCCAGGATACTCCAATCATAAAAAACAAAAAAGAAATATATAAGTAGAAAAAGAAAAGGAAATTAAAAAAATATAACCAACAAAAAAAATATTTAATGGAAAAAAAATAAGAAGAAAAAACATAATCAGGAAAAAACAAAAAAAAAACTATAAAAAAATTGGATCCGAGGATTAATCGTGAAGCATTTAAGTTAGCCCGGACACCTCGATCATATAAAACTATAAAAAAATTGGATCCGAGGATTAATCGTGATGCATTTAAGTTAGCCCGGACACCTCGATCATATATATATATATATATATATAAGTGGAAAAAGAAAAAAATGAAAAAATTATAACCAGAAAAAAAAATTCATGGAAAAAAATGAAAAAAATATAATCAACAAAAAAAAAGGAAAAAAAAAGCTATAAAAAAATTGCATCTGAGGATTAATCATGGTGCGTTTAAGCTAGTCAAACAATCTGATTATACAAAATAAATAAAAAATAAATAAATAATAAATATATATAAGTCAAAAAAGAAAAAAAATATAACCAACAAAAAAAATATTTTATGGGAAAATATGAAAAAAAAATTAGAAAAAAAACATAATAACAAAAAAAGGTAAGAAACAAAAAAAATTAGAAAAAAAAACAAAAAAAGAACAAGAAAGAAAAGCAAGAAACGGATAAAATGAAAAAAACAAATGAAAAATATAATCCGGAAGTAAAAAAAAAAAAAAAAAGCGGTCTGTGTGGTTTAAAAAAAGAAATGAAAAATGAAGTGACAAATATTTATTTCAGAAATAGAATAAAATTAATTTAGATGATAGTCTGTGTGGTTTGCTGCTGTTTACTGTGGTGTGGAGAATTAATTTGCAATTTTATTTTGTCGAAAAACAACTATTATCTGCTTTGCAAAAACCGGTGGTTGGAATGCTTTTATTGGTGGACCCATGGGATTGTGCAGCTGGTTTTGAGTGTTACCAAACGGCAATTACATTGCTTTTTTTGGAACGTGGTTTGCACAACATTACCAAACGGACACTTCACCTCACAGCAACAGTACTTCTCTTTATCATCATAACCTTCTTATTTTATCAGAATAAGATATATAAAAATAGCCACCAATTATATCTCCTAACAAAAAGCATTGTCAAATCATTTAATTTTGGAGCTTTTTTCTATTCAATCAAATCTGTAATGCAATTTCATTATTACACATGCCATACTTGTTTTTTGAAACTTCTTTGTTCCAACATATTTTCAAGAGAAAATTTTGAGAAAAATAAATAAATATTGAAAAATAATCATCTCGAGGTCTTATGAGAAATGATAGATTTGAGAACTTTGGAAAAAAGAAAACCTTGGACTCTTTTGAGAAATGAACAACCTGATGTATTTTAAGAAATTATTGGTTTGGTATTTTTGAAAAAATAATAACCTTGAAATCTTTTGAAATATAATAAAATAGAGATTTAAAAAAAAAAAGAGTTAACTTGAGTGGTAATCAATCTCAATTGAATATTTTAAAATGATCAACTTGAAAAGAGATCAATCTTATAAAATCTAAATAGATTAACTAGAAAAGCGATTAGCCTCAATTGATTTTTTCTACAGATGACAACTTCAGATGCACCCAGCCTTAAAAATGAGTCAACTTAAAAGACCATCAATATCAATTAAAACATATAAAAAGATTAACCTCCACGTTTATGTTTCCCCCCATAAATCCATGAACTTTACTTGTATATTTTTTTTTTCTAACACATTTCAATATATATATATATATATATATATATATATATATATATATATATATATATATATATATATATATATATTCCACTTAGTATCAATTAGTAAATTTATATCAATATAAACAACCTCTATAGTTTCCTCAAAGAGTTTAGCCAGAGTCTTTTGAACCTTAAAGAGCCTATTAGAGTGTAAGGAATAGTCTAAGATGTATTTTGAGAATGTCTTTATTAGTTCCTTAAGAAAAGTCTTCTTATAATGAAAATAATGATGTAATTTCTTCTTAAAAGCCACTTATGCTAGTTTCTCTGAGTCGAGTTAGAGTCCCAAGAGATCAATTTTGGTATATAAAGTATCGTTTTCTAGTGAGAAATAGGTTCAACACCGAATCTCTAGTGTATTTTAAATACTTATTTGTGGGTTTGTTATCTAGAAAGGTGGTGTGCATAAAAATCATCTCTATAATTATTATTGTTTGCTAAATTTGTAATTAAGCATTCCCTCCACCTCATCAAAAGCTTATAACCATTTTACTATTGTAAACCAAGAGCCATTTCTGAGTGTTTGGTTCTTTTTTTTTTATTAAACTTCAAATAATGCTGAGCTACTTCTTCCATTTACAATTCTTACTTTTTTTTAGCATTTGATAATTTTCTAAAACTTTCTTGCAATTCTTGCAAAAGATTATGTTGTTTTTACATTTAGGTTAACAAGTCTTTTTGTCGTTGTTGTAACCAAGGCCTTTTCTCGACTAATTAAATTGGAATCTAATTTCCACTAATTCATCCTAATTCTTTGAAATTATAGACTTTTATTATATAACTTTTTGTGCACCTTAGGCATTTTTTCTACATTACTCATAATATGATTCATTGTTTTTCTTAGCTTTTTATCTAGTCAATTATTTAAAGTACTTCAGCATATTGGGACCTTAGAAAGACATCATTTGCTTGCTAGTTTTGTAGGAAGAATGCAAAGCTCCCTACACTTGGGATGTAGGTTGCTTAAAAAGATTGTCTCATGTTACAGTTAGATGACATGCAATGATTGCTTGAGTGGACTTGTAAATTTTGCTACTTCATTTTTTAAGTTGTCAATCTTTCTCTAAACACTAATTTTCAATTGGTTCTTTTATCTTATTTTTTTGAATCCCATAACCATATTTGTAATTTTACTACAAAGGGAATTTTTGTTTTGATTCTCACATGTTATGCAAAACTAATTTTTGGGGAAAAAAAACTTGTAAATCTAGATAACATCAAAATTTTAATATATGTTAGTCCATCCATTTTGAGAAAAAATAAATATTTTTGTTCAATCAAAATGTAAGAAAAACTTTCATCACATTATCCACACATTTTGAGAAGTTAGTTTGAGACTCTTTTTCATAAAAAAAAATTGAATTATTTAAAGCCTTGACCTATAAAATTTGAGAAGATTTAAAACTTTACTCATTTAAAAAATGGGGGGAATATACATATTCTCCGACGTTGAAGCATTAAAATATATCAATTCATCCATTTAAAGAAAATAAAAAAAGGCTAAAAAATTTCCTTTCAATAAAAAAATAAGAGAATTAAATATTATCAATAAATTTTAGGAAGGTGATATTTGACTTTCTTTTTATATAAAAAATGTGGAAACACCTTAACCCATCAACTTGAGGAAAAATTAACTAAAATATAAAACATGAGCCCATTTACTATTCATTTCTTTACTGTGCACCCAGACACAGTTCACTGTGGATTGCTATAGTGAAATTACCATCTTGCTCCTACGGTTGAAATTTTTTAACCCCTGGGACTGGGGGTATTTTTTGAATTTTTCAAGGGACATGGATGATATAAACAGATTTGTTGCACAGTGGAACTACGAAAATAGCCTCAGAAAACGACAAGAGAAGACACCCAAGATCGAGGGTATTTTATAAATTTCCAGGGGACATGGATGACATTTCTAAATTTGTGTATAGTACAATTACGAAACTAGCCCCCAAAAATGACAAAAAATAGGCGCCGGATCCAGGGGTATTTCTGCATTTTCCATAGTTATCGATGGGTCCAGAGGTGCATAGATAATTGTGCATTATTTTATTATTATTTCTTGGAGACACTGCATGCACGCTGTATGGACGCGTCTTTAGTGTTTACGGCGCATGCGTCGTTCAAAAGGCGCGTGCACCTCATTAAAGCAGTAAAAAACTGGTTTTCGCCGTGTCACATGGTATGCCGACATGTCTTCTTCCTCCCGGTGTGGCGCGTGTCTGGTTACGGTGGCCAGTGGAGCTCCGATGAATGCATTTAAGCTTTTTCTCCCTTTTCTCTATCCTACGACTGGAAAGACGTTTCAGTCCTTAAGGTTTGCGAAAGTTTATTTTGGTCCCTGGTCTTTGGATTTTGCTTTTATTACTGTTTTTTCAATATAGTTTTTGATTTGTTACAATTGTGCCCTTCAATTGAAACGTATTATATATGTTGGGTTTCAATTTAGTCCTTATTTTTTTTTATTTTCGGTTTGCTTTTGATTATTTTAATTATTTCGTTATGCAGGTTTTAATTGCTTATGATTGGGTCATCCAATCGAAAATTGTCATATATTCTATCTTTTATTTCGGTCCTTATTCTTTTAATTTTTTTGTCCTTATAATTTTATTGTTTGCGTCATAATAGTGATAATTTTAGTAATTATTTTTTTATAAAAATATTTTGATTTTTTTATCTTAACAGGAATTCCACACAAATTTATTATTTCACATAAATTTATATTATAATAAAAAAATCTTATATAATTAATTTTTTTTACAGTGAAAAAAATATAGTGCCGTCCATGACAAAGCACAGGTGTATTGGCTAGTTATTCATTGAAAATGGAGAAGACACACCATAATTGTCCCTTCATATACAGCTTCCACCACCACAACTACTTACAAGTTACAAGTCTTTCCGATTGAATTTCACCAAAGTTCACCACGGCTAGCGAGCACCATAGCAATTATCCCAAATATAAAGCACCTATATGATAGATTAGTGCCGAGAGACGAAGAGACTGAAATTCAATGAATCGATATTTATATTTATCGGTAAAACCGTCGGTGGTAATCTCTATTTTGTCGGTGATTTTATCGGTAGTGAATATATCGATGGCCTTACCAAAGGACAAAACCGATCAAAACAAAAATTCCTGATAAATTTTGCTGGTATATTAAACATATCACCGATGGAACTTAATTGATGATTCCATCAGTAACATCCTGACTGTAATTTAATTGCTAGAAGTGGCATTTGATGTAATTATTTTTCAACTCTCTTAAAAATACAAATAATTTTTTTTGTCGGTAATCCTATCATTGACATGTTTAAAATATATATTTTAAATAAATATATTGAAAAATAGTTAAAATAATATAAAAATTAAAGTATATTTTAAATTAAATAAAAATGTTACATTCAAAATTTTAATACATCTAAAACAGCAAAGACGATGAAAGAGAAGGAGGGGGAGGGTGGTCAGGACCGCAAGGCCAAAAAGAAAAAAGCACATGAATCACGTAATAAAATAACATTATTTTAATATATTTTTAAATAAAAAATATCAACCACAATTCTAAACAATGATTAACAAACACTTGCTAGGATCCGAGTGTGCGGCTACAGGCTATATAAACATCCACCCTCTCCTGGGTTTCATCAGTTTCACAGTGCACATTTCTTGCTTTTTCTCTTAAAATTGAGCCAATAAGTATTTCTTCCCTTCTGTTTTTCAATTTCCAAGCTCCATGACAATGGTGGCACGTGAGATGAAGCTGCAGTGGATGGTTCTTGCTCTGTTCATGGTGCTTTCAAAGTGGCAACATTGTGCTGCTGGAGATGATCAGCTGGTGCCATGCTATTTCATTTTTGGAGACTCTTTGGCCGACAATGGCAATAACAACAATCTCCAGACTCTTGCCAAAGTTGATTATGCACCGTATGGCGTTGATTTTCGTAATGGCCCCACTGGAAGGTTTTGCAATGGCCGCACCATCGTTGATATAATTGGTACATCAAATCGTCCTTGTAACGAAAGCTGCTCTTCTTTTTTTCTTTTTTCTGGTTAAATAAATGCTCTTATTAATTGTTTCCTCAGCATATTCGCTCCTTTTCAGTAGCTAATTAATTACATCTTCAGTCACCTGTATCCGTAAAACATGCATCTGTGGTATTTTCATGGTGATTTGTGGGTCAAAGACTTGGATCTAAAATGGAGTGTACGAGGATATATATATGTTTTCATATAGTAATCTTCTCATTCTGATAGGACCACTTTGTGTTTGTAGCTGAAATCTTAGGCTTTCACAACTATATACCGCCATTTGCAACTGCTCAGGAAGCAGACATTCTTTCTGGTCTGAACTACGCATCTGGGGCGGCTGGAATCCGTGACGAAACTGGACAGGAGTTGGTAAGACATTGAACGTACAATGTTTCAGTGGCCATATATATATATATATATATATATATATTGATTATGATCGTGTTCCTCGTGGATGCAGGGTGAACGTATATGCTTCAACATGCAATTACAAAATCACCAGAAAACAGTACAGAATTTGACTGGTATGTTGGGAAATGATTCAGCTCTAACATACTTGAACAAGTGCCTATACTCGGTAGGAATGGGCAACAATGACTACCTCAACAACTATTTCTTGCCCCAGTACTTCCCAACAAGCGAAGAGTATACTTTGGAGGAGTACACCCAGCTTCTTATCGAACAATACTCGCAGCAGCTAAGGGTACTTAGCACTGCATCAACTTTTTTATATATATATATTAATTTAGCTGATGAGCTTATTATAAGATATATATTTACTGCCATAAGATTCTCTAGTTTCCCTGAGCTCTCGTGGTATCTCTCTCTTCACTTAGCTCATTGAATTCCAGTTTTAGAATCTTAATCTTGTTCATCCTTGAAAGGGAACGTCTTAAATTAGACGAGTGTCCTAGAATATGTTTTTAAAGTGGTTTTCGTTTAGAAATATAGCTAAATTCTGTTCTCCCCGACCCTTTTACTGGAAATTTCTTCAGTCTCTGTACGAGCTAGGAGCAAGGAAGATAGTCGTATTCGGACTAGGGATGATAGGCTGCGTCCCAGGTGCGATCGCTACATATGGCACGAATGGATCTGCCTGTGTCGAGCTTATGAACAATGCCTCCCGGCTTTTCAATAGCTTGCTCTTACCAGCCATCGATCAGCTCAACGATGACTTGCCCGATGCAAAATTCATATACATCAACAACTACAAGATCGGGGAGGATTCTACAGTTCTTGGTGGGTATCGGGGCTTTCCCTGTTGCTGCATTTCTTTCTGTCAATCATGGTGAGATTTGTCTTCCGTACATCTGAGTTCTGTCTTTTTGTTTCTCAGATTTCAAGGTCAACAACACAGGGTGCTGCGCATCATCTGCCATTGGTCAATGTGTTCCGGACCAGACTCCATGCCAGAACAGAACCCAATACATGTTCTGGGACTCGTTCCATCCGACTGAGATTTTTAATGTTTTCTACGCAGAGAGATCTTACAGGGCTTTGGACCCTTCCTATGCTTATCCATATGATATTCGCCATTTGGTTTCGCTTGATCAAGGAGTTGCAGAGGCAATGTGATGAAGGAAGTTATCAAGAATAAGGAGGCTTCTATTTATTTCCTACTACTTTCGTGGTCTGATTAGGTTATATTAATTATGTTTTTATCCCTGCTTGGTGTATGCTTGTATTGTGATCATTGAACAAGGTGACTATATATATATATATATATATATATATATATATATATATATATATATATATATATATATATATATATATATTCCTAAAATGTGAGCAATAGTTTATTTTAATTATATTTGAATATGATTTTCAAAACAATTTTTGTTTTAGGTATTTCATCAAATTTAAATCACCTCGGCGGATCAATTAGGTAACTTAATAATCAAATATCTATTTTGGATGATATTTAATTTTAAACTACTTATGAAGTTTACTCGATCAAACTTGAATGACAAGGTTAAAATTAAGGTTAGAATTTACCAAAAAATAAATTCATTATTATCTAAAACCTCACTGATTCGTTTTTTTTTTTAAATAAATTTTATCCAAATTAATGTTATTTCATTATAAATAAATAAATCAATTTAAATCACCACATTAATAGTTTTCTTTAAAAAAAAATTAAATAGAGAGATTAAAATGTACATATGTTTATATCATGTAATTAGTAAATGAAAGGAAATAAATCAAATTAAATACTGAAGTTTCATTCGATTAATACAATATGTTAACATAGTATTTAAACTCTTAAAACTCCTGCGTTATTCTTCATTCCATTATGTGATAAGATTTTGTGGTAGTGAATAAATATTTTGCAGCTTCATGTCACATGCCTATCATATAGCGATATGCCATTTATTTTTTCTTCCTTTTTAAGAAAAAAAAACAAATGACAAACAACAACTTTAGCCCTAAATGAAGACAAACATTATTGGGCGAGAAAGTCAAGAGTACCAGCATTGAGATGACAAGTGAAAAAGAAATATCAATTCCAATAGTATAATAAGATTGAGCTCGTGTTAATTGTTAGAATTATATTGGAAAATGAAGTTGGAAGTGAATCCATTTATTGAAGAAAATAAAATAAATAATAATAATGTCGAAATAATGCAATTATGGCCTTTAAAATAAAATAAAATAAAAATATTGGAATATGCATGTGTTGCCTTCAAACTAAGGCTTACATTCTTTCATTGTTGTATGTAAATTAAATTGTAACTATAAATCTTATGGTATCTTAGAAATAAAATGATTTTTTTTAATATTAAGACTAACGTACTTGATCAATATAAGCTATGTAGTTTAAATCTTTATCTTCATGATTTAGGTAATGAATTATAATAGGTTTAATGTTTTTGTTATTTATATAATAATAAAAATAAAGATTTGTAAAATTGAGTACAAACTAAACATAAATCAAATGTTGGGATTTTTGCTTGATACTATAGTAACCTCTTGTAAACCAAAATAATAATTTATAAACATAAATTCAAAATCAAGCAAATATTAAAAATATAAAGTAAAAAATGAAAATAAAAGAAAAAGAAGAGAGGGGCCAATTCAAAAATAAGTAATAATGAGATTTTCAGTAATTAAAATTATTATTTTTAAAAAGATCCTAGATAAAGACATTGCCTTATTTATGTTTCCTTGTCTTCATTGCCCTACTAGCAAAACAACTTGTTAGTTTGACCCACCCTATTGATTAGGTGGTACCGAAGCAACATTTATATAAAATATTCAAATACTAATAAAAAATATTTAAATATATTATTGGGATTAAGTCAATCTATCCATGTCTATTAAAATATTATATACTCTTTTATAATTTTATCATTATCAATTCTAGAATTAAAACATGCTTACATATAAATATTATATGTTAAACAGTACCGTACTCTAAATAGTTTTTCTGTTGGAGGATCAATTGTCTATAAATTTTTTAAGACTCTTTAAGACTCAGGGGGTGTTTGGGAGGGCTTTTCAAAAACAATGTTTTTGAAAAAAAAAATGATTTTTTTTTATTTTTAAGTTTAAATTAATAAAATTTGGTATTTTTAGATCATTTTAATGTACTGATATCAAAAATAATTTTAAAAAAATAAAAAAACCTAATTTTAATGTATTTTTAAACGAAAAACACTTTAAAAAACAACCACAGCAACATTCCCAAATATAAATGTATTATATCACGACAAATAATCATTTCAAGTTGAAAGCAACATGCGCCGAAGCTATCTAACTTGCTGCGAGAAGCCATTGGATATGAATGCTTGGAACGTGAAGCTTCAAGCTACCCCTGGTTCGGTAAGTTGGTGTTTGGTAGTGTTATTGTGGGTGAGGTAAAATAAATAAATAATGTATTTCGTGTTTGGTCAAATATTGACCACATCAATAATATGTATGGGCCCATAATTTATAGCTTCAAACTACAGTTTTAGAAAAGCAATTATTAGCTGTTTTTTTAGCTCTTCAGACCACAGTCTGAATAATATGTGTGTGTCTTTTAAAGTAATTTTATAAGTTGACAGCAATATGAAAAACATAGTAACTAAACACATGAAATTATTTTTCATTAAACCTCAAATTCAACCACAGTTTTAACCAAATATTGCAATTTCAGTTATGAACTTCAACTAAAAGTGTTTTTTTTTTTTTAAATTTAACCTCAACCACAACAGCAACCGCAATACCAAACATACCCTAAATGTTATATATATATATATATATATATATATATATATATATATATTATATTCCTAAAATGTGAGCAATAGTTTATTTTAATTATATTTGAATATGATTTTCAAAACAATTGGTTTTTAGGCATTTCATCAAATTTCAATCACCTCGGCGGATCAATTAGGTAACTTAATAATCAAATATCTATTTTGGATGATATTTAATTTTAAACTACTTATGAAGTTTACTCGATCAAACTTGAATGACAAGGTTAAAATTAAGGTGAGAATTTACCAAAAAATAAATTCATTATTATCTAAAACTTCATTGATTCGTTTTTTTTTAAATAAATTTTATCCAAATTAATGTTATTTCATTATAAATAAATTTAAATAATCACATTAATAGTTTTGTTTTAAAAAATAAATAAATAGAGAGATTAAAATGTACATATGTTTATATCATGGAATTAGTAAATGAAAGGAAATAAATCAAATTAAATACTGAAGTTTCATTCGATTAATACAATATGTTGACATAGCATTTAAACTCTTAAAACTCCTGCGTTATTCGTCATTCAATCATGTGATAAGATTTTGTGGTAGGGAATAAATATTTTGCAACTTCATGTCACGTGCCTATCATATAGCGATATGCCATTTATTTTTCTTCCTTTTTTAAAAAAAAAACAAATGACAAACGACAACTTTAGCCCTAAATGAAGACAAACATTATTGGGCGAGAAAGTCAAGAGTACCAGCATTGAGATGACAAGTGAAAAAGAAATATCAAATCCAATAGTATAATAAGATTGAGCACGTGTAAATTGTTAGAATTATATTGGAAAAATGAAGTTGAAAGGGAATCCATTTATTGAAGAAAATAAAATAAATAATAATAATGTCGAAATAATGCAATTATGGCCTATAAAATAAAATAAAATAAAAATATTGGAATATGCATTTGTTGCCTTATAACTAAGGCTTACATTCTTTCATTGTTGTATGTAAATTAAATTGTAACTATAAATCTTATGGTATCTTAGAAATAAAATGATTTTTTTTTTAATATTAAGACTAACATACTTGATCAATATAAGCTATGTAGTTTAAATCTTTAACTTCATGATTTAGGTAATGAATTATAATAGGTTTAATATTTTTGTTATTTATATAATAATACAAATAAAGATTTGTAAAATTGAGTACAAACTAAACATAAATCAAATGTTGGGATTTTTGCTTGATACTATAGTAACCTCTTGTAAACCAAAATAATAATTTATAAACATAAATTCAAAATCAAGCAAATATTAAACATATAAATTAGAAAATGAAAATAAAAGAAAAAGAAGAGAGGGGCCAATGCAAAAATAAGTAATAATGCGATTTTCAGTAATTAAAATTATTATTTTTAAAAAGATCCTAGATAAAGACATTGCCTTATTTATGTTTCCTTGTCTTCATTGCCCCTACCAGCAAAACAACTTGTTAGTTTGACCCACCCTATTGATTAGGTGGTACCGAAGCAACATTTATGTAAAATATTCAAATACAAATATTTTTTTTTAAAATATATTATTGGGATTAAGTCAATCTATCCATGTCTATTAAAATATTATATACTCTTTTAAAATTTTATCATTATCAATTCTAGAATTAAAACTTGCTTACATATAAATATTATATGTTAAACAATACCTTACTCTAAATAGTTTTTTCTGTTGGAGGATCAATTGTCTATAATTTTTTTTAAACTTAGGGGGTGTTAGGGAGGGTTTCTTAAAAGCATTTTTGAAAAAAAATTGAAAATTTTTTAGTTTTATTTTTAAGTTTAAATCAATAAAATTTGGTGGTTTTAGATCATTTTGATGTGCTGATGTCAAAAATAATTTTTAAAAAATAAAAAATATAATTTTAATGTATTTTTGAATGAAAATCACTTTAAAAAACAATCACACCCACACTCCCAAACAGATATTTTATACTCCCAAACAGATGTCTTATATCACGATAAATAATCATTTCAAGTTGAAATCTTAAAGTGTTGGATACTAACAAAAGGCAACATGCGCCGAAGCTATCTAACTTGCTGCGAGAAGCCATTGGATATAAATGATTGGCACGTGAAGCTTCAAGCTACCCCTGGTTCAGTAAGTTGGTGTTTGGTAGTGTTATTGTGGGTGAGGTCAAACAAAAAAATAATGTATTTTGTGTTTGGTCAATTATTGACCACATCAATAATATGTATGGGCCCATAATTTATAGCTTCCAACTACAGTTTTAGAAAAGCAATTATTAGCTGCTTTTGAGCTCATCACACCACAGTTCATGAAAAGCAAAAAAAGAAGAAGAAAAACGTGATTTTATGAATTTAGAATCTAAAATTTGAAATCATTTGTTCCCTTTTCATTATTATTGACTGCAAGTTAGTCTTCTCTTGCATAAAACAACTACTTTCCGTCCCAAGTAGTGACACATTAAAATAAACTAGCTAGCTACTCTAGGCAGATTCATCCATTGTTATTTACTTGATAATACATTAAAATAATAATTTATTATGTTTTAAAAATAATTTTATTAACATAATAGAATTAAAAAAAAATCTAAATGTTTTAAAACTACCACAATACCATATTTATAATCTATTTGACATTGTATTTTAAAAGTTCATTTGAAAAAAGATATATTTTTTTAATTTTTTAAATGAAATTCTTTTGGCGTCGTGGACAACCCAGTAGCCGAGAAGAAATGTTTGATAGCGCACACTCATCACTATGTAACGTGATAAAACGTTCTTTTGGATCTTGGAAGCAAAGGTGGAGAATTTTACAAAATATGTTAGTTCATCCATATAAAACGCAAGTTGAGATTGTTGTTGTATTGATGACACTGTATAACTATATTAGAAGGGGATCAAAAGATGATGTTGTTTTAGTTGAATATGATCGTAATCCCAATTATATTCTGAATGATTTTTTATTAGACATTGCGCCTCGCGCAAATAGTAAACGATTGCAGAGGCCTTCACGTATGAATTTTGTTCGTGATGACATTGCAATTAGTTTGATGGAAGAATAAAAATAAGTATTTAATTTATTTGAATTATTAATTACATTATGTTATTATGATTATTAAATCTACAAAATTTAGAAGCAACATTTATATATATATATATGTGTGTGTGTGTGTGTGTGTGTGTGTGTCTTTTAAAGTAATTTCATAAGTTGACAACAATATGAAAATTATAGTAACCAAACACACGAAATTATTTTTCATTAAACCTCAAATTCAACCACAGTTTTAACCAAATATTGCAATTTCAGTTATGAACTTCAACTAAAAGTGTTTTTTTTTTAATTTTTTAACCTCAACCACAACAACAATCGCAATACCAAACATATCCTAAATGTTATATCTATTTTTTAAAACTTATATTAAAATTATATATATTTTTTAATTTTTTTTATTATCAATATATCAAAATAATCTAAATTCATCAAGAATATCTAATATTCTTTTAAATATTTTAAAAATACAATACCAAACAAATATAAATAATAGTGAATAACAAATCCCTAAATGATATGATATGATGATATAAAACTTATGATCTATATAATATATTTCTAGTTCAAATAAAAGTGTTTATTTCTTATTAAAATATGAAATAATTAAAATTTTATTTAGTTAATTAGATCGAGAAAATACGCTTTGATTCTTTGATGTGGGTTCCTTGCATTAATAAAATAGTTAATAACAAGCAGCAATCGATTGTCCTGCTGTTTGAAACTTACATGCTTCCATTACATGTGGATCCCAGAAGCAGCACCAAGTCACCATCATCAATTATTATTTTCATAATTGTAGATTGTTTTTAAAAATGTTATAATTTAAAGTATATTAAAATAATATATTTTTATTTTAAAATCTATTTTTAATACTATTATATTAAATGATTTAAATACATAAAAAATAAAATTAAAAATATATTTTTTAAAAAACATTTTTCAAATGTATTCCTAACACCCCGGTCAACACACAACTCAACGAACAGTCAAGATAATTTATTTTATTTATTTGACAGCATGGAATACCTCATCATTCCATATGTGGCCAAAAACATCCCATCAGCGCGTTGCTGACATCAAGATGCATCTAATTTTTTCGCC
Source organism: Salix udensis (assembly GCA_029204005.1). Taxonomy (NCBI): domain Eukaryota; kingdom Viridiplantae; phylum Streptophyta; class Magnoliopsida; order Malpighiales; family Salicaceae; genus Salix; species Salix udensis. Next base: position 4,532,640 of record CM055029.1, on the reverse strand, counting down.
GGAGATCAAGTTATGGGGGAGGCTACTAGTTTTGCTCGCGGTGGTTTCAAAGCTGCAATGCTACCGGGAAAACGGAGACACAGAGTCACAGGTGCCCTGTTACTTCATTTTTGGAGACTCGTTGGCTGACAGCGGCAACAACAACCGTCTCCAAACTCTTGCTAAAGCCAATTACTCACCTTATGGTATTGATTTTCCGGATGGTCCTACCGGAAGGTTCTGCAATGGCCGGACAATTGTTGATATTATCGGTGAATTTTTCGGTCATACGAAATGTTTTTCTTCTTCTCAATATCACAATCATCAATGCAGGTTGCTAAACATATACCTGAAACATTAGTTAATCAATCGTTTCTTATCATTTCAGCTGAAAAGTTAGGCTTTGAAAACTTCATTCCACCGTTTGCCACTGCCACCGGCACGGACATAGTTTCTGGTGTGAATTATGCTTCTGGTTCGGCTGGAATTCGCGATGAAACTGGGCAACAGCAGGTAACATCTCTGTAGATTGAGCTTTGTCACAAGAATAATTAGAACGCAGTGGTTTTAAATCACTTGTGGATGCAGGGCCAGCGTATACCCTTAAACAAGCAGCTGCGGAATCATCAAATCACAGTTTCTCGCCTGATTGAAATCATAGGAAACGATGATTCGACTGCCCTGTACCTCAGCAAGTGCTTATATTCTGTCGGGATGGGCAGCAACGATTACATTAACAACTACTTCTTGCCCCAGTACTACCCTACGAGCCACGAGTATACCTTAGAACAGTTTACAGGACTTCTTGTTGATCAATACAAGCAGCAACTTAGGGTTTGTGTCCCACTTCTTTCCTTCTGATTTGCAGAGCTGCTGTTTTTTGTGATGATTAATTGCCATTAAATGTTCAGACTTTGTACGATTATGGAGCACGAAAAATTGCTGTGTTTGGACTGGGGCAGATCGGATGCACTCCAGATGCAATTCAAACGTATGGCACACATGGCTCTGCTTGTGTGGTGATCATGAACAATGCGTCCCAGCTTTTCAACAGCAGGCTAAAACCGGTTGTCGATCAGCTCAACGAAGATTTAACGGATGCCAAGTTCATATATATAGACTTCTACGGGATATCGGGAGATAATGGTGTGGAATTTTTTATCCAATGGTTAATTATCTGACAAATAGTTCAAGAGTTTCACGTACATTTTAGTCTGATTTCTTACGGATGAGAATGATTCCATGCAATTATGTAACAGCACTCGGGAATTTGTGATTTTCAGGTTTCGAGGTTGATAATATTGGATGTTGTCAAGTTGCAGAAGGCGGCCTCTGTAATCCAGATAAACCTCCATGCCCTAATCGAACGGAGTACGTATTCTGGGACTCATTCCATCCTACTGATGCCTATAATGTATTTCTAGCTGAAAGATCATACAGTGCTTCGAATGATCTCGACGCTTATCCTTTTGATATCCGAAGTTTAGTTTCGCTTAATCAAGGAGTTGCAGCCTCCAAATAGAGGAAATCTTGAAGAAGATGTAGTCAAGCTTAGGTTGCTAGATGAAGTTCTGTTGCCAGAACCCTGAATTGTGAACATTATCCAAGAGTGTAGTAGGAAATTTCAAGCATTCTCATTAGAGATACTTTCCACTGCATTTTGTGTTCTCTGATTTATAATAAAGCTTGAAATTGAACAGATAAATCTCCATGAGTGCCGAAAAAGTTGAGCAAATTCATGATTGGAAGACCAGAGAAATAGATAGAGAAATCACCTGCCTTTTGCTTTTGCTCTTTGCTTGTCGTCTAAAAGTTTATCAGAGATTTTCAAAAGTAATCCTTATTTTGTGTCAATTCAGCAAATAAACTCCTATCAAAATAACTCCTCAAATTTGCCCTTGTATTTGTCACACACAGTCAATTTAGCTCAAATAGATTCAATTTCAAACAAAATAATTTCTACCTATAGGGTAAATGCATCACATATTTTCTTACAATCTAGTCTAATTACATTAAATTGCTGAATTGCAACACAAAAAAGGGTAAATTGTATAAGATTATTTATATTGTGTTGGTTCTGTAAAATTGACACTAAATCAAAGGCTTCATTGCAGTTTGTGTTGTCCTTCCATTGATCTTGGAAGCTGGCATTTGATGAACAAAAGCAAATTAGATCCACTATTCTAGTAGCTACTCTAGGATTGAATTGCGTAAGGTGCTAAATTACAACATCACTTAGATTATTTTCTTCAATACTCCCCCTCAAGTTGTAGTGCATGTTGATTACTCCTAACTGGCCCAATAACCTGGAGAACTGGTTTCAACTCAGTAGTTTTGTGAATATGTCTGCTGGATGTTCCTTGGTCCCTATGTGCTCTGGTTTAATCAATCATTTCTGCACCTTTTCTTGCACCACATAACAATCTATTTCTATATGCTTGGTTTGTTCATGGAACACAAGATTTGAGGGTATGGGTATCGCTGCTTTATTATCACAAAACAATTTAACTGGTTGTATATTTTTAACATTCAAATCCCTCAAAATGTATGCAACCATGTTATTTCATAGCATGTAGTAGTCATGGCACGATACTCAGCCTCTGTACTCGAACGTGAGTTTGTACTTTATTTCTTAGTCTTCCATGAAATAGGAGTGTGTCCAAGAAAAATACTGTCATAACCTAAAATCTGGGTTACTCCCCAAAATCCACCCAAAAATAACAAAACTTAAATAAAAAGGGCCGGCATGAGTAGAAAAATCAATGTGGAAATTTTGGTTATTTTTGTGATTCTGATCGTATCTCTTTTATTCCAAAAATAGAGGAAAGTATAGATTTAAGGCAAAAAAAATTTATCGTTGATAAATCTGTGTAAAAATTGAGTCGAAGGGCATAATTATATTTTTTATAGGCCAATTTGATTTAATCATGGGTTGATTTAAAGTATAATTATATTTGGGAATTAATTTAAGATCCAATTGAAAGATTTAATTAAGTGCAAGGACTTAATTCTACTTTAAATTGGTCAAATTAATTTTATTAAGGGCTTAATCGATGAGAAATCAAGTTCTTGAATTTAATTCGGGTTCAATTGATGAGATTGGAATTTTCAGGGATCGAATTCAATTGTTTCAAGCCAATTATACGAAATCAGGAGCCAAATTGAACAAATTGAGAGTCTAATGGTCAAATGAGGGTTAAATCGCGCAAATCGGAAACTAGGGACCAAAATAAAAAAGGCGCTCAAAGCTAAGGATTCTCTCAAAATTTTGACGGGGATACAATTGCACAAAATTAAAAGTTTAAAACCAATTAGGGATGCAATTAGAGCAATTACAAATTAAAGGACCAAATCGCAATTTCCCAAAACCAAACTTCCCTGTGCCTGCACTGTTCCGACACCTGAACAATGTAGAGCACGACATTGCAGCCCTCAGCCCACTGCAAAAATGATGAGGTAGACGCAGCAACACACAAAATCCATGTCTTATTCACCTATAAATAACAGCCATGGACGCTGCATAAGAGAGGGGAGAACAGAGGAAAAAAACGGGGGAGAAGAACAGAGCATTTTGAAAATTCAATAGAGACGAAGACAAATAAAAGTGTGTAGAATGAAATCATACACACGCAACGGCCGCAACCTATCTCCTTCCCAGCTCCGGCGTCACTCTCTCTCTCTCCCCTTCGTCTCTCTTGGCTAGTTACAACTCTCTCTCTAAAAAAACAAACCAGTGGTCACAACTCTCTCACTCTCACTCTCATTTTAGCAACTCAGGCCATCCACTCCGACCACCTCACACCACCCCTTCATCACCAGCATCTCCACCTCAACCCCAGCAACCCAATCACCGTTTGAGGCAAAGGCAACAAAGGTAGCAGTAGCTGCTTGCAGTTGCACTAATCATCTTCCGACGCTTACTCCGGCCACCACAGGCCACCATTTCCGATGCCACCACGAGAAGAAGAACCCCCTCGACGTCCTCTACACAACAGTATTAACAGGTACATCGTTCATCACACTCTAAAAACATCATATTCACTGTTCACGTTCTTCTTCATGCACGGGGGAGTGAATTAATTCACTCCCCCGTGCCATTGTTCTGCATTATGCAGAACAATGGGTTGGCTGGGTCGGGGACGAGGCCCAACCAGGAAAATGGGCGGGCCGTTAGGCCCACCAGGGGCTGGCAGTCTAGCCCCAAATGATGGGCCTCTCGGCCCATCAGGGTTGGATAGTCAGCCTAAAGATTTTTTATTTTTTTTTAAAAATGGCAAAAATATAAAAATACAAAAATTTCAAAAAACATAAAAATGTTTTTTTTTGTGCATGCGACCGGATTGCAAAGTTTTTCCCATCATATTTTTTGTAAAAAAATATGTTGCATATTTCTCATATTTTGAAATAAAAATTGGATATCGTAATCAGTTTATGATTATCCATTAGAATTTGACCAAAATTTCAAAAATAATTTAACAATTATTTTGTTTTAACTATCGGGGTGTAAATTTACATTGTAAAGTACACCCATAGATAAAAAAAGATTTTATTACTGTGTAAAATTATATTGTATAATACATCTGTAGATTAGAAAATAGGCTTTTAATTGCGGTGTGAAATTACATTATAAAGTATATCCGTAGATTAGAAAATAGGTTTTTAATTGCGGTGTGAAATTACATTGTAAAGTACTCCCACAATTTTTTTTTGAAAATGCAGTGTAAATTTTTTTAACTTAGAAGAACAATCAAGCAACAATGCAGCTTACCTTAGGTAGGGTGCACTGGGGGTGATGCGCCTGTACCTTGCACAACAAGTCCCCTTACCCAAAGCTCTCGCAGACCGATAGGTTTCCTAGGGACCGTAATACTAGGTGACGACTCCTGATAATTATAGACGTAATTTTTATGACTATAACACCCCTTTCATTTCCACCGTGCGTCGTTGTCTCCTCCAATCCGGGGCATGGCGGGGCGTGAAGTGTGTAAAAAATGGCCGTCACGACAAATACAATACCCAATTATTGATCTTCTAGTGTTCCTGTAGTGAGTCCAGTCTACATCACAAAATGCTTTTAACTCTAATGGCTTTGTGGAGGGTAAGAGAATCCCTTTACTAGGTATGTGCTTGATGTACTTTAATACCTTGTGAGCTCCTTCTAAATGGGGTTGCCTAGGTTTGTCTATGAACTGGTTAAGTATATGGACTGCTTAGACAAGGTATGGTCGCGTGATAGTTATATAAATGAGACGCCTAACCAACCTTCGATATTAGGATGTATCTTCCATTAAGTTTCTATCTTCTTGTGTAAGTATCATATTTTGTTCAACTGGGAATCATAAAGGTTTAATGCCAAGAAACAATGTGTCTTCAAGATTTTCCAGTGCATACTTCCTTTGACATAAAATAATTCCATGCTTTGATCTTGCTACTTCTATTCCAAGAAAGTATCTCAATTGTCATATATCTTTTAGCTTGAAATGGTTTGAGAGGAGATGTTTGGCCTTTGTGATGTCTTCCAAATTGCTCCCTATTAGAATAACATCATCGACATAGACTAGCAAGGTTGTGAAGATACCTTGATGGTTTTGAAAGAATAAGGAATAGTCGGACCATTGTTTGAAGCTAACTAATTTAAAGGCTAAGTAAAATTTCAAAAACCATTGACTTGAAGGTTGCTTCAAGCCATATAATGATTTATAGAGCTTGCAGACTCGATGCTCCCCCTTTCGTTCGAATCCAGGAGGTAGCTTCATGCACATATCTTCATAGAGGTCTCCATTTATAAATGCATTATTCACATCTAATTGATGAAGGTGTCAATGCTAGGCTACAAGACTAAGAAAGACACGAACAATGGTGAGCTTAGCAATTGCCGTAAATATTTTCCTATAGTCAATCCCTTCCACTTGGCTGAACCTTTGGCAACTAACCTAGCCTTGTAGCGCTCAATTGTGCCATAAGGATGATACTTGATCTTACAGACCCATTTACAACCAATGGGTCATTTTGTGAGTTGGAAGAGAAACCAAACTCCAGGTCTTGTTAACTTGAAGTGCCTGAACCTCTGTCTGTATTGCGTCTCTTCATTTTGGATCCTTAACGGCTTGAGAGAAAAAAGGTAGGCTCTCCTTACATGGCCATGTTAATAATAAAGGTTCGATGAGGTGAAGAATTATTAACATAAGATAAGACTTGAGATAAGTAATGGGCCTGACCTAGAGAGACCTTATACGAGGAAGCTGATGGATCAATGCGTGAAGGGAGAGTTGCATCAATATGAAAGTCCTTAAATGTAGTTGGAATCTTTATGGCTCGAGAAGACCTACGTGGAGGTGGTGAACGTGATTGCATGAGTTGTATAGTTGATGAAATGGAATCAGAAGAGACAGAAAGTGCAAGAGTAGTTGGCAGGATTGTGGTGGGATAAATGTTTGGTGAAGATGGTGTAAATGAAGAATAAATGTAATCTGAGTATGCTATTGGTGTGAAAATAGTGTTATGGTCAGCGGAAGACAGAGGATGGAGAGTAGAGATTATGGGAGAGAAATCAGAATGTGATTGAGTGGGAAAAGAGGGGAATCAATATGAATGAGAAGCATGTTTTGTTCTAAAAGGAAACACGTGCTTAAAAAAGACCATATCTCTTGAAACAAAGGTTTTCTTAGTGGTTAAATTATAAACCTTGTATCTTTTTCATCCATACGTGTAGCCAAGAAAAAATTACTCCATTGATCCAGGGTCATATTTTCTAAGTTGCGTAGGATGTGTAGAGACAAAGCATTGACATCCAAAAACCTTTAAATGAGAATAAGATGATGCTTTATAAAAGACCTTTTCAAATGGTGTTTTTCCTTGAAGAATTGGAGTAGATGTCCTATTGATCAAGTAAGCGGTAGTGAGTATGGAATACCCCAAAAATGTTTTGGTAGATTGACCTAGAAAAGGATAGCTCTGGCTACATTTTAGCAAATGTTTGTGTTTGTGCTCAGCCACACAATTTTGTTGTGGTGTGTTGATGCAACTGGTTTGGTTGATAATACCTTTAAAGGAGTAAATTTGAGGAATCTTAAATTCTTGGCCATTATTACTCTTTACAATCTTGACTCCTTTACCAAACTGATTTTCAGACAAATGAAGGAAATGGATGAGTAGAATGCGTGCTTTATGGTTTGTGTTTCATCAAATAATGGTTAAAAACCATTATTAATGATCATTCATAAAACACAAGTAAAGGATCATTCATCAAATAATAGCTTCCATCGGTGCCATCTTTCCAGTAGGAGTTTTTGTTTACTTTTCATGGCGTAATATCATTTCATAGGCTTTGTTCAGGCTTAGAAAGGGATCCATGCTTATTATGTTGCTCTGAGTTTGTGTATAGTTTTCATTAAGCCCCATCAAGAACTTTATGGTCTTTTGTGTTTCTATAAAGGTTTTAACCCTAATGGCTACATCGCAATTGCAAGGAGGAAAAGCATAGGGTATCCTTCTCATCCCATAAGCCCTTGAGTTTTGTAAGAAAGGATGTGATTGAGTTTGTACCACGTTCACAGTCGTGGATGAGATTCTAAATATGGAACATTGAAATTGTGTTGGTTTGAGAAAATCTTTCTTTTAGTTCTAGCCACATACCTCTCACATCCTTACAAGGGATGACGATATTTGAAATATCCTTTGACATAGCTCCCAATAACCAAGTTTTGACAAGCATGTCAGAACAATCCCATTATTTGTTGCTTATCAGGATTGTGAGTGGTTCTTTTAAGGGTTCCATCTATAAATCCCTTCTTGTTTTTTATAGTAAGTGTCATGCTCATTGATTTCACTCGTGTTGCATCGATGGTTATGAAACAAGGACAACGCCTAGTTTATTAGAGTGATGGAGAAAGAATGAATGATTAGAGTTCTCCCATGTGTTTGGAGTCATGAAAGAGTTTGGACTCATATCTAAAATTTGACTAGGGTGTTATTTTAATAAATAGAGTTTTTCAAAATATAAATATATGTATATGTAAATATAAACATAAAGGAGTCAAATATAACATAAAACAATATCAAATAGTCTCCTCTAAAATTTACATATAGGAAGAATGAAAATTAAAAATATAGCCATGAATAATGTTTTATGAATTGTTTTGTTTAAAAGAGTCTTTGAAAAGGAAAATGACTCCTTTGCTAAAAAATGAAATGCTGTAAATTTTCTTGCTTCCATTAGATTGTATCTATATGAAATAACTTCGACATTTATTGATCTCGTGGTTCAAGAAAGTAAAATAATAGAGTTTGTCTTACTCTATTTCAAATTTTAGAAATATTTGTTCATCCTATATTTTATTATTTCAAATTTTAGAAATGTTTGTTCATCCTATATTTTATTATTATATTTTTATAATTCAAAGTATAATTACCTATTTCATCCTTTTGAAACATAAATAACATGAGAGAATAATCATGGATATGTTTTCATAATTTAATAAAATTTAATTATATAACTTTTAGCCTTTAATTATTGTTTTTTGTTGATTTTTTTTTGAGTTTTGAAAGCAAAATAAAAACACCAATGAAATACATGTAGGTTAGTGGTGATTTAAAAAACTTATTTTATATTATTTATAGCTTTTTGTGATATATAAATAGTCATCTATTAAAAAAAAATAAAACACCTAAATTCATGCTTAGCATATGATTATCATGTTAATGTATTTTAGGATGTTAGTTGTTTGCAGTTTACTTTATATGTTTGTTGTTTTTGTTCTCACTTCACGTCCTCTTATTTCTTGCTTCATGCTTTCCTATTGTGGTCTAGTTTTCCCTTCCTTCTATACCTTTCCAATATAGTTTTTAGTTTCTCAACTTATTTGTGATGGCTTGTGTGACTAAATTTCATCTTCCAGCACTTGTTTTGCTGATTGTTTTGGAATCGAGATATGGTGTTGATGGGATACCAAAAGAGTCTTGTTTTTTTCTTTTTTGGCAATTCATTGGTTGATAGTGGCTTAGTTAGACTCTCCCATATCATTAGCTTTGCTAGTAACCTTAATAGTAGTCCTGAAAATTATGATAATAATTTTATGATTATACACATAATCTCTTTACCACATCACATTTAAGAGAGGCCGAATCGTCATCGCGACAACTTGTATGAATATGAATTCATATACTAAGCTCATAGAGATAGATAACAAGACCCTCACCACCTAGTTTAAACTACTAAGTTTGGAATTCTACATCAATCGATCGATGATTTAGGATTATCAAATGAACCGGTCAATCACTTATTCATTATCCACCACTAAAAAAAGGGGCTATTAGCAACAAATTGATATGTTGCAAATAATAAAGGGATCCGTTGCTAAAAAAACATTAGCAATGAAATTTACATCGAAAACTATTAGCAATGAATTGATCCGTTGCAAATAATAAAAGGATTCGTTTCTAAAAAATATTAGGAACAAAAATTGCATCAGACAATGTCCGTTGCAAATGTGTCGTTGCTAATTTATCTACAACGGAATGGATTATCCGTTGCAAATAAGTTAGCAATGGAAAATCCTTTGCTAAATTCTATTATTGATATAAATTTAGAAATGGATATTCTGTTGCTTTCTACTTGGTTAATTATTATATTCCACTAATTTTACGACATAGCCGTGCTAGCAGGTACTTTAAGCTCTTTATCCCACACATCTAACCAGCAAGTGTTGCTCACCAGTTCCACTGCCAACGTTCATCATCATCATAAGTTTGAATTTAGAAAACCCAGCACATGGTTGTTAAAATTGCGTTTCAACTCGTAAAATCATATGATTTTATTAGTCAAATGTATAAACCTGGTAAAATCGGGTTAAAAAATCGAAACCCATAAAATCAGTCCAAACTCAGTAAAAAATCGAGTAGAATCATAAAATAAGACTGAATCCTTCTGATTTTACGATCCCATTTTTATGGACCGTGCACGTTAATTAATTTCCCCTAAATCATCTAACTGGCTTCTCTTAGTCTCGACTATCGTCCTCTCTTCTCTTACCTCTTGCCCCTGTTTTTCTCTTCTTAGTGCAACACTACAGTAAACTCGTTGGTCGTTGTTGTAGTCTATTGGTGGCTGGATTTCATTAACTCTAGCCTCTTTGCAGTTGCAATTCACACACAAGAACTATATAAGTGCAGTTCTAAATTTATGAAAAAAATAAAAGGAAAAGATGGAGCGAAAGAGAATTAAATGAAAAAGAAAAAAGACAGTACTTGTAGCGAATGAGAATACACCATGTGTATTCAGCCATGGTGTGTTTTTTCTGAACTCAAAAAATAGCAGGAAAGGAAGAGAGGAAAGAGAGACAGTAATGATTTATTAATGAAATGATTTTTGTTTATAAAGACCACAAGTTTTAAAATAAACAGATATGCAATGGATTATTCGTTGCAAATTTTAAACAATCACATCTGCAATGGATTATTCATTGCTAATCAGTTGCTAAATTCACAACGATATTATTCCATTGCTAAAATCCATTACTAATCGTGCTGTATTTTAGTAGTGATAGATAAATATCTAAAAATTCAACATGAATTGGTTGACCAATTGTTTGAGCAATCTGAATCGATTGATTGTTTTAGCTGTTAACTTAATTAAATTGATCACACACCTTGTATGGGTGCATGCACTGAATTGATCACATGAAGCAATTTGTACCTTTTGTGAGACATTCAGCTAACGTATTAATTTAATTTTTAAAAACCTCGCAATGCTTACAAATAGATATCAAGAGGCTCTGTTACAGAGAAAATAACAATTAAAGTAATTACTCGTTCCGAACTCACACATGAAAGATGTAAATTGTATTTAGGTAGCAGCAAAATATATAGGCCTGTATTACATGTAGTAGATGAAAATGTACTCCTGATGAACAGCTTGCCAAGGCTGTGGCCCTGATCTTGGGTCGAGGAAGAGTTTGAATGGAAAAAAACAACACTAGATACGCAAACGAATATTACAACATAAAGGATAGGAATTATAAGACAAAATATATAATAAGCTAGTCACAACTGTCACAGCATCCCATGAAACTTGCAGAAAAGAAATCCTTATCTGACATTTGTGCAAGTCAATCTCCTGCAATGTGCATTTTCATTCAACGAATCAACGAGATTGTTGGAGTGAAAATAAAATAGAATAGGTTCACCATAGGATCATTAAGATGGCAAACACTTGATTATTTTTATCTCATATGGAAGACACCATATCACGAGACGATTAAAAAAAGAAGTCATGATGAATATGAGCACAGAAATTGTTAGTTTTTATCTCATTTCTATCTTTTTTTTGAGTTTTGAAAGCAAAATAAAACACCAATGAAATACCTTGGAGGTTAGTGGTGATTTAAAAAACTTATTTTATATTATTTATAGGTTTTTGTGATATATAAATAGTCATCTATTGAAAAAAGAAATAAAACACCTAAATTCATGCTTAACATATGATTATCTGTTAACGTATTCTAGGATGTTTGTTGCTTGCGGATTTGGTTCTTACTTCACCTCCTCTTATTTCTTGCTTCATGCTTTCCTGGCTGGTCAGGAGTGGGAAGATGTTGGCTGAGGCTTATGGTTGTGGTTGGCGGTAAAGAGAGTGATTACGTGTATTTTATGGGGACTGAAGGGATTATTTATGGGGAGAGTCGATCAATAAAAGTACGCTAATACATCAAGAACATATTTGTTTTAAGAAAATATTTCAAAATAGAGTCAAAATTTGGGTTATGAAAACTATTTTATTAGAATATTTGTAGATTACTTTGGTTTAAAAACGTTTTTTGGTTACATAAATATATGGGTACATGATATAAATTTTAACGTGATTATATTAGAATTAAATATTTTTATCTTACATATTTAATTTTTATGTAATATATGTGAGTTAAAGCCAAAAATATAGACATTAATACAAATTTTATAATACCTAAAATTTGGCTCTGGTGTTATTTTAATAAAAAGAGTTTTTTAAAAGATAAATATACTTAAATATAAAGATAAAGGAGTCAAATATAACATAAAATAATCTCAAAGAGTCCCCTATCAAAATTACACACAGGAAGAATTAAAATTAAAAATATAGCCATGAATAATGTTTTATGAATTGTTTTGTTTACAAGAGTCTTTGAAAAGGAAAATGAGTCTTTTGCAAAAAAATGAAATGCTGCAAACTTTCTTCTTTCAATTAGATTATGGTCATGTTTAGCATTGCATATCAAAAGCGTTTTTGAAAAGAAAAAAAAAAACTATTCTTATTTTTTATTCTAAATTATTCTTTTTTGGTGTTTTTAGATCATTTTCATGTCTCAATGTCAAAAATAATTTTTTTTTATTTTTAAATGATAAAACTTTCAAAAACTACTGCAACCATACTCCCAAACAGACACTATATCTATATGATTTAGCATCGACATTCATTGATTTCGTGGTTCAAGAAAGTAAAATAAGAGGGTTTGTCTTATTTCTATTTCAAATTAGAGAAATGTTTGTTCATATATTTCATTATTATATTTTTATAATTTGAAGTATAATTACCTATTTCATCCTTATGAATCCAAATTGAAGTTACAATAGAGTTATTTATAAAAAAGAAATGACTTAATATATTTCTTATATATTCATATGTAGTATAGTTAATTTGAATAAGATTTTGATGAAATGGAATTCCTTCGTTAGGTTGTTGCTAACAAATATCACTCATTGTAAAAAGAAAACAAAAATAACATGAAAGAATAATCATGGATATGTTTTAATAAAATTTAATATAATTATATAATTTTTTAGCCTTTAATTATTGTTTGTTTTTGATATATTTTTTTACTTTTGAAAAAAGCAAAATAAAACACCAATGAAATACCTTGAAGGTTAGTGGTGATTTTAAGAACTTATTTTATATTATTTATAAGTTTTTGTGATATATAAAGTCATTTGTTGAAAAAACACATAAAACACCTAAATAGCTTATTAAAAAATAATTCAAACTTATCAATTACATATGATTATCATGTTAATGTATTCTAGGATGTTTGTTGCTTACAATTTACTTTCTCTATATGTTTGCTATTTTTTTCTCACTTCACCTCCTCTTATTTCTTGCTTCATGCTTTCCTAGCTTGGTCTACTTTTCCCTTCCTTGTATACCTTTTACATATATATATTTTTTATTTTCTCAACTTGTTTGTGATGGCTTGTGTGACTAAATTTCATCTTTTTGCACTCATTTTGCTTATTGTTTTGGAATGGAGACATTGTGTTGATGGGAAATCAGAAGTGCCTTGTTTTTTCATTTTCGGAGATTCATTGGTTGATAGTGGCAACAATAACAATCTTGAGAATAAAGGAAAAGTCAACTATCTACCATATGGGATGGACTTTCCTGATGGTCCAACGGGAAGGTTTACCAATGGTCGAACTATGGCTGATGTTCTTGGTATGTTAACATTTATTTATATTTTCTTTCATTTTACTTCATTGATGAAACTCAAATAAAAAGGGTTGTCGTTTCATTCTTATCTTTTTCATAACAGGTGAACTTTTGGGTTTCAAAAACTTCATTAAATCTTTCCCAACAGCAAAAGGGTCACAAATCCTTGAAGGTGTCAACTATGGGTCTGGGTATGCTGGGATTCGAGATGAAACAGGAACACATGTGGTAATTACAATTATTTAATGCAATTCAAAAGTTTTTTCACACAATGTTTTTCATCATGGTGACTAAGAAAGATTTTTTTTTTTTGTAGGGCGCTCTTGTTTCTTTGAGCAAACAAATACAACATCACCGGGTTACCATATCTCGCATCCATCGGATACTTGGAAAAAATGATTCAAACTACTTGAATCAGTGTTTATATTTATCGATGATTGGAAATAATGATTACATTAGTAACTATTATCTACCAAACTATTACAACACAAGTCGCCAATATACTGTGAAACAATATGCTAATGTTCTTGCTGAAGAATATGCTCGGAACCTAAAGGTTGACGTCTATATATTTATTTTATATATAACTGCTCTAATTTAATTTAATAAGTTAAAATCTCTATTGTTTCTTCAGACTCTACATGATTTAGGAGCAAGAAAACTGGCTGTAATTGGACTTTCCCCAATAGGTTGCACCCCAAACGCAACTGCTTTTTATGACACAAATGGCTCTCTCTGCGTAAAACCAATGAACGAAGCAGCAATTCTGTTGAATGACCTTCTTAAATTGCTTGTCCAAGATTTAAATAAAAAACTGATTGGTGCGAATTTTATGTATTTGGAGATTTATGAAATTATATGGAAATTTGTCAACGCCCCAGGTAAAAAAAATTTATTCTATAAATTTTATTTGTACATGATTGATTTGTGTCTTCTAAGTTGTTATTTTTAGAGTAATATTAATGAAAGTTTTGTTTTATGATATGAAGGTACAAGAGGTTTAATCAAGGGTTGTTGTGAAGTGAATGATAATGGTTTGTGTATTCCTTCTAAAACTCCATGCCTACATAGGAATGTGGCATTGTTTTGGGATTCTTTTCATCCTACTGAGTTTGTGAACTTAGTCACCGGAACAAAATCATACTATACTCTGCGAACAATATTGTAAAGCTTTAATATTAATGGGTGATGATATGTAACACTACCTGGCTACTTGAATATGATGAATGAATTCAATTTCTTCTTTTGCAAGTAAAATTACTTAGCATGGGCTTGGGGTGGACTGACCTAAGCAAAAAAAAAAGAGAAGAGAGAGAGGCATGTCAGGTCGATTTGACCCACCCTGGTTGTGCTGGCCTAGCCCAACCCATATATTTATATTATATTAATATATTATGATATTATAAAAATATTAAACTAGTATTTAAAAAAACAAAAAAAAAACTCTAAAACTTTCTCAAGTGGGTATTTCAAAAACATTTGTGATTTTGTCCCATATTTTCGCAAAACATTTATAGAAAAATTAGGCTATCGCTTACATTGTAAGTTATGAAATCGATATTAAAAATACACAATTTTTTTTCTTTGAAATTCCTGATTTTCTTTGATTTTTTTTTTAAAACCCTTATTGCAAAAATAAAAGCAGAAAATGTTTAGTTTTCATGGTTTCGGTCGAATCCTAAATTCATTTTCAATTATATTTTCATAAACAACATTGGTGTGTTTCTCATGCTTTTAAAGTACAAAAAATTGATATCATAACCAATTTAAGATCACCTATTAGGATTTTGATAATTTTAAAAAATCAATCAGTAATATTTTTTTATTTATTTTACATTTCTAGTGCAACACAACTTAGGTATAGTGTACTTGTGGTGATGTGTCTTTCTGTTCCAAAACAAGTTCTCTTAGCTAAACTCTCGCAAATCATTAGCTTTGATAGTAACCTTAATAATAGTGATGACTTGTGAAAATTATAATCATAATTTTATGATTAAACACACAACCTGTTTACCACACCACATTTAGAGGAGGTTGAATCGTCATCGCAACATCTAGTACGAATATGAATTAATATTCTAAGCTTATAGAGATAGATAACAAGACCCTCACCAAGATGAAATATATGTTGAATGAGAATGATGCTTGGATTCAAAATGAATAACTACGAATGCATGGTGAAGATAAGCATGATTTTGAGGAGAAAGAACATGTTGGTAATGATGATGGGATTGTGGCTACGTTTAAGACATCAACAAGAATTTTCTTAGCACAAAGTTTTATACTAACAATAGTTATCTACGTTATATGGTTCTACGAATCCACCTAGTTTAAACTATTTCGACTGCTTACGATTATCAAATGAACAGGTCAATCGCTTATTTATCAGTGATGAACACCTAAAAATTCAACATGAATTGGTTGACTAATTGTTTGAGCAATCTGAATCAATTGATTGTTTTAGCTGTTAATTTAATTAAATTGATCACACATCTTGTATGTGTGCATGCACTGAATTGAGCACATGAATTACCTTTTGTGAGACATTCAGCTAACGTATTAATATAATCTTTAGAAACCTCGCAATGCTAATAAATAGACATCAAGAGGCTCTGTTACAGAGAAATTAACAATTAAACTAATTACTCGTTCTGAACTCACACATGAAAGATGTAAATTGTATTTAGGTAGCAGCAAAATATATAGGCCTATATTACATGAAGTAGATGAAAATGTACTGCTGATGAACAGCATTTCAAGGCAGTAGCCCTGATCTTGTATCGAGAAAGAGTTTGAATGGAAAAAAACAACACTAGATACGCAAACGAATATTACAAGATGAAGGATAGGAAATATAAGACGAAATATATAATAAGTTAGTCACAACTGTCACAGCATCCCATGAAAAATGCAGAAAAGAAATCCTTATCTGACATTTGTTATGTCTTAACTGGGACCGGAAAAGCAATACATGGAGGAAGAGTACTGGGCTCTCCACCCGCACAATTTTGAGTTATGATACTTGCAGCACTGAAAGAGTAGGTACTCTCCATGGAATATGGAAATTGCTGCACTTGGTGCTTTTTAACTGCAACATAAGGAAATGATTATTCATTCACTCGTCGAAAATTATCAGGCTTGTAGTAAGAAGAACAATTTAAATCAGCAGCAGATTCGTAAGGAGTCAGACATTTATGCAATCGTTTAGGTAATGATAAATTTTATGCGAGGTTTTAGCATTGAAATACCGGCCTATATTCATATCAAAGTCCACTTCTAGCTAGTTCAGTGATTCATGTAGTGGGGTGCTGAATAACAGGAATCTACTTTTAGGGCAACTGCTGCTTAAAATTATTCATTATTCAAAAAACAATATTATTTGGTCGAAATAGAACGGGCAAAATAAAACTAGAACATTTCAGTTGGTATTGAACTGAAGAATTAAGAATGGGTCGGAATTTAAACCGAGGTAAAAACAACATTGTTTTGTCTTATCTTTTTAACTGGTACGAAGCATTTTGGCCGTTTCGTCCAAAACAAAACAAAATTGACACTAAATTCTTACAGCCCATGAACGATTCAGCTGGTGCTGCTTTTGAAACGCGTCCACATAAAAGTAATGAATTGTATGCTCATCAGTAATTGATTGATGAAAAACTAGTGCTCATCGCGAAGGAGATACTTACACTAACTGAAGGGACATCTGGTCTTCATGTGAGTAATGATTGGCAGGCGGCAATCCATGCACTTGAGAATAATTCCGAGAGTCAAATGGCTGAGGCTGCATGATCTCAAAACTGGCACCTCCTGGCATCAAATTCATGTTCTGTCGCTTTCTTTCATTCTCTGCAATCTGCACCATAACCATATATAAGCCCCACGTAGTCATATTTACTATATAAAAACAATCCACCGACGATCTTGAGATATTAAGATCTAAGTCCAGGCACACACAAGACATTGATAAATAGATAAATAGAAAGACCTTTGCTCGGAGAAGCTGGTTATTGTTGTGCAAGTCAATCTCCTGCAGTGTGCATTTTCATTCAAGGAATCAGCAGAAATTTTTGGAGTGATAATAAAATAGAATAGGTTCACCATAGGATATCATTAAGTTGGCAAAAACTTGATTATTTTTATCTCATATGGCAGACACCATATCACGAAATGATTAAAGAAAAGGAAGAAAAAAATAAGTCATGGTGTATGAGCACAGAAGTTGTTACCCTCTTCTGCATATACTCAATTTCAGCAAACAACAGCTCATTCTGGCAGGTTTGAGGGAGGAATTAAAAAAAAAAAAAAACAATTTGTTAGTGGCAATGCAAGGGAAATTAAAGTGATATAATGTAGGAGAATCTGTTGAGTACTACAATAAATACCTTTTTGGAACGAATTCTGCTAATTCCTTTCTCAAGTTTTGTCTCCAAGCTCTTAAGTTCCTTCACACTTAATGTACTAAGTGATTCACCAAGCATATTCCTGAAAATTAATCTGATTAAACGGAGTTCGTAAGAGGAAAAAAAATCCATCTTACAAATTGATCAAGATCATAAATGATACCTGTTTGAATTCTGCAAATTACCAATTTGCGAACGAAGCTTGGCAGCTTCTTGCTGATAGAACTGGAATGCAAAAGTAAAAGTCAATAAAACATATTAAATAACTGAATTAAGATCCTCGACTTCAGATTAGAATTCATAAAATATAAGTAGAAAATCCCAGTGATGTGCATTTCTCCCTTATATTTTCTTGGAAACATGTATATAATACTGAATCAAACTGGAAAGAAATTGATACGATAGGGCAAAAATGGAGACACCATTTACAGGGAACTATTTCCCAAATAAGAACCATTATCTCAAACCAATTACAAAGCAGGATTACACTCCTGACTCCCAATGTAGCAGGAAAAAAGCAGAAACAAAATCAAAGAGTGTTTGACAAATATTGGCAATAACTAATGCTACACTGTTGATGAATAGTACTGTGAGCCTTTTTTAAGCCCTAGTTATGCATTACAAACTTATCAGTATCCTAAACAAAACAAAAAAAAAACAGTAGGACACAAAGGATTATAGCAAAGAGTTGGAAGAATCTGAACATGCAAGAAAATTGTCAGAGCTGATATACGATACCTGAGCATTGGCTTCAGAAACTGATCCGTTGTTGGAAGAATCTGCACAGGCCTTCTTGTACCTTTCAATTGTAGATTTGACACTGCATATTCATGTCCATCAAGAAATACAAGTGTCACCACAACGAGCATTTGAAGAATTATGTGGAACAATGTAAACCCAAAAACAACTTTAGTCATGATTAAGTGATCGTGTGAATATTTCATTGGGGACTTAAATTTCATATTTATCTGCAATTTGGGATTTCAAGAATTATAATAAATTTCAGAGCTGATAATGTTAATACCTTAGAAAGTCACTAATCATGGAGAAGAAGGCTTCATCCAGTAAATTACTTTGGCCAAAGTGACTTTACTTTATCATAATATGAAATTGCTTGGTGTTAAAAAATTACAGTGCAAAAGTAGATTTCATATGCAAAAGTCCATAAATATTTCTTTTTTATGATGAAAAAAAGGGACTGCTTTACCATTTTTCAATACTCAAACAAAATAAAAACTGTAGTTTCATAGCCTTAACCTTTTATCACTCAATATTATACCTCATGAGATATAAAAAAGAAAAACTTAAATAAACAAATTCATTTATCTCAGCACCAAAATTGGGATGGTACTAAAAATAAAAGGGAATATACACTATAAGATCTCCTCCACCCCTAAAAAAATGAAGTGTATTTTGCTATGCTATTATATGAACTTCACATCTAATCTCTTCCCAAACAAATGAAATATACACTATTTCTAATTATCAAAAACAAAAAAAAAACAGACAGATATATACATTCTTCTATTCTTTTGTTTTTTGTATATATAAAATACTGAATATAGATAACTTTTTACTTGCAAGTAATTGCAATATTATTATTCGTTTCCTTTGCATACATACATATATATATATATATATATTGAAAACCAAAAAGATAGATTAATTCTATTTAATAGAAATATTCTATAAAATCACTACTTACATATATTGATAATTTGTAATAACATTAACAGAAACAACATTTAGCACCCGAAAAGTTGTGTAACTTTACAATTTGGTTTTATTTATCTTTATTAAATCATTTCAAATAGATTAAGAAAGCATGTTCTTCTCAATACCCTGCATATTACAAATTGCTCATCGAAATAACAAAAAAAGAATTAAAACTGAAGTCGAAATGTTATATAAAAATCCTTTTTTTTATCAATATTGTACAATATTTTATGTGAAGTTACTATTTATCAGTATTTACCTATCCCTCTTCCCTTTAAAGAGATTTTTAAGATGTGACAGTAAGGGATTAACAATATATATATAAATCAAAATAAATGAAGAAATTAAATGAAGAGGGAGAGAGAGAAATCATGACCCTATAGCAACACCAGATGATGTTAAGGGAAGACCATTCAGATGAAAGAGTCAAATCTACCAATTAGTCCATTAAGTTAACTCATATAAAACCCTAGGAAGAAGATGAACGAGAAACCTCCGCCCAGTTCTTCGAGCAATTTTGTTTAGTTATTACCCAGTGTTTACTTTGACGCAAAGGGAAGGGAATCCTAAAATTTTGCCATAATAATAACCGTAATATGTGAACACATTTGTCAAGGAAGACGACCCAGTTTTCAAGATTTTCTGAAACCTTAACATCGTCGAGCAAGTGATTGGCTGTCTCTGCCAAGCTGTCACTAGGTCCCATAATATGATTGGCCAAGCTAAATCAGCGGTCATATCCCTACCACGTGTCAACTCCTCGTTACATGGTGGATAATCTCTTGAGCCACAGCCTATTACCCACCTCGATATTCTATCTCCGTGTAATGAGATAAAAATACATTGTTTTTGTTCTCTTGAATTAGACTGAAACTCTGAGAGAATCAGAACCGTCCACCAGCAGCAGCAGCAGCTAGAGTTGTACGCTTCCAATTGGCTAGCACATGACGTACATCGTCTCCTCACTCGCTGTATTAACTTTCACTTCCTTAAAGAACTGGCATCAATATATTCAAGATCTTGAGCAAACACACTCAGCAGTGACCTTAGTTAACCCCTTCTGATTGGTCCATCTCTCCTTCACTACGGAAAAGAAAATAACAGAGAGAGGGAGGGATCTATGAAGAAGAAATAGAGAATATTATGTTTGGTATTTCTTCCTGTTTTATTTTTTCAATTTGTTTTTGAAGATGGGAGCTCAAAGTTTATGGTTCAGATTCAGGAATCATGACATAAACCCTTTGTCAGTAGTCAAGAACTGAAAGATCGTGTGTGACGTGACCAAAGATTCTTTTCATAAACCAAAACAACAATCTGATCTATTGAACTGGCTAGTAAACCCTAACCATGTTACTGTACCTTTTTACCAAGGTTAAAAGGGGTAAAAATCTAAGTGAAATCTAACCGAATCAAGGATTGGTTATGGAAGAATCCACGTGGTTGATTTAATAGTTTTGCACTAAAGTTTCGGTTCAATCTTGATGATTTCAAGCAGTTTACTTAAATATGAACCCTAAAATTGAGGCTACTATGCTAGACAAACAAAAAGCTTTTCACTTTCCCCACGAGGGTTCAAACAGAGATTTTGTGAGATCTAGAGGTAAGAGAATCCTAAATCGAGAGATCTTATGTGGTAGTGATTGGTTTGAGACAATAAAACAAGATGAAAAAACCCATTAGGGGATTTGGATTTTGAAACCCTAGTAATATATGTTTGTGTTTGGTGACATGACAGATAAAAAAAACCCTTGTTTTCTTACATTAAACTTGACCTTGTACTTTTTCCTTCTTGATGTCCGACTGACGTGCTATTTAGGAATCGAAAAGAGATGGTAGGGTTTGGACTAATGAGAAGATGACAACTTTAGCCAGAGGTAATCTCTTTAGCCTCAGAGATGACACAGACATACATGTGTGTGCAAGAAAAGAGCAAAAGAGAGAGATAGAGTGCAAACTTAGCAACAATGGAGGAGATAAATATCAAAAACCTGCAAACATTCCCAGCCCTCTACTTGTTAATTTCTACTACCATATAATATATACTGCTTCATGTCTATCCATTAAACCAGATCTATGTATCCACCAAACCCAGAACTCAAAATCATGTAGGTATCACAATTATCTAAAGGAAATGTGAAAAAAAAGTAATGGATTTAAGAAAAAAAAACATTTTGCTAATTATACAAGGAAAAAAGATGAAATAGAAGAAAGACAGAAAAGTGAATCGTAGTTAGGGAAGAAACTCAATCTAAACTGCAGCATAAGGAATGATTCTTTTCTTTTAATTTCAAGACACCCGAAGATCTAGTTCAGAAGCTAAAAATCTTGACACCAGGCACCTATTTTCTTTTCCCACACCAAAAGTTGAAAATCAATTGAAGAAAGAAAACAAAAAAGGAGAGAAAAGCAATTAAAGAAAAGCTCAAAACAAAAACAATTAATAATAATATTGACATAAATAAAAAGAAAAAACAAATCCCTTTGGATGAGAAAGGAAGAAAAACCAACTGTGAGTACTTGAAGAGGGCTTGTAACTTGGAGAGCTCAAGATCCATGGAACAAGTATATACCTATTGTTAGAGTACTCATACAGGCGACCACGGCTAGAGAAGACGATGAGTGCAACCTCAGCATCACAAAGAACAGATAATTCATAAGCTTTCTTGAGCAAACCATTCCGTCTTTTGCAGAAAGTGACTTGGCGATTGGTGGTGTTCTCGATCCGCTTGATCTCCACCTTTCCCCTTCCCAGCTTCCTCAGGGGAGAGCTCAATTGGGATTCATTTTGGTATGCCATAGCTGATCCAAAACACAAAACGAGTGAAGACAGCACAAAAGGGAGTAATAAAATTACTGAACTACTTATAACTAATTCGAGAATGATTTATATATATGCGTAATTCATAGCATATTTAGCAGGTATAATTTTGAACACTGAATAGTTCATGATGGAAGATAAAACAAACAGGAAAAAGGGTTTCCATGAACGTCTGCAGCTGGCTTCTGAATTTTCTTGGTTATGAATAATATAATTGAGAAAAAAAACAAAAAAATGAACAGGTGATGCTTAAATCTGGAGATTGTAATGGCAAAGAGTGACAGAAATGTTTGAAAGCATACATTTTTTTTTAGAAAATCCGAAGTTTCATTTCACTATGATAAAGAAGAGGAGAGAAGATTGATTAGCCCAAATCAAGTGAAGCACTCAAGAATACAATGAGATTTATGTCTCAGTATTTTGGTAACTAACCTTGGGAGGAAATAAACTCAAGTAGGGGTTGTAGAGATAGCAGTTATTAAGGAGAGAAAGTAAGGATCTTTTGCTCTGGGGTTTCTCTCTTCTTTGTTCCTACAAATCTGAGTAGGAGAGATGCAGAAATGGAAGCCAGTTGGGGCTATGAGATGGGCATTTATAAAAGTGAAAAACGACCTTTCATCCATATATATATATATATATATATATATAACAATACTTTCTACCAAGTTTATCTACACCATCCTTGTAATTTATTTATTTTTTTATCTAGGAATCAATTAAAGAATACGCTAAAATTGGGAATCAGCCAAGAGATCGAGACCTCAGTAACCATCCACCATATTCGGGTTTTTCTTTTTCTTCTTTGGCTTCCATGTGAATGATTTAGGTCATTAAAGAGAAGAGAAAGAGACTTTTTGAAAATGAATTTTAATGGGGTTCATGAAAGAGACGTTTTTTTTGGGCTAACCTGCACTCTAATCGTTTGAGGACAAACTTAGGGTACAAATGAAAGCTGCTTAGCGATGAGAACCTCATCTTTACCCTTATTTCATCACTTCTATTTCTTCAAGTCAGCTACGCTAACTACGTTTTATTGCCTGTCTACCAGAAAAGAAAAGAAGGGATCGGAGAATATATATAGCTGCATGAATGTTCCCCACCAGGTTGTTTGAATTTCTTGGAGCTTCACTCAACTCCATTTTCATGGAGATTCGTACTTTTGAAACGAATTCTTCTCGACTGGAACAACCGATTGTTCCCAAGACTTTCACATTTCTGTAGATTTTCTATCAGTGTTTATTAACAAATTATAAAGGTAATAAATCACTGATTTTGTTTTGTTTAATGACTCGTACAGAACTATACACTTCTGAAATAAATGGACTTAAATTTCAAAGAGCATATAATTCTGCTAAAATACGAGAACTATTTCTCTTTTCTTTTTCTTAACTAATGAATAATAATTAAAAAAAAACCCTTAAATTTTATGATTAATGGACTTTGTTTAGTACACACAAGTGTTTCCTTGGCTTTTATATGCGCAATGTTGAGTTTTATGATCTTCGGATCTCGAGACCATGCTAATATAATTGTTTGTGTAAGGATCTATCTTGAACCTTGTAACTAGCTAGCGGTTCTTCTCAATTTTGTTTCGAGGAAAATTATTTAAAATGTCTTTTTATAGTAACATAGTTTCCAATGAATGGTTAATGATATAAATAACAATTGTAAAAACCTTATCTTTTACTTTAATTTTCAACAAGTCTTATTTTTAGTAATACCTATTAAATCGGTAACTGATTCATTAAAAAGATATCCAAAATACGCAATCCATAATAATCATATTTTCTTAAAACAAAAATATAATTTAAACTTAATGACAAAAAAATAATATAATCACAACTTTTTAATGAAAAATATGAGTTATGTTACACAATCAAACGACTTTTTTTCTTGACCTTACAACTTTTTATAAAAAAAAATCCATCAAAATCCCAATTTCATTTCCTCCCCAAATCAATGATATCTTATTACACTTCCAAAAATCTAATAACATAAATAAATTAACTAATCACAATTCTCTCCTTACATTATCTTTGTAATGGTGTGTGAAGAGACTTGATTCCTTTTCAATTAAAGTCAAGAAGCTATATTAAGCTAGCCATCTAGTGGATGGAAACCCAATGAAGAAGTGAAAAATATGAAGTTCTTACACATTTTGGGGCCCACATAAACAAACACTCAAAAAATTAAAAAAATTGAAAGCAGAATAAAAACCAGATGAAAGAAGAAGAAAACAAAAAAAAAACGGTAACATTTAATTTAATGAAATGTGAATTTGACGTGAAAGCTAAAAGGCTTCAAGTTAAGGACATCGAGGGATTTTTAAAAACTTTTGCCTATAAATATGCTATGTTGGATGAAATTTAGAGGGAGAGTTAGGAGTGCAAATTCTTCATTTTTCTTAGCTAGATAATAGGAAAACACAAAAGAGGTTATGGATTTTATAAGCTTGAGCATTTAAACATTTGTGATTAAGAGAGAAAATTTAGAGAAAGTAAAATTTAGTGAGAGAAGATAAGGAAATTGAGGGAAGAAGAGGAAATCTTGGAGAATTTGCTTTTGGGCTAACTCTTGGAAGGCATATTAGTGATTGGTAAAGTATTGTAAACTCATTTATGTTGATTTACTTGAATTTTCAGTTGAATTCCTAAGATTATGTAGTTAGGGTTTATTGTGTGAAATTTGAGGGTTTTATAAAATGATTCCTAGGATTGTTAAAATGGGTAGAAATGACTGTTATCAATGTAAATTGATGTAAAAAAAGAATTTTTTTATTATTATAAGAATGGCTCCTTGCATTGCCGGCCAACATAAGAGAAATAAAATATTTAATACTTTGGTATATAAGATAATTAGTGTAGAAAATATAATATGAGAATTGATGTTTTGAATGGTGGTAAACATAATATCAAGGTTAACTAGCATATTGCAATTTTTATACCTATTCGTGAAGACATGAAATGGTAGAGGAAATATGTTGGTGAATGTGTTTGGTTATGTGATATCTAAATAGAGTAGAATTTTTATTTTAAACTATGTTTGATGTAAGGAAAACAATTGGAAAAGAAAAGAAATGGGAAATGGTTTTATGACATAAAATAGGAATTTGGTGTCGATAAAGAGGTTAGTGATGTGATCATGTGTATTTTAAGTCATGTGAGTATTGAGTTTGAGAAAGGAATGAAGGGTAAACCATTGCACTTAATATGTAAACGTATTCTAGATTAAAGAAAGGAAATATTGGATATGATTATGAAATATATGGTATAATATAAATTGTTTTAAACAAAAAAAAAAATTGATATGTTATAAAGTGAAATTAAAGGAATAAAAATCATGATATTTTTCCTTAGATTAATAGGAGTTTCTAAAGCGGCAGCCTCAACTATTGGAAGAGCACGCCTAGTTGGAGATTCATATAGGTGTTATTGTACCTTAATATTTTACTTAAGTAATTACATTCTTGCAATTTTATTTATATGATTTAATTTTCATTAAGTAATTATAAAGAATTTATATAAAAGAGATGATCGTTTGCGAACAATAAATGTTGAATTAAGGATGTTAAAAAAGTTAAGGTTAATTATATGTTCATTATGATGAAAAGTCTTGTGTTAGAAGATTGAGTATATGAGAGGATGACCTAAGAAGTGAAATGGTATAATAGTTGAAAGATTGTGTAAAGGCTACAAGGGAGGAATATGAGAAAGAGAGCGAGAAACTAGTTCTGAACTGGATGTAAAGTAATTAATTAAGAGTCATACCTTCAACATAAATATCATACAAGAAAAGTTGAGTTCAAACTCATGAACTTGACTTATCATGATTGATGCAACAATATTATTCTATAGTTTACCCATATTTACTTAGTATTTTGTATATTTTTTATATATAAAATATTTTGATATTCTTTATTTTTTGTTTTGAAGGTAATTTTGGATATTGGATAAAAAATGAAGTAATTTAAAACTAAAATTCGAACTTAAGGACAATTTCAATGCAATTTTCTAATCTCGACATAACTCTCTTATACGAACTCTAATGAAAGAGATTCAAAATGATATAGAACCTAAAGAAACAGCTCTACAACTTTCATGCTTTATATTTTAAGAGATATTGAATACATTAAGGTTAAAATTGCTCTTAAAAGTTGTTATACTTGTACTGAAATGTTTTTAACATGTGACATGATCTAATTTTGAAACTTTCTAGCCTTAGAGTATGAGTTACAATTGAAGACACTATTTTCCTTGTTATATAGGATTTTATTTTATTATTAAGTAATTTCATTGAATATTCATATTTTTAGAAGATAATATTTTTTTATTTTAGAAGAACTTTTAAACTATTTCGTAGGCTTACAAAATAGAAAGAGAAAAAAGTGTAAATGGGAGAGGCGCATTAGATTTTCATCTTTCTCTACTCTCCTTCCTTCCTTCCTTCCTAATGTTTTAGTCTATTGTCTATTTCATTAATTTCACACAAGATTAATTTTTTTTTCTTGGTTGAAATGATATAGAAGTCTTCAAATTTGAGAACTATGAGATCTATCATATCTTTTCTTTTCAGTTTATATAATGAATATAAATGTTTTTCTATGTTTATTTCTTATGATTGTTTAGTTTGGTTATGAGAGTGAAACTTTAATATTATTCTAATCAATCTATTGGTAAGTTTGTCATCAAAACTAGAGTTGTGATATTGAACTTGTGAAGAGACTAGGTTTAATAATTATGGTGGATCCACGTTGTTAATCTTAAAAAAAATATTCAAATAGATCAATCATTAACTGCATACACTTATGTTGTCTAAATTTATCAACCTATCTAGCTCTTAAGACTATCATCATATCAAATTATTAGCACAAACTATAGTTTTCTAATGGTTAAGGATATTTATATTGCAGATCGATTAATTGACTAATATTAAGGAAAGATATATATTCATAATATAAATTATTATATTGTTTCAACGATCAGTTTCGATTTATATTGGTGGATATTTACTTAAGACCAAGATTTTTCTCATCATAAGTTTCGACAATTTTTAACTTATTTTATTTTCCATAACTTGCTTAAGTAATCTCAAACCTCCTCTACCTCTAATCTTGCATCATTTAGTATAAGGACCTAGACTAGACTTTCTTTGTAGGATCATCCCCTTGCTTGCTCTTTACTATTTTTTTTAAGATATGGTAATTAATTTATGTGTGCACAACATCGCAACAATGGTCCTTGAGTAAACCATTTTAAAATTAAAAAATTTACCATCTATGATTTGTTTTCATATCATGAGTTAAATTTCTTAAAATTGACTTGTCATGGTTCTTGAGTCGATCATTTTAAAATTCTGAAATTTATCAACCATGAATTTCTTTTTCATACCAACCTTTTCATCCTTATACTCTTTGTCCAAAATATATTATGATGCATTTAAACTATACACATTATATAATGTTTTGTAAAATTCATTCAAAATGTAATTATTCCACATGAAATCACTGTGATTCTACGCATCCACAACTACTATAACGATGAGATCATATTCTTTTTCTAACATATTTGGTGATTTTTCATATAAGATAAGAAAATAACAAGCATTTTCTACAACGAACCTCTTAAATCGAAATCCATTCAGTTTCTCAGATTTATCACCTATACACCATAGAAGGTCTACATATGAAAGCACTGATTGCAAAAAAAAACTATCGAGTCGTCGAAGTCATTATCGTTTTGGTCACCGTGAGTACTCCTCCATGCCGACGTGACTTTCTTCCTTTTCTATTTTGTTTCTCTCTTCTTTACTATATGATTTGGCACATATATACACTCATATTATGCACCTTTTCCAACTAATATTCACCGTACCTATTGCATGGAAATTGAGTAGAGGGACCCTACCAAGAAATTCTCTCAAGTGAAGGGACCGATGAGGAAAAAGAAAGAGTTAGGGACCACGTCAAGAAAATATAAAAAAAATGGCGACAAAAACATATGATCAATTCGCCTTTACATGTATCAGGATGAGCTATAAAATCAAGTTCTTCATCATGATCGTGGAGGACATTTCACTTTTCCATGCCAACCATAATTAACGTTAGACGTGTTAAACATTGCAATGACAAGTCATTCCTACTGATGTGCAGTGTGAAGGGTCACTGCATGGTAGACGACATGATCCACGTTTCCTTGCTATCACTTTAAAATAAAATAAGCCCTATTTGCCAATCCATCGAAAGCCCTGGTTCGTAATTTGATTCACTTATTTGCTCATAAGGTAAACAAAAAGGATGTGGTAGCTTTGGATATGGAATTCATTTTATTTTATTTTTATTTTTGGTTGCCTTTCTCATTTAACAAAAAATTAATTTTCACCAAGGTGAAACTGAAACTCCCTTTTTCTTCATTTTCTTTTCCTTTTTAATCACGAAAACCTGATTTTTAAGTACAAATATATTACGAGTCCATGAGTAAATTATCTTGAAGCCTATTTAATTAAATTAGAATTCTCACCACCCACCATGTTCCAGCATCTATAGATACATTGAATTAATTATACGGTCTATTATAGCCTTATCGTGGGTATTAATTATTATGCTGATGATTGCGAGTTTTGACTTGTAAAAATATATATTTCGTGTTCATTTATTCATCATCGATCTTATAAATTATTTTATTTGTGAAAGCTTTGTGCAACGCACACTTCTGGTGGTGGTGGTGGTGGTGGTGGTGGTGGAGGAGGACATTAGAAAGGTGTAGGTGGTGCCACGACTTAGTGTTAGGAAGCCGTAACCCTCACACAATCTTTTAAGAAGACAGTGAGGGGGTCGTAGCCTATATTTCTCTGAATGGAAAAAATGGATTAATTTGTATCTAAGACTTAATTCGTAAGTAGACCATAACTATCTAGGAATTAAATAGGAATTTAATTTTACAAAGATTTGATACCAAACCAAACCAAACCAATTCAATCAAGCATGGATTAATGATCAATCATATTAAAAATAAGCATTGTATTTATATTAAGTTATAGGCTCAAATAAGTAACAGGTCTAGATCATTAAACCACACTGTCCAATTGAGCCCTAAAACCTGTTTGACATTGTGTTTTAAAAGTTTTTTTAAAAAATGTTGATCTTATTTTTTATTTTAAATTAATTTTTCTGATAATTTTTATGTGTTGATGTCAAAATAATTTTTAATAAATAAATAAAATATTATTTTGATATATTTCTGAATAAAAAACACTTTTAAAAACACTTCAACCACACTCCCAAGCAGACACTAAACAAACATGTTTTTTAATGCCACATTTCACATATCAATTGCCTGTTTTTTTTATATAGAGAAAAACTTAGAACTATATTCTTTGTTTAAAATATTTATTTTAGATATCAATTATTTTTTAAAAACTTATTTTTAATTCACCTTTTCTGCAACAAATTTATATCATTCAGGATAAATTGTATGTGCTGGTTATGGTATGATGCTTAGACAATATGAACAATCCCTGAAATCTCAATCTCCGATTTTCAACAAATAATTAATAAGTCATTTCTGCGACCCTTCTCAAAAGTGAGAAATCCATGGCCTCAAATTCAATTAAAACAAAGTTTAATTTCTTCTAAAACGGTGTCGCAGAGTAATTATCATTATTCTGAGAGAGTCGTAAATAAGTTATGGTTTCCAACAAGAAAATCTTCTGCATATCCTAACACGTAGGACCACATTGATGGAAGCAAGCTAGCTAGCATGCACCTTATCCTCTTGCTTCACCGTATGATGTAAGATGTCGAAATGAATTATGGATCGAATATTATATGTTTTCTACTCCTTTAATTAATACTCTCTACATGGCATTTCAATTCCTCAAAAAGTTAGACCCATATCTTACTTTGGGAAAAAGCAACGAAATCATTTCTTATAAATTATGGTACCCAGTAGGTCCAATTATGGTATACAAGGTAAAGATAGTGTTATCTCAAAGCATAAATGAATATCCCTTCATGTTTTTTTTTTTTTTCATTTCTTCATTATTTGTTTTTAGTTTTATCTTAAGTTGATTGGAATCAAACTTTATAAAAAAAAAAATCGATTTCTATGAAGTTTTCCTAGTAAGGTTTGATGTGTTAACCAAGATTGACTCAAATAATTTATTTATTTACTCAATTTAATCCTTCAAGATTAGGTCAATTGAAAATTGAGATCTATAATTTTTTTTATTATATGGTTATCACGACCTGCAACGGAGGTTAAGGCCGATTGACTTGTTTTTTTATAATTTTTTTAGTTGATTTTATTTTTAATTTCATCTTTAACTAATGAGTTTATTGGAGATCAGGTTTCATAATTTGTTCTAGGCTGCATTCTAAGAGGTTATCACGGTTTCATAACTTAGGTCACACGTTTGGTCAATTGACTCGAGTTGTTTTTTATATCTTTTCTTTATTTATTTATTTATTTCTTTAGCATTGGACTTATTGAGAATTGAGTTTAATAAAAAAAAAATCTATAAGATTATCATAGTTTCATGCTCTGGTACTATATTTGCCAGGTTCACCAGAGTTGATCCAAGTTAATTTAATATATTGTTGTTTTAATATTTATTTAAAAAAATTAGAACGATTCATTTTGAGTCAAATTATGTTTTTATTGGTCATTCAATTGTTTTTCTAACATTTCAAGTTAGCCAAGTCATATAAGGTAAATTATAATATAATAATATCTTTGTTTTTATTATAAAAAAAACACCACACATTAGTAATATTTAAATATTTTTTAAAATTAAAAAAAGATGATCTAATCAATAATATAACGCAAACAATAATTTAGTCTAATTTTCACGGTAGGAAGATTCTACATATATGCAAAGGTAACGTCCCATAAAGGAATCTGTAGAATTCACCCTAGCTATATAATATATGAAACAGTAGCCTCATAAAATAGGAGCATATTATAAATTTGTTTTCCTCAAGGGAGACATTTATATATAGGGCATCTCTTGCTATAAATTTTTCTATCATTTTGCAATGACATGGGGAAATATAAAATAAAAATGTTATCATGCACACCTGTCTCTCTCTCTCTGTCTCTCTGTCTCACACACACACACACACACACACACACACACACACAAAATAAGGCAAATTATGAAAAATAAATTAAGGCAAATTTCCTGTGGCAAGGTCCTATATTTATGATAACCTAACCAATATTCTTTCGAAGGGGACCAGTAAAAAAAAGGAAAATGATTTTCGTACATGATTCTCAAATAAATGGTAGCTGCCGAAAGGTGCAAGCCCTGATCCAATTAATAAATGCATTGTTACTTTTAATCAACCACTAATTATCCCTTCGAGTTATTACTTTTCCTTCGAGAATAACTTTAACCACAATTTTTATCTTCGACTTCTTTCAAGATTTGATTTTAGATGTGAGTAAACCTTATATTTTAGAAAATATATTTTGTGGATCTATATAAATGAATATAACCCTGATTATCCCAGATTTTTACAAGAGATGTATGATTTCACTAAAACTCAAGACTTGTTATGCAGATTACAAGGTCTCTGCCATCACACCACACCACGCCAACTTTTTTTAATCATTACACCTAGACAACTCTCTCTTCCATGGAGAGAAATAGGAGCTCTCCTCTCTTTTTTTCTAAAAGAAATGATAATTAGTTTATTCTCTATGTGGATTTCTCAACTTTAATATTTATATTGACAACTTAATCTTTTTCTTAATTACCTCTTATGTTTAATGTAGGTTTTCCCTATTCATAAAAAAAAATATTCATTAAAATTATTTTTTTTCCTGAAAAGAGAAAAAAGTGATTTCATTTCACATAGACCATTTTTCCCCTCATTTTATTTCGTAGACTTTTCTTTCCATATCTTTAACTTCCTAAATAAGTGATAAGAAAGTTTTGGTCAACAATGTTGATTTAATTGTATTGACAATTCTGTGACATAATGTTGGTATATAAGACTTATTAAGAAAACATCTCATCTAAAAATTTAAACTATTAGATAAAGTCCTATAATATGATTTATATTATTCTTTAACAAAATCTTTCAATTTCTATAACGATCTAGTTCTATATGACAATTTGTTCTATAAAAATGTAATGTAACATTTCTTTTTTAAATATTATAAAATGTAATGTATTGTAGTCTTTCATTAAGTTTTTTTTATTATTATTATTACCTAGATTTATTGTTTACTAGCCTTTATTTGTAGTGTTTTTGGTCCACCTATTTTTCACAAGACACTTGTATTCCCTATACTGAAAAGGTTTTAATTGTTAGGTCATCCATGCTCATGTAAAATTTATCATGGAACCATCTCACCTAAAAGCTTAAACTATCAGGTGAAACTTCAGAATATGATTTGTATTATTCTCTAACACGCCTCCTCAAGTGAGAGTCGGCTTGAAACTTGCACAGACTCACACTACCTTGTATTTGATTTTTAACAAATAGAATGGGGGTAATGAGATTTAAACTCGTGGCCGTTGAGTCAATAAGGCTTTGATACCATGTCAAGGAACTATCTCATCTAAAAGCTTAAGCTATTAGGTAAGACCCTATAATATGATTTGTATTATTCTCAACACAATTTTGATTTCAATAGTTTTGCTAACTTCTTTTAATGGTATGATTATTCATTATGTAGCTTTTTCATGTAATGTGCATTACAAGTTGAATGAAATAAGTTGTTGCAATATTAACCTTGCATTCCAATATAATTTTGAAAAATATAGAGCCTATCATAAAAAAATATTAATGTAATAAATCATTACATTATATGATACTACAAAAATCATTACATTTTCTCTTAATACCTTTTAGTTAGATACTACAAAAATTAATTGTTTTATCGACAAAAATATTCATCGGTAATTGTTTTTCCCAACAAATGAAAATCATTTGTCGGTAAAACCCTCGTTGTAATTTCTTTTTCGTTAGTGATTCCCTCAAAATTGAATATATCGATAGTAATCTTTTTGGTATATTTCATCAATGATGTCTCAATATATATTATTGGTGATTCAATTGTTAATATTTTGTTAGTGATTCCATCGGTATATGTCAAAGCTATATTCCATCGGTGAGTCCATTTGTACCATTCTGTTGTATAACCATCAACAATAATGGTATTTTAAGTAATTAGTGTTCAACTATCTGGAAATATCGACATAAAGTTTCATCCATAATTCAGTCACTGCTATTTTAATTTTTTGAAAAAAATAAATTGAAAAACAATTTCAATAACATAAAAAATAAATTAAAAATAAAGATATATTTCAAATTAAATTAAATTAAGTTGCTTTCAATGATAGATGAACACTATTAGAGTATCTACATGGAATTTTTCCTTAAGAATTAATTTGGGCACATGAACCCATAATAAAATTCAAAAAACTAGATTTATTGACACAAATAAATATTGTCTATCAAAACCCTTAAACCATATCAAATTACACGATACATCTTATCTTAGATAGATACACTAAAAACATCAATACCTTCTCTAACCACAACTAGTTTCTCATCCTTAAATCTCTTATTAGACCAGCACACCCGAGTTTGTAGCGTCAATTACTTCTCCAAGTACCTAGAGAGAATGACTTATTAAAAGTCCCTTGAGAGAATTTAACTTATTTGTATATACTTAGAGATGCATCCATAAAAGTTTTTTATTTTGTGTAAAAGAAAGGGTGGGCAGGTACATTTGTTTAACTACAACAATTTGAGAAGTAGTAGTAATAATAATAATAATAATAATAATAATAGTTCCCCATATGAGCATTGATGTTCCATTTTAGAAGTGAAATCCTTGTCGCAAATTCCAACAGTTGACGGCTAGGGCTAAAGATGATCCAAATTGGAAGGTGAACCGTGGATTTGGTTGTGGGATCTTGGCAAAACCTAGTTCTTCCATCATCATGGGTGGAGTTTGATAATTGTGGGTGAGAGTGACCTGAGGAGATCGAGGAATTGATTGATTTGATCTAAAATCAACGTGCACAGAATAACCTGTCTTGTTTTTCCTTACCTTTCCCGGATGTTGCATCGCCCATTCGCATACGGCCTAAATATACACAAATAACAAGGCACCGCCTTGCCTTGCTCGCCTGGAACTTTCCTAATATGGAAGTTACCTTTACCTATTTTTAATCACTTGCTCATTACTGGCTGGATTCCATGAATCTGGAAAAGCTCTTCTGCGGGTTAATTGTATGTATTTTTAAATTCATCTTTTTATTTATTTTTAAGAAATAGAAAATGAGAAGAGAAGAATTATAAAAAGATTGACGAGGAAAGACCACGGGTTTTGAAACAAAATTTGTACTAAATTAAGCGAATGTGGTCAGTGGACTTGTTAATTAGATTTTCAAACTAGAAGTACTATTTAATCAATTTTTCCAAAAAGGAGGGACTGATTTATAATTTACCATGCCGTTGAGTAATTATATGTAATTATATTGTTACCCATTAGAATTTCTTTTACTTGAATTTAGGAAGACAATATTTAGAACTTAATTTACGAGGACGTGGCAATTATATCACAATCAAGTAGGATTTGAATCCTGAAATAACCTGGGACAAAATCAATTGATTAATATTTATTACTGATATAAGAAAATAAGATTTATTTTAATTGGACATAAAATAATTGTTTCAAGCCGTTTTGCTTAGAGTAGTGTTGCATTTAAAAAGATTGTATTATTCCCACTCCATAATTTGTTGATCCTACTTCATATTTATTACAAATTTTATTATTTACATTCCCTTTATCTTAATTTCCTGTGTGTTTTATATATTTTTGAATTTCCTGTGTTTTTTTTATTATAGATACTTTATTTCTTTTTTTTATTAACATCGACAATGATATGATGTCGCTCAGTGTATTTCTTTTATTTCTTCTTTTATATATATATATATATATATGTATAGTGAGCTAAACGACGTGCCTCTCTGCTATGATTTAACTCCTGTACCATCCATTGCCTGGCCCAAAACTGCTCGTCTGTTCTTATGAACTTGCATTATTGAATAAGGCTAAACAATGGCTGGCATCAAATTTCTCCCAGGCTCCTTACCAAAACTTTTGGTATCATAACAAAAGTACCCTTTTTTTCCTTTTTGAAAATAAGAAGCAACATATACCATCATCATCATAATGAATGACCATATTAAATTGATTTTTTTAGTTCCTTTTTTCTTTCTTTCTAATTACACCCTTATAGACCCAAATTGATGGTCAATTAAGACACATTTATTAATGAATTGCAGGATTTAAAGAAACGGGAACTAAATTTAGTGGCAAAAAGAGGTGGTTTTTAAAACTTGGGGCTAAACATTCATCTTGATCATCCATGTTTTCAAATTATGAACTTAAAGTCCCTACAAATTTATAAAATTTAAGTTTGATCCTAATTTAATTTTTCTTATTTTTTTATCCCTTTTTCTGATAATGAAGAGAGAAAGTTGTTGGATTCTGGTGGTTGAGAGAGAATCTCGGTAGAGACCAATTTGTTAAGGAACCATCTCACCTAAAAGCTCAAGTTTGTAAGTGAGGCTCCATAATATGATTATATTATACTCTAACACAATTTCAACCATGAACAAGGGTGATTTCAGTTTCAATGGGCTTATTTTGATGGGATAAGATTATCTTAGGTGCTGTCTTTACGTTAAACCTACTTGAAATTGTATATTTGAGCCCAAAAATAGCCCATAAAAGCCTACCTATCTAATATATATTTAAAAAAAAAAACAAATTTGATTCTTGGCAAATCCCAAGTCAAATAGCTAATACAATAATATAAATCTTAAGATGTCAAATTTGATCAGACAAGTTGTCTTGTTTTTTAGTCTATGAAGAAAAAAAAACAATTAAATCCCTTCCAACAAAGAACAGCAACGATTGGTTTGCAAAACTGGTTCTCTACAAACCAGCAGCGTTGCCAAACACTGGTTACGCAATTATGGAAAGGAACAGCTACAAGCTTGGAAGCAAGTTGTAGAGAATATAAAAGGGTTGATATAATAATTAAATAAGTATTTTATTTATTTATTTATTTATTTATATCATCGAGCTTAATTGCAAATCTGTAAGAAAAAATAAAAATAAAATACTTGAAAAAAAGAGTTAGGGTGAGAGGTGGAGTCGTCGCCAAACTACTAAAGATAAGTGTTTTTCCAAGCAATATATATTTCTGTGATTCCAGATTTCCCAATGCGACGACTTGTCCCAATCTTGAATGAGAAAGAAAAGAAGAAACGGCATACATTCTACAATAATTCACTCCCACATAATTGCATACTAAAATCATCATCCTTTCTCTGTCTCTCTACAACTTTTCTTGCCCCACAGTGGTCCACCATCTTTTTCTAGATACAGATCAGGACTATACTGGTTCAAAATTCAGTTTGAGCTTTGAAAACTTGAGAGGTTCGGTAGAGGTAAGCCATGAATTGTCAGCCTCGAGTGAGATCCACAGCTTGTGTCGTCACTTTCATGGAAAATGACAGCAAATTAGCCGAACCTGCAGTTCATTCTCGCCCCTTTTCTGTGTTCCATCCATCCATGGGGATTGCTGCTACTCATTCACTTACTGCCACTTCTGCGTTATGAGAGATGGTTTCAAGCTTTGCCAGCCCAAGAACCCCTCACCCCATTCTCCATTTCAGTACCTTACTATCCACAACTTGACCATAATGCTTTGCAGTTGTACGAGAAAAAGTAAATAATTCTCATGAATTCTCTTTGATTGAGCCAAATAAATGAGTCTACTATCAATATTCGAAAAAAATATATGGTTTGATCAATTCTTGATATCAATGCTCCAAGTTGATCCAAGTGTAATTAATACAGTGTAATTCAATTTGGGATTTTCTTTTTCATGGATCTTGAAATCTAGCTTAGCAAAGTTACTTCATAGCTCATCTTAAAGAATAAGGAAGTTTTCAATGGCAGGCTCGATTAAACTACCAGCAAAATATCCAGTTCATCTCCTGCTAATCTAATCTCAGAATCACCCGCATAAAAGATAGAGATTTTTTTAACACTCAAACGTTAATGGTGTGTGGAGAACGTTTCTCAACCCACAGTTTCAAAGGGAGAGTTGACAACCTTCACATATATCTAAAAACTAAAATTCAATTCGAGCGGAATTACAGGGGTGGGAAAGTTTTGCTCTGAAATAGTAGAATAATTCATTGATCACCAATTCCTGAGTGAGGAAACTCTCTGCTCATATATAAGCTAAATGGGTAACAATATTTTTTTTTATAACCGGGGTGTCCGGCCAGCTTACGTGTATCATAACTAATCCCGGAACTCACTGAACATCCTGCAAGCCCCGAGTGAACAGATGTAGATGGTGGAGCTTGAACCGGTGCAAAGGAAGAGAACAAATTCTTGCTTCTGCTGGTGAGAACGTGAATTGCAGCTGCTTAGACTCCGAACTTTCTTCGACATTGCCCCCAGATTCTGAAAGCATGTCAGTGGTCGAGCCTGGACAGGTTACAATGCCAAATAAAATAAAATAAAAATAAACATTAGCTCTACAACAACAGAAGGTTCAATTCATATAATTTTGGGTAATTTAACAACGTGTAGGAGGGATAAAACGCTAGTTTAAAGAACCAGAACTTGAAAAATGTAGCTGACAAGAGAAGGTTCAATTCATATAATTTTGGGCAATTTATCAATTTCCAAGCTTTATCATCACAACTTCTACTAACACAACCCAAAAAAAGAAAATAAAAAGTCTTGCAATGTATTAATTCCACGAGATCATAGACTGCTAGTCAAAATGGCAGTAATTGGAGATCAGTCCAAGATGGTCTTCAGCATTTATTCTTTTCTCCAAGTTTTCTGCAACAAAAAATAACATGAAAATGGTAACAGTATAAATTATTCATACCAAAGTCCTATTAAAGAAATGGGATTTCAGATTGCCTAGTTTGAGAACAATCTCTGTGCTATAAAAAGAGGAAATCTCAATTGCAACAAAAAACCAAGAGAGAAGGGCATGTTCTTCAAGTCCATGTGCATAAGACTTTACTGGAGATCTAAAAGGCAGAGAATCTTTTGCCGAATAAGTTGTAGGAACCTGTTGTCTTGCTCGGCAGAAAACGGTCGGGCAGCCTTCAATCATCAAATGTGCATTATGTGAGAAATATCAGTAATCATAAATCTAGATAAAATGGTAAATCTATCAGAGATTACAAGAATAAATCAGGTTGCATGTATATGCTTTTCTGAATTGTTGATGAGTACACTATATTTTGTAATCCTGTGTCCAAAAATAAAATAAAAAAACCTTGGCAGGAACTCTATGGGATGAACAGTGAAGATCTGTAATGATAAGACTGAGAAAACCTTACCTCCTGTGGAATTAAAGCAAACGAAAAAAATCCACTTTATTACCATATCCTTCAGTTTTGAGCAGTGTATTTAATTTCATTTCATTTCGGCCGAAACGTTTTGTACCATATAAAACAAAAGAGATAAAACAGTGCAGTTTTTACCTTGCTTAAAATTTCAGTCCCGTTCCAGAAATTTCATCCAAATCTCAACCAGAACGTTCCAGTTTCGTTCCGCCTATTCTGTTTAACCAAATAATATTTTTTTTAAATAATGAATAATTTTACAATATCAATCATATCTCTTTAATCCGACTGTTAGATTGAGATGAAATTTTATGAGGAGTCTCTTGACATATTTATATATATTATGTTAAAATTTTTAGAGCAATCAGAGAATATAATGACCTTGCAACATGTTCATAATATTGTTTAGAAAAATCATTTTATTGTGTCTTTTTTTATATTAAATTACACAATTCTAAATAATTTGTTTTTGAATTTGAACTAATTTTTTTTTAATTAATGTATTAATTATATATATACACACATACATATACAGTACAATCCTGAAATGACATGCCGAAACACTCCAAAACCAAAACATTTTATTCCAATTAAAAAAAAAAAAAAAAAACACCTACAGAATGACAACCTTGGTTTTGAAAACCTCTGAGCCACATACTGGCCTGTCAATGACAAAACAAACATGTCCTGCAAAGTCAATTATCGGAATAAGGATCAAAGCATAATTAGAAGAAAATAGCTTGCATGTAGAAGACATCTAGTTTAGGAACTCCCAAACTAAGTGAGATTTGTAATGATAATAAGCAGCACTTACAGGAACTGTCCTACAAAATTTGAGGTTTGTCTTCTTTAACCACAACCAACATAATAATTCCAAAGTCAGCAACTTTCAGATGCCCAGAATCATCTCGAAATATATTTATTTAATTTTGCTCATAAGCAACATAAAAAGGTGCCGACAATTTCAGAAAAATTGGAAATCCAATGAGTTCTTACTGATATAAATACGTGGACGTCAAATAAAAACAAGGTCAGGTTGAACAAGAACACTTGGGAAGGTTTGTTTTGCAGTAAATTGAACACATATGAAGCTGTGTGGGAGTGTGTTTGAAACGCCGTTTCCTCTTTTTTCTTTTTTTTTTTCTTCTTCATTTTAAATAATTTTTTTTTGTATTTTTAAATCATTTTGATGTCCTGATATTAAAAATAATTTTTAAAAAATAAAAAAAATATCATTTCGATATACATTTTTAAATTTTTTTTTTTTTCAAAAACTACGACAACAACAGTGGTCTCAAACAGGCACTATCCGCACAACAACTTTAAAACATGGGAGTCACTGACCATTTTCTCCCCCAGTTACATAAAAGAAAGTTAAAAACACCACTCATGACTCACCCCAGGATTTGAGGCCAGTTTAACCTAGCCAAGCCTATCAAGTCAACATGGTGACCCATCAACCCAATTTGTAGACTAGGCCAGGCTTAAAAGTCTTGCATAGTGAATTGTGACACTTGAGAAACACGATTTAATTTCAGGAAAAAATAAAAAAAATGTTGATATCATGTTTAAAGAAAAAAAATATTGAAATGATAATGTTTTGAACTGAGTCAAATCGAGTTGTGATACATATTTGCATGAAAGACAACAAGTAAAAATATTGAGGAGAAATGTATTTTTCTTATCGAGATTTTTTTATCATTTTTATTAATAGCGTAGTGAATTGAAAAGGAAAACAGAGTAGGAGAAAAACTATAAAGATATTAAATAAAAAGGAAAAAGCATATATTTTTTATAAAAAAACAAAATTTCTTAGTATCAATGTATGAAAATGATATAAAAACACCAATTTTTTTTTAATTTATTATAAAAAATAAAAATAAAAAATATTCACTGTGTTTTTTTAAAATATATTTGAAATACAATGCCAAATATAACTTAATTACAAACCAAATCTAAAGGACAAATATTTCCATCACTTCTGATGCAAGATTTTTCACAAGAATAGACTGTCAATGCTCTCTTAGTTTATTTAAGAAATCATATCCATCTGAGTGAAAGTATACAGCAGGACTTATCTGGGGAACAGATTTATCACTGTCGAATTCAATGCAGCATAAAAAATACCTGATTATAAAATAAGAAAGCAGGTAGGAAAAATGACCAGATTAACAGACATCGACGATGATATATAACAGCCAAAAAAGAAAATCACACGCAAATAATCAGAGCTCCAAAGATCCAGCAGAAAAAGCAATAAACTATGAATGCGAATGGAAAAATGATGTTCCATATGTTGAACAAAACCATTGAAGAATAATCAGTTCAGATCCCCGAGGGGCGTGCTATAATGGCAAAAAGTTTTAAATCTGTATAGAAGATCTCGAGTTTGAGTCAGTATATGCATCTCTTGTATGAACCTGGAAAAACCGGGGTTTTACTCGCTCATCTAAGCCTATAAAATAAGCTTCCGGGGATGGAGTTTCCTCGAATCAAAAAAGAAAAAAAACAGTTCAGATCATAAGAAAATATAAAACACTTCGTTGTCTGGGAGCACTTCCTCTCCAAGCTTTTTGACAGCAACTTGAATTCCTGTGACATATTTCAAGCAGTAAACTTGAAAATGATTCAGAAATTCGCTTCATAGAAATTATCTACAATATATGTTCATTACCTGAGTATCAAATCATAATATTCTTACCCAACTCGAATGGTTATTGGTAGAGGGAATTAAAAGCCACAAATATAATTAATATGCAGTAACACACTTTTTATTATTGATTAAATGCATGTATGGTTAAGGAACCATCTCATCTAAAAAGCTTAAAGCTATTAAATGAGATCCCCAAAATATGATTTATATTATTATCTAACATGTATAAATACACAACCAAGAGCCAAGAGATACTTTTGAATATTTAAACAATACAAGCTGATCTCATAAGATATCTCAGTTGATAAGGGATTTGAATATACTTTGAATATTATATGCTGACATTATATAAGAGATGAACTCAGAAAATCATCAACAATATTTTAAATCAAGTTGTAACACTCGACAATAATAATCAACATAAGAGAAACTGATGTTGATCTCCACGACGTTAACAAAAAACAAAATGACATCAGAAGGGCCAACAGAAGCATATCAGTTCTAACTGGCTTAAAAGACAAGGAGAACAAGTTACCTTAGTTAATTATACAATGTTAGTAAACTCAAGTTCTTCGGGATGGATTTCATATTTTGTGGAGCCCTCTAGATAAACAAAGCCAACCCAAACACAAAAACAAAACCAAACTAAAGAAGGCCGAAAAGCGAAGACATAAGCTTCTGTATTGAGAGATGTTGTCACAATAATTTTCTCAATAAATTATATAGATTTGTTTTTTTATTGTATTAATATGTTTACGAT
The DNA here is from genome assembly GCA_029204005.1 of Salix udensis. NCBI lineage: Eukaryota > Viridiplantae > Streptophyta > Magnoliopsida > Malpighiales > Salicaceae > Salix > Salix udensis. The sequence goes on along the minus strand of CM055029.1, from coordinate 4,490,444 downwards.
TTTCAAAAGCTAAAGGACCCCTTTATCTATGATTTTGGAATAAAGGGGTGTTTAAGAAACAAAACAAAAATGAAAAAAATTATATTTTCAAAATCTTTAAATTATTTTTTGTGGATATTTTTATATTATTTTGATGTGCTGATATAAAAAATAAATAAAAAACTATTATTTTAATGTGTTTTTAAATAAATAAAAAACTTTAAAAAGCAACTTGAATTACACTTACAAACGGCTACTAAGCTTTTGGTTTGATTAGTGGGTATATAGGGCTAAAAATTTAGTTTCTCATTCATGTGCTTTTTAGCAATTACAACTTTTAAATATCAGTTTAGTAAACTTCTATTTAGGTATTTTATATCCATACTATGTTATCGATATAACTTTTAAATTATATGGATTTGTTTTTTATTGTATTAATATGTTTACGATTTTCAAAAGTGAAGGACCCCTTTATCTATGCTTTTGGAATAAAGGGGTGTTTAAGAAACAAAAAAAATGAATTTTTTTTTTCAAAATCTCTAAATTATTTTTTGACTATTTTTATATCATTTTGATATGCTGATATAATTTTTATTATTATTATTTTAATATATTTCTAAATAAAAAAATACTTTAAAAAACAACTTGAATTACAGTTAAACGGGTACTAAGCTTTTGGTTTGATTAGTGGGTATATAGGGCTAAAAATTTAGTTTCTCATTCATTCATGTGCTTTTTAGCAATTATAACTTTTAAATATCAGTTTAGTAAACTTCTATTTAGGTATTTTATATCTATACTATGTTATGGATATAATTTTAAATTAATTTTAAATTTTAAAAATATATATAAGTTAATCTTCTATGAAAAAAAGAAAATGTGCAAGCACCATGAATTTGGTTTTTGGTATCACGAAATATTTTAATTGAGAACTGAAAAATTAATGTTGCGTTTAATAAATCAAATTTAAAAATACGTAAACCAATAAATTTTCATTTTAATTGTAAGGAGTAAGAAATACAATACACATATCATTAATAAAAAAAAAAACTTCTCCACAACTAGATATGATATATGTTAAGGAACCATCTCACCTAAAAGCTTAAGCTTGTAAGTGAGACCCCGTATTATGATTTATATTATTCTCTAATACACCCCCTCAAGTGAAAGCCCTTTGGGCTTGAATCTTGCACAAACCCACATTACCTTGTGCTTGGTTTTTATCAAATAGAATGGGGTGGTGAGATTCGAACTCGTGACCGCTGGATCAACAAGGCTCTGATATCATGTTAAGAAATCATCTCACCTAAAAGCTTAAACTTGTAAGTGATACCCCATAATATGATTTATATTATTCTCTAACAATATAGACACACGTACGTTAGTGTACATGATGCACCAACCAAAATAAAAATCAAATACATGACTCAAATAGCTAAATTGAATACAATACTAATATATCAGAAATTTCATACTATCCCATGATCACTCAAACCCACAATGAGTTGATGGCCCCTTGTAAGGTGTTGGTATGACCTTCAAGGGAACTCTTTTTCTAAGTGTTATCCCTATTTTCTCAGTCATGTCCATCTCCTCTGGCTTGAGACCATCTGGCAAGATCCAATCATACGAGAGCAAGAGCGATGCAAGAGCCAGAGGTAGTAGACGAGAGGCAAGAGGCATGGCAGGGCACATTCTCCGGCCAGAACCAAATGGTATAAACTCAAAATGACGACCTCTGTAATCCACCATGTTTGGCTGCAAGAACCTTTCTGGTTTGAAAACCAGAGGGTCTTCCCATGTCTTCGGGTCCCTTCCAATGGCCCAGACATTGACTAAGATTGTTGTCTCTTTAGGGATGTAATAGCCTTGCATCTCGCAAGGGTTCATCGCCATGTGCGGGACTAAGAAAGGGAGAGGAGGGTGGAGTCTCATTGTTTCCTTGATGACTGCTTTTAGGTATGGGAGATTCTCAATGTCTTTATCTCCGAGCTTCTTGCCGGAGCCAATGGTGGTTCTCAACTCAGTTTGGACTTTCTTTAGTAAATTAGGGTTACGTAGAAGTTCAGTCATGGCCCATTCCAAAGTGCTTGTTGTTGTATCACTCCCTGCCGTAAACATTTCCTATAAGAAAAAATCATATCAACAATCAAGTTTGTCAGTCATTTAGTTTTGTACACTATCTCCAATTAATTGCCTTACTATGGTTTGGAAAGGTTTTAAGATAAATATTATAATTAATTTATGTTTTATAGATGTTACATGTGGTTTAAATTATGAGTTTAGTCGGATTAACTCATATTAATCAAAATAAAAACAAATCAAACAAAAATTTAATTCTAAGTTGACCTATTGATAAATATATTTAAAAACACAATTGATCAATCATCAATGTCTTATATTATAATTATTTTGTTATTTTGTGGAATAAAAAACAGTTTTATGTTTGATTTACATTTTAAAAAATATTGTATAACATCTTATAATTAAATAAAAGATAAGTTTAAAATAATTGGAAATTAACAACTCACGGTTTCATAAGAGAGAGAAAATCTCACGCGATTAGCTTCAATATTAAAGTATGATATACATATTATTAATTAATTAATTTATTTTTATTTTCAATACATATTTTCCATACCTAACAAACAGGTAACACTGAAAGAAAACTCAATTATTTTTTTTTATTAACATAATTAAAAAAAATAGAAAATATCTCAAGACAAATTATTTTACATAAAACTAACAACCTATCCTTATTTTAAATTGTTTTGCGCCTCCATCCAACCATGATTATCTATTGAAGGAGTATATGCCTACCAAAAATTTATCAAAGGAGTAGATAGGGATCCACCATCAGTTTCTTTTTTTTAGTTCATCAATTATTTAAATTGTTATTAATTTTTGTTAGCACGTTACTAATGATTAATTAGGGCTATACAATATCTAGAAATTCTTTTCAGCATTAATTACCTCATATCCTCCTCTTCCTTCTTATTTCTTATTGGCAAGTAATGATGTTTACCTAAACAAAAGAATTGCTCTCTCAACCCTTCCTTGATAGATAGATGTCTTGTTGTTTTATTGACCCTCCCCTTTTATAAGAATTCCCATCTCCTTTTTTTTTCTTCTCCTTTCCTCTTTTTTTCTTATATTCCTTTATATAATAATTAAGAATGACCACACTGGTTGGTTGCTAACATGCATAAATATTTTCACGACCATGATCAAAAGTTGGAGTTGCTAACATAACAAGGCTTACACTCGTACTTTGTTTTGAGTGACACGTACGTGTAATTAAGAGCTAGGACAGAAATGGGAAGCAAGTGACAAAGAGAGAGGACTTACCAAGACAATCGCATTGATGGTCGTTGAAGAAAATCTAGCGGGCTCCTCGACGCCATCACCGCGAAACTCCAAGAGGACATCTAAGAAATCTTTTCTCTGATCATCTGTGCTAATCTCGTTCTGCATATTCTCTGTTCTTTCTTTGATAAACCCTCCTGCAATCTCAAAGGCTTTTGCAACATGGAACTGTGTCTTCCTTCTTATACCTTGTGGATCAAGCCATCTTAAAATTGGCAAGAAATCAGCTACGTTAGGCTTACCTGCAAGCTCCATGATCTTACCTGCATGCCGGAAAAACTCAGCTCCCTTCTCCGATGTTGGGTCCAGTAAATCTTTAGAGAAGATGAGGTTGCCAATTAGGTTAAAAGCCATCAAGAAAATGTATCTGCCAAGGTCAACAGCCTTGGTTCCATTGTCACTACCATCTTCTATGTATTGCAGCATGCCATCAACGCACCTAGTACGTGCACCCTGCATGGCGTCGAGCCGGCTAGTCACGAAGAACTCGGTGGTGCATAAGCGCCTTAACATACGCCAGTGCGGTCCGTACTGGGCTGTGATAATAGACCCTTCGTTGCCAGAATCACCTCTCATAGCCTCGTAAATTTTTCTCCCGGCTAACACCGCGTCATGATTCTTGAACATCTCACGAGCCACTTCGCTCGAGGAAACGACCACGTTACGCATGGACCCGAGCCGAATGGTCATGATTGGACCATGAACACGAGCCAGCTTAGTAAATGACTCGTGCGGTGGCCAGCCTATTTGGAAGATGTTGCCAACCACTGGCCATGGTCTAGGCCCTGGTGGTAACTGCACGTTCTCTTTTGAACGACGGTAATGACGTTCGGTCATCACCATTGCCAACGCAATCCATAGCAGAAACTGCTAGAACTAGACCTGCAATTTCATGATCCATTTCTTTCTCTGTGTGTATAACAAGTGATGGTGTGTTGTATCCTAGCAGGTAGCCTCCGTTTTATATAGAATTCCATATATACATGTCAACTTAACTATTGTATATTGATCAAGTATATATTCGTCTTCTTTGGCTAGGAATCTAAACGAACACACACTCACACACACTTATCAGATGAAAAGTGCTTGACATTTTTGGTATATTTTAATTAAATTTATATTTTAAAAGAATGTTTAATAGCTAGAATATATACATGCATGCTTGCAGGTGTTGACAACTATACACCGATTATTGGCAATATGACCGTAGAATGGCATATATTTAAAGAATGAAATAGTGACAGATTCATTTCAATTTCTTGATGGTGGCTTTTATTTCTTGTTTTTAGCTTAATGCATATATCCTTGCTTTTCATAATATATATTTTAAAAAAAAAGGGCACAGCAATTGAATAGAGACTACAGGAAATGGCCTCCAACCACCCAAGAAATTACATTGCAAATAGTGAATAAATTTTTTTTTAATTAAAATGAAAGCTCTTGTAATAGTTTTATATAATTATTCTTTAATGTAATCTTTTAAATTAATATTTTTTTTATTTTAATTTAAATACATACAGTTTTCCTTCTATTTATGTTGATTTAATTTTATTTATATGAAAAGTGGAGTTAATAAAATTTAAATCAGTGATTATTTGATTATTATTATTATTATTATTAAATATTAAATTATCTTAAGCTAAAACTCGAGCTATTGTACAAGAATCTAATAACATTTCTTACTTTATATCACTACGTAACACACCCAAATCGACTATTTAATAAGGGGCATGTCTATACATTCATTAATTTGATATATAGGATGACAAAACTATTTAACAAGTTTGGAAATACTTATGTGGTCGGGATATGTGTTCATGTACGTGAAATTATTAAGTTAAGATTTCGCATTACATAATGAAAAAAAGTTTATAAATTTAAGATAGTTATGGTCTAGAAAAAAGGATTCTTCTAGGATTGATCAGTGTTATCTTACTCATTTTCCCGTCAAAACTAATTAAAACATGTTCTTTATTTATAAATATGTGTGTTTAGCCCTAATTTCCTTAAAGAGGATATTGCATGTTCTTGTGTGCTACAAAAGATACCTAGCTAGAGATTAAATTTTATGCTATGCTATGAGGTTTGGATCTATTTGAGATTTGGGTTTGAGAATTCTTCAACCCTCGTATTATTAGTTTGATTATTTTTATAATTAAGGGAGATGTGGTTTTTTAAATCCGATTGCTTGGTCTGTTGAGGGTAGCTTGCGGGTATTAAAAGGAAAATAAAAATACAAGTGTGGTCTCCTCGGACCAAGCATGGGGGGGTAAATGGCGGATGGATGACTTGTCGTATGTGGGGTTTTAACCATTTGGGAATTAAATAAAACGGCACTTGCGATGGGTGTATTATTAATAGTAGATGCTGGGTTGGAGTGTTGACGTGTCGGGTGCTTCTCTTGCGCCGTACTTAAAGGTATGGAGTATTCTCAGAATAATTTAATTGTTCTATTGATATGGTTGGGTTTTGGAATATTTCATCAATCAAAATCAGACTCAACTTGCCTCTAAACTATATATAATTAAAATTCATTTAAAAGATTACATCACAATCAGACCATTGCTAGTAAACTCCGTCCCTGCATGATTCTTTCTATATGTAAACCAATGTAGTTAAAAAACAAAATTCATTTAAAAAAATCATATATGTAATGTATAAAATTTTATAAAGCATAGGTCATATAGCTCACATAATTTAATGTAGTGAATGTATATATATATATATCTGCCTGTGTGGATATTTACCAACTCCAACTTTTGATCAAGGTCATTAATATATTTATGTTAGAAACCTACCAATGTGATCATTCTTAATTAATATATAAAATATTAAAAAAGAGGAGATGGAATTCTAATAGAAGAAGAGGGTCAATAAAATAAAACAAGACATCTATCTATCAAGGAAAGGTTAGGTACACATTATTACTTGCCAATAAGAAATAAGAAGAAGACGAGGATATGAGGTAATTACTTGCCAATATTGACTAGTCCTATTTAATTACTAGTAATGTGCTAATAAATATTAATAACAATTTATATAATTGATGAACTAAAAGAGTTTTTCTTTTAGTGTATGTCAATTTGTTATGTATGGAAAATATGTGTTGAAAATAAAATGAAAATGAATTAATTAATAATATGTATGTCATAATTTAATATTGAAGCTAATCGCGCGAGATGTTTTTCTCTCTTATATACTGTGAGTTGTTAATTTCCTATTATTTTAAACTTATCTTTTATTTAATTAAAAGTTGCTATACATTACTTTTTTATAAAAAAGATAAAATCAAACATATTTTTTTTACAAAAATAAAAAAATAATTATAATATAAGACGATGATGATTGAATTGTGTTTTTAAATATATTTATCAGTAGGTCAACTTAGAATAAAATTTTGTTTGATTTGTTTTTATTTTGATTAATATGAGTTAATCCAACTAAACTCATAATTTAAACCACATGTAACATCTTTAAACACATAAATTAATTATAATATATATCTTAGCACCTTTTCAAACCATAGTAAGGCAATTAATTGGAGATAGTCTACAAAACTAAATCACTGACGAACTTAAATGTTGCTATGATTTTTTCTTATAGGAAATGTTTACGGCAGGGACTGATACAGCAACAAGCACTTTGGAACGAACCATGACTGAATTTCTACGTAATCCTATAGTACTCAAGATCAAGGTTGTCAATATCATTTCGATCGTTGTTTTAGTTTTTCTATTGGAATAAAACGTTTTAGTTTCGGAGTGTTTCGGCGTGCCGTTTTGAGGGTTGTACTGTTTATATATATATATATTAATTTAACAAGTATAATTTAAATTTAAGATAAATTAACTTTAAATTATACAATACAAACACAAAGTCAAACAAACATAATCTCAAAATTAGAAACATCTCTAAAATTCCAAAATTTTATGATAGTAAAATGTTCTAAAATAAAAGAAATATTATGATTTTGAGCCGGAACGGTACCGAGACGTTCCGGCCGGAATTTAATTAGAATTTCCGGAACAGGCCGGAATTAAAACTAAAACAAAAACGACGCTTTTTATCTTAATTTTTTTAATAACATGAAATGTTCTAGCCATTTCAGCTAAAGCAGAATGAAATTAACAGGCCTGCTCAAGACATCCCAGACTGAGTTGAGAAGCACCATTGGTTCCGGCAAGAAGTCGGGGATAAAGACAATCTGAGTCAAACATCAGATCATTGTGGTTCATCAGTGGACATGGGATAGTCTGAAAATTCTACTAGCACAGCAATACAACTTTGTACTTGTAAAATCCGTCCAAGATCAATCTTATATTCCGTTGATTTGAAATTTTATCCATGTTATATTTCATTTTAAATTGGATTTTCTTTTATCAATTATTGGTTTGTACATTTTTCAATTTTTTTTATTAAACGCAACATTGATTTTTCAGTTTTCTATTAAAATATTTCATGATACCAAAAAACAAATTCATAGTGCTTGCACATTTCTTTTTTTCATAGAATATTAACTTATATATATATATATATATTAAAAATTAATTTAAAATTCTATCCATAACATAATACAGATATCAAATACCTAAGAAGAACATTACTAAACTCATATTTTAAAGTTACAAATGCTAAAAAGAACACGAATGAGGAACTAAATTTTCAGGCCTATATGCCCGCGAATCAAACCAAAAGCTTAGTACGTGTTTGTAAGTGTGGTTGAGGTTGTTTTTCAAATTATTTTTCATTGAAAAATGCATCAAAATAATGTTTTTGTTTTTATTTTTAAAAATATTTTTGATATCAACCCATGAAAATAATCTAAAAATACTAAAAAAATTAATTTAAAAAAAAATAAAAAAAAAAAAAATCAATTATTTTCAAAATTACTTTCGAAAGACAATAACTTACAACAAGTCCAATATTTCGTTTTGTTTCTTAACCAAGCAAGCGCTATCTATCTGCCACGTGTCCATTGACCTTGACGCGGAATTTATAGCTGCGACCACCATGCTGAAGAGTACCCGCAAGAACCACCACCTCCGTATCGGTGCCGAGATCAAGCCCGTCTCGCCTTTCGTGAGAGACTCTGGAAACAAATCACAAGAATCAAGGGCTGTTCTTAACACCAAAAAAAGAAAAGAAAAGAAAAGAAAAAAAGAAATTTTAATTGAGCCAACTATATGGGACCATGTAGATTCTAGAACTATGATTCTGGAAGCCCACACCAAAAAAAAATCTCCTGTATATAGAATAATGTATAGATAGAATAACTTTTTAATATCACCTGTATCTCACCTTGAAAGGTATCAATTTTAGATAAAATATAAATAAAATTATATCTTGTACAACTCGACATGTTTACTTAAGAACATAAGAGATAGGTGATAAAAAAAAAAAGAGAAATAAAACAAAAAATATAAAAAAAAATAGTGGTTGGGCAAAAACTAAGTCATCCGAGACTCAATTAGGCCTTGACCCAGCTAAACTCAGAGAGTCTCATTTGTGATTTTTCAACTAGGTTATATTTTTATATTTTACCTGGAATTTCATGCTCCATATCTTTCTTTGTGTGTGGTTTCTTATATCTTAGGTAGGCTCCTTTTTATATAGAATTCCATACATGTCAAGTTAACTATTGTATATTGATCAAGTATTTTTCTTTTTTTGCTAGGAATCTAAACTATCACACACATATTATCAAACGAGAAGTACTTCACATTTTGGGTGTAATTGCATTATGATTAACTTATGTTGAATGGATTGATTGACTTAGTCCCCATAATTTGATCCCAAATACATCAATTTAGTTTGATTATTTTTATAGATTTGATTAGTTTTATTATTGGTTGAGAGTTGAATTGAGCCCATAAATGCTCAGTGCATAATTTGCATCGGCTAATTTGATTCCTTTTGTCTATATTCCAAAATTTTATTTTATTTTATTTTATTTTTCCCACTCCCTTTTGTCTACCACACTTCACATCTCCTCACGGCTGCAAGCCCTTCGTCCTTGTCCCGTCCATGTCATCTTATCCCTCACCAACCAAACAAAACAAAGAAATGTTGTGCTGAAGGTTGTTAGCTTTGGCACATCAACCCACAAAATTATGTAAAATTTCCAAGTTTCAAGAGCTTCAAACTACTATGAAGCATCATGCAAAGAAAATAGGATTCGATTCGAGGTTCGGAGACTTGAAAGAAAAGTAAAGAATTTCTTTCCATAGGAATTCAAGAGGTTGTATGTTTATGATTGTCATCTCTCGCACTCCCACTTCAATCACTTGAAACGACAACGTGTGTTACTGTTCTCATTTCTTACTTGAAAACCCTTGCCATCTTTTTTCACTCGTTTTGGTCCCTTGCCTCCCTTTCTCTCATAATAGCTAACCCAACCACCATCCATCGAAACCTAGGTGGATTCGTGTGCTATTATTGATTGAAATAAAGACATTGAATTTTCTTGGATATTGCTTTAGATTAGTTATCTTTTTTGGTGATCTTCTCCGATGTCAACTATGAAACCCGTCTAGGGTTGCTGTTCTTCCATCCCTAAGTAGCTAAAAAATTTATGATCTAAACAGTAGGTCTCGAGTTCGAGCTAGAGTGTACACTCTGTATATGAGCCTGAGATAACAAGAGTTTTACTCTCTTACCTGGACCCACAAAGTGCACTTTCTAGAAATTATAGTTTCTTCAAATCCAAAAAAAAATCATTGCTCTTCCATTAAAAAAATAAACAAGGGGGTGTGGGGTCGAACAAGGAAGAGGTATGATTTGTTAGCAAAAACTAACAGGTTTGACACCTTACAATATCCATGTTTCAATATATATATATAAGCATTATTGTCTTTTCATTGATTTTTAAATTCTGTTTGACCAAGATTGCAAAGTGTAATATTTCAAAAACTTCATTATAAAATAATAAAATAGTTAGAGTAATTTATACTTTTTTATATATAAAAAAAAAATAACAAATTACAAAGCTAAGCCAAACTCCACGGATATATTACATCCTAAACATACATTTGGCTGTTCTATTTAAGAATTTTGGTCCCCTGCCCCTCCAGCGGTCCCAAACCCATCAACATATCTTCCGTGTTACGTGAAATATTGATTAACTTATGTTGCATGGATTGATGGACTTAGTTCTGGTTTGTCACTGTTTCAAAAGTAATTTTGACAAAAAATTAAAAAAAAAATTATTTTTTTATTTTAAATTAAAAAATTTTAATGTTCTTAGATCATTTTTTTTTTCTGATGTCAGAAATAGTTTTTAAAAAATAAAATAAAAATTATTTTTTTTCTTTTCTCAATAAAAAAAATATTTCCAAAAACAACTTCAATCACACTCTTAACGCAAACACTTATACCCACTTATTTGATTCCGATTACATCAATTTAGTTTGATTATTTTTGTACATTTGATTAGTTTTATAGGTTGAGAGTTGAATTTCAGCCCATAAATGCTCAGTGCATAATTTGCATCGGCTACTTTGATTCCTTTTGTCTATATTCCGTTTTGTTTCTTAACCAAGCAACCGTTATCTATCTGCCACGTGTCCATTGACCTTGGAGCAGAATTTATAGCTGCGACCACCATGCTAATTTAAAGCGTACCGGCAAGAACTTTTCGACAACCACCAGCTCCGTATCGGTGCCGAAATCAAGCCTTAAAAGTTGGAAACATACAACATATCTTATAAATATTTTTTCATTTGAGTTTAGATTAAAAAAATTATTCCTCTCCTCTAAACTTGGAAACATATAGCTTATCTTATAAAAATATAAAGTTATTTATCTTATAAGATAGCAATCATGTTGTATATCTTATTTTATTATAGAATAGCTTGTTGATTTCATCTATATCTCACCTTAAAAGGTGTAAATTCTAGCTAAAATATATATAAAATTGTAGCTTGTAGAACTTGATATGTTTATTTAAAAACATAAAAGATAGGTGATAAAAAATAGAAAGAGAAAGACAAACAAGAAATATAAGTCATCCGAGGCTCAGTTGGGTCTTGACCCAACTCAATTTAGTGAGTCTCATTTGAGCTTTTACATAACTAGGCTATACAACCTAGACTATATTTTTAAACTCATGATTTAAGTTATAAGACTGATATAATCTTATAAAAAATAAATAAATAATTACAAAGCTTGATCTACAATACATCTTACTAGTTATATATAATTTTTATAATGGTTGGATTTAAAGCAATTTATAGATTTTACTAATTTAAAAATATAATATAATATCTATACATGTAAAGTTTGATATGATACAACACATCAATACACTCAACCGCAATAATAATATCAAAGCTTTAACATCAAAGAGACGAAAATAGGTAATTGCCTCGAAAGTTTTTCAACAAAAAAATAAGGGAAAACATAGTTTTTTTCCAACATTTACATCAACCTTTGTGATGTTATCAATTTGCACTATGTCGTAGATCGAATAAATATTTTTTATAACTGTTAAGATTAAAATAGAATATTTATATATGTAAAGTTTGATATAATGAAACAGATGAACATACTTTATTATAACAACAGTAACATCGAAGTTTTAATATTTAAAATTATCATCATTATCAATGTCAAAATAATAAAATTAATAAATTACTCCGAGGAAAAAATACAAAACATTTTAACAGAAAAACAAATAAGAACAAAAATTAAAATTATTATTATTATTAATGTTATTATTGCGCTAATAATGAAAAAAGAAAAATTAAATCAAAGACTAAAAAAATCATAAAAAATTTAATAAAAGAGAAAATAAAAAAATATAATAGATGATAAAACAAAAATAAAAATTATTAGCTGAAAAAAATCATTTAACTTGAAAATTTTAAAAATTATCTGCTCTATGTTGCGAGCTGAGCAAACAATTTTTATAAGATTTGCTGGATTAAAATTAAAATATAATATTTATATATGCAAACTTTAATATATTGAAATAGATCAACACATCTTGTTATAACAATAGCAACATCGAAGTCGTAACATCTAAAATTATTATTGCTATTACTATCAAAACAATAAAAAATATCAAATTATTCCGAGAAAAAAAAATTAACCAAGCAAGCTTTATCTATCTACCACGTGTCCATTGACCTTGGAGCAGAATTTATAGCTGCGACCACCATGCTAAAGAGTACCCGCAAGAACTTTTCGACAACCACCACCTCCGTATCGGTGCCGAAATCAAGCCTTAAAAGTTGGAAACATACAACTTATCTTATAAATATTTTTTTCATTTGAGTTTAGATTAAAAAAATTATTCCTCTCCCCTAAACTTGGAAACATATAGCTTATCTTATAAAAATATAAAGTTATTTATCTTATAAAATAACAATCATGTTGTATAGTTTATTTTATTATGGAATAGCTTGCTGATTTCATCTATATCTCACCTTAAAAGGTGTCGATTCTAGCTAAAATATATATAAAATTGTAGCTTATAGAACTTTATATGTTTATTTAAAAACATAAAGGATAGGTGATAAAAAAATAGAAAGAGAAAGACAAACAGGAAATATAAAAAGATGGTGGTTGGACAAAAATTAAGTCATCCGAAGCTCGGTTGGGTCTTGACCCAACTCAATTTATTTAGTGAGTCTCATTTGAGCTTTTACATAACTATGCTATACAACCTAGACTATATTTTTAAACTCATGACCTAAATCATAAAACTGATATAATCTTATAAAAAAACAAATAAAAAATTACAAAGCTTGATCTATAATAGATCTTATGTTGAAGGTTGAAATAATAATAAAAAAACTAAATTCATTAGATCAAGATAAAGATAACTAATATCAAAGACAACATTTACTTCCTGCGGGAGATTCAATGACGTATCTAAGGTCCAATTATAGATAAAGGTGTTGATAAGTATAATAATGGTTGTTTTTCAAAGTGTTTTTTTATTTGAAAATATATTAAAATAATAATTTTATTATAATTTTTGACATAAAAACATTAAAATTATCTAAAAATAATAATTTGAGATAACAATTTCAAGTAATATGATGGTACAAACATCAAATTGATGGAGAAAATTTAATAAGGGATTCTTTAGATCCTTTGGTCATTTTTAAGCTGAATGATTGGACGTGCCTTAATGGTTTGAATAGGTTATTAACTCTTGCTTGCTTCAATTCCTGTAAATCTATGAACATGAGTTGGATCGACATTCTTTTATTAATTATTGCTCGAGTGAACACGTAGCTTGGTTTTTTTGGACCTCCCAGTTTAGTAGCTGTCTAAGCAATGCTTCCTTTTGCTCTGAAATGTCTATCAGGTGTACTTGTTTTAAGAAATCCGATGCTTTATGACTATCGTTGCTCGGATTGTGATTGCTGGGAGTGTTGTTGATATTGTTTTTTAAAGTGATTTTTATTCAAAAATGCATTAAAATGATGTTTTTTTTTATTTTTTAAAAAATATTTTTGACATCATCACATTAAAATGATCTAAAAATATTTTTTTTTAAATTTAAAGTAAAAACTAAAAAGAAAAAAAAAATTTCAAAAACATTTTCCAAACACACTCAGACCCGGTGCATGATAGATTGATTTTTTTTTTTTTACTGTTTGAACAAGAAACATGGTGCTGGATGTAATGGCTAAACATTGTTTTGTTGTAGCACCAAAAACAAATGAAGAATAACAGCATCCAGTAGGTAACCCAATGATATCAGCTTGGGACTAAAAAGTTTGTTCTTCTCGTGATCTCAGGTTCAAGTCTTTTGGTTGCTAATATAATAGCTACTAGAGACTTATATAATCATTAATTTTAGAATATATAGATTACTCGAGATGCATCTAAACTGACCTGGATACCACCGTTAAAAAAAAATAGTATGGAAATAAGTAAAGGATGAAGGGGGTTATTTGACTTGTAAGAACATCATGGGCTTTGTCAACTCATAAGCATGGTGTTCATAAAATCAATTAATATATAATATTTGTAGTATTTAATCTTATTCAACCTATTAATATAAAATAATATGGACTTAAGAAAACTAATGAATAAATATCGTAGTTGAATGATGGGTTAAGATTTTTAAAACCTGATTAGCCTGACTGAATATACCTATAACTCTTTTTCTCTCTTTTTGTAATGTTTTGTTGTGAATGAGTTTCTTTATTGTTTAGAACTTGATTTTTTGTTATGTATTCTTTGTTTTTTTGGCATTTAATTCTTTATTAAAATTAATTGATATTCAAGTGATGTATTAATTTTAAATTATGTTACAATTTATAATAATTTTTAGCTAATTTATTAAACTCAAATCTTAGTTTTAACTAAATCTAACTCAGAAAATCAACAATATAAACTCAACTCATAGATATCAATAATATCCACATAAAACTTGGTCTAACCTTATATATCCAACTAGCTAAATGCCCCCGCGCGTTGTCGCGGGTATTCTTGTGTATATAATTTAACATAATTAAATCCACAATGATAAATTTATATGATATAAGTAAATAAAAGCTATAGATTAGGAGATAAAATGTATTAAATTTTAAGTAGAGTTTGTTACGCAAGCATAAATTATATCTTTTAGAATGTAGGTATTGCGTCATAAAAGATCACAAAAGAGCGTGAACTGACATTAAAAAAAAGAGCAAAATATTTTTATAAGAAAAAAAATAATCACTAAAATTATTATTTTGCAGATAGTAAAATTATAAAAATCATTTAATACAAAGAGCAAATAAAAATAATAATAAAAAAAAATAAAAGGGAAAAGGAAGCAATATTAATTTAAAATATTATAGCAATAGCAACATCGGAGTCTTAACATCAAAAATTATTATTGTCATTACTATGAAAACAATAAAAATTATCAAATTATACTGAGGGAAAAAAATAAAAAGCATGAACAAAATAGCAAGCAAGAAAAACAGTTAAAATATTATTGTTGTTGCTGTTATTATTATTATTATTATTATTATTATTATTATTATTATTATTATTATTATTATTATTGATATTATTATCATTATTATAATGAAAGAATAAATAAATGAATGAAAGATTAAAAAAATTGTAAAAACTACAAAAAAAGATAAAAAAAAAATACAATAAAAACTAAAAATTATCATTGTTATCACTGTCAACACAATAAAAACTATCAAATTGTTCTGAGGGAAAAAAAACCCTCAAAAACATTAATAAAAGAGTAAGCAAGAAAAACAATTAAATTATTATTATTATTAGTAGTAGTACTACTACCACCACCACCACCACCACTACCATTACTACTACCACTACCACCACCACCACCACCACCACCACCACCACCACCACCACCACTACTACTATTATTATTATTATTATTATCATTTATTTATTTTATTTTTGTGTTAATAATGAAAGGGAAAAAATGAAAGAAAAAAAAATCCTAAAAACATAAACAAAAGATCAAACAAAAGAATAAAACAAAAAAAAAAATTATCGTTGCTATCACTGCCAAAACAATAAAAATTATCAAATTATCCCGAGGAAAAAACCATAAAAAACATTAACAAAAGAGTAAGCAAGAAAAACAATTAAATTATTATTATTATTATCATTTATTTATTTTATTTTCATGTTAATAATGAAAGGGAAAAAATGAAAGGAAAAAAATCCTAAAAACTTAAACAAAAGATCAAACAAAATAATAAAACAAAAATAAAAATGATTGTTGCTATCACTGCCAAAACAATAAAAATTATCAAATTATACCGAGGGAAAAAAATAAGAAGCATGAAGAAAATAGCAAGTAAGAAAAACAATTGAAATATTATTATTATTATTCTTATTATTATTATTATTATTATTATTATTATTATTATTATTATTATTATCATGAAAGAATAAATAAATGAATGAAAGATTAAAAAAACTATAAAAACTACAAAAAAAGATCAAACAAAAAAATACAATAAAAACTAAAAATTATCATTGTTATCACTGTCAACACAATAAAAACTATCAAATTGTTCTGAGGGAAAAAAACCCTAAAAAACATTAACAAAAGAGTAAGTAAGAGAAACAATTAAATTATTATTATTATTATTATTATTATTATTTATTTTATTTTTGTGTTAATAATGAAAGGGGAAAAATGGGAGAAAAAAAATCCTAAAAACTTAAACAAAATATCAAACAAAAGAATAAAACAAAACAAAAATTATCGTTGCTATTACTGCTAAAACAATAAAAATTATTAAATTATCCCGAGGAAAAAAACCTTCTAAAACATTAACAAAAGAGTAAGCAAGAAAAACAATTAAATTATTATTATTATTATTATTATTATTATTATTATTATTATTATTATTATTATTATTATTATTATTATTATTATTATTATTGTTATTGTTATTCTTGTTATTATTATTATTATTGTGTTAATAATGAAAAAAATAAAATAAATGAAAGACAAAAAAAACCATAAAAACTTTAAGAAAATTTAAATCATAAAAAGAAATCAAGGGATGAAAAAAAAACATTAAAAGTATAAGAACCGAAATGAAAATCAAATATAAAGGGATTAAAATCCAAAATTAAAAGTATAAGGACCGAAATGAAAATCAAATTTATTATCAATTTCAATCAAAGGACAAAATTGCAAAGAATGAAACTACTGTACCGAATTGATTGAGTTATTTAAACCCAATACAAAAATTAAAAGAAAGAGGATTGAAGTGAAATTTAAACATTCAATTCATTTCAATTGAAGGACCAATCGACTAAATCAAAACTTATATAACAAAAATCAGGACCATAAACAAAATTAAAAGTACAAGGACCGAAATGAAAAAGCATGCAAACCGGGGGACTCCCCTGCACTTTGACGTGCAGGAGAGAGAGAAACGGCTGCCGCGGCTTTAACCGGCCACCGCCGCGTCCACGGACGTCGGAATCCAAAACGCGCCGCACCGGGAGGAAGACCAGGCGGAGACGCATCGACCGAGACGCCGGTAGAGCATCTACGACGACTCCAGCACCACACATGTGCCACTCAAAGAGGGCGTGAGGCGGGATACTGTCGGCCGCGTGTGACACACGCGCCGACAGTAAAAAGAAAAAAAATAAAAAAAGAATGGCCAATTACCGGTGTAGCCTTGTGCGTAAGTCAGCTATTTTGTCTTATTAGGGGCTAGACCGGTAATTAGCCATTTCTGGTTTAATATTAAAAAATTAAAAGGTAGGCGGACCGAACCGGTCCGGTCTGAATTTGTGCAATTACTGCGGAGCCCCTCCACCCATAAGCGCTTTTTGGTCTTTTTCGAGGGCTAAAATCGCTATTTCACTGTGCAAAAAACAATAAAAAAATAGGAAAACCGGGAATCCAACCGAACCGAGAACCGAACCGACCCAAAAATACACTATTACAATCCACAGTATTTACACTCACAATCTACAGTGCAACACAGTGAAATGCCCACGCCTATTATATATTAGGTAATATGCCCTTAATTAAAAATAAAATAAAATTGAATTATAAAATACTAAAAATTGAATTGGGTATAATTATAAGCAGAAACCTAACAAATCTAACACGTGGAAAACTTAAGATCGTCCTCCCCAAGCAGATGAAATATTGAATATGTTAAATACCATGCTCATCGTTGCAGAGAAATGCTGGCTATCCCTAGCTTGTTCTCAAATGGCATCATCTTTTTCCTATATGCGTGTTCTTTCACAAGTCATTGGCCCTTTTTCATGATTATTTTACTTACGGATTACAAAGTTCAGATATATTTTCGTCTCAATCTTCAAGGAAAGCAGACAACTCCTAAAATAATCCAAGTAAAATGATTAACAATAAACAAAACAAAGCAAAAGTTTCCCAGCAAATAATTTGTTGCTAGCCAGTTGCTTGCTGAGAGAAATGCATTATATTTCATCCAAATGCATGGTAGAATCTATGAAGAAATGGAAATTTCAGAGATAAGCACAGAACAGGCCTTGCTGCAATCACAAGTCTCCAACATAGAGTATTAAAGCATTTGGTTAGCAATGTTCACATTCATTTTCGTCTTATGTTCATGTAGCATTCTAGTGTGATTGAAGTTAAACAGTACATCACAGTCACAGATAGTGGCAGTAGCGTTGCATACCCAACCAAAGAAGAAGAAGAAGACGGACAGAGTGATTATATGCTAGAAGTGCTAGCCCATTTAAGGTTTTAATGGCAGCAAAAGTGCTTGTTCATGTAAGGTCTTGGTGTCTAATAAGAAGAAGGCGAAAGAAGAGTTATTTTGGGATGAGGCTGCATTCTGCAATCTTCTCCCATGATTTCAGAGTCAAGTCCTGGGTATCTGTTTTCCACAATGCAAGGCGAGTTATTGGAAAGCTTAGACCGTTAATGCTCTCATCGAGAGTACCAGCTTTTTCTTGAGCCTTTTTCTTCTCATCATCCGTCAGATCACCATATAGGAGACTGAGATGGGGCATGTAAGCTGCATATGTTATACAAGGTGTAGATTAGCAAAACATGCATGATCACAATGAAGAGACAACATGCTACTGTTGCTGACAAATTTAAACAAGGCAGCCTCCAATTTGTTGCAGATTATTAAGTATGTTCTGATTGCTCAGGAGGTAATGCACTATATGCATAGGACCAAAAATAAACATGGAGCTTTGGCTGCAAAAATTGATATAGAGAAAGCTTATAACAATGTTGATTAGGACTTCCTTCAGGCTACACTTGAGCAGTATGACTTTGTAGCAGCCACTGATAATTGATTATGTTGTGTTCGGGCAACTTCCCACACTCTCCTTGGAATGCTTCGAAGCTCCCATTATTCACTCCTATTCATGGGTTGCATCAAGGTGACCCTCTTTCTCATTATTTATTTGTTTTGTTTATGGAGAAATTGGTTTGCCTGATTAGCAAGAAGGTTTTGGGTAGTCCTGGTATCCTATTCATGTCTCTAAAGGGGAGTCTAGGCATCTCACACCTTTTCTTTGCAGATGACATTTTACTATTTACGAAAGATAGCAATACAAGCTTTTGTATTGCGTCAGGTTTAAAGGTTAACTTTGAGAAATCTTGAGTCATGTTCTCTACAAATGTTGGCAGACAGCTAAAATGTTACCTTTCCCTACTCTCTACAGTGAAATTTGCTAGTAACTGGCTTCCCATTGATGCAGGGAAGAGCTAAGAAATCTGATTTCAACTTCATCCTGGAGAGGATTCAATCGAAGTTGGCAGCTTGAAAGGGTCCATTGTTGAACAGGGCAGGGAGGGTCACTTTTGCTAGATCAGTGTTTAGTGTTATTCCCATATACTATATGCAGATGTTGTGGCTTCCTCAGGGCTATTTGCAATGATATAGACAAAATCATTAGAAACTTCAATTCGAGTAAGTCTAATATAGAGCATGGTTTTCGATCTTGTAAATTAGGATACTATTTCATGCCTGAGGAAATTTGGGGGCTGGGAATCAAAAAATCAAGACTAGCTAATGTTGTTTTGTTAGGCAAGCTAGTATGGCAACTTTGTAGTGATGGGGAGAAATCATGGGTTAACATTCTGAAGCACAAATACTTGAGGGACAATCACTCATAGCAAAGATCAGCACCTATTCTAATGCATGGAGATTCATAAAGCCTTCATTCTAATACGTGATGGGTTATCATATCAGGTTGGTGGAGGGGAGCTCTCCTTTTGATTTGACAAGTGGTTAGTTACTAGCCAAATTGATATGGTACACATCAGTGATTTGGACTTAAGAATCAAAGATTTGTGGCATGCTGGTACTTGGAATTTCAGCAACTTGGTGACAGTGCTGCCTGACTTTGTGAAACACCTCATTATGACAGTCCCCATTCCCTCTACAACTCGTGTAGCTGACAGGATGATTTGGGGAATGAATGATACGTGTCTATACCTCTAAATAAACATTTTTTTGGCTATTGAACATATCAAATGCATTGCTTGTTAATTCTATTTAGCCTTGGGTTTAGAGACTGTTACCATGTGAACCATGGGGTTGAGGGAGAGGGTAGAAGAAGAATTGTTTGAGGCCATAGGATCGGTTGGAGGTTAATCCTATAGAGCTCTATGCTATATAAGGAAAGATGGCTATACATTCTATAATTAGAACAAATCAATTCCTACATCTATAGCTCTTTTCATTGTTGTATATTACTCCCTTGATATCAGCCTTGATTCTCTCCTTGATGTTTGTCGTAATTATCTCGAGAGAACAAGTTTGTGTTATCTCCAACACTCAGAAGCAACAGTGAATAGGTTGTCTGGTGCAACAAAAACCAGTGCCTTTTTCCTTCCTTCTCTCAAGACTCTAACAGATTCCCAAAAAGTTTCACTATTACAAGACTCACTTGTTCTTTATGGTTTTTATAGCATTGTTCAAATGCTCACATAATCTAATGACAAAATTTCATATTATGCAGATTCTCCAGGTTTACAGCTCCAGACGCTCATTTTATTGACTGCAGTATTCTAAGAATTCTGCAATTATTTAAAATATTTCGCTAATAGAGATACTCAATTACTCACCACAAAATAGCCAACCTTCCAATTAGCTTTAGACGCCACACCCCTCCTACACTTCCCAGTTAACATTTTCTTACTGCCAAATTAATACGATGAATCTCAATTTCCTTTAGCAATAATTAAACACACTTAGCTTACCCAAATTCAACTCATATATGCTCCAAAACCAACAGCATTGAACCCATATAAAAAAAAACATCTCTTACTATTCATAAATGAAAAAGATGAATGGAAGATGGCATTGAACTTACGAGTAGAACTCTTATACCCAAAATGTCCAGTACAATGTGCACTAGCTTCCACCACCTAAAAAGGGGAAAAAAAAATCCATTGTTTTTAACAAGTGGGCATCCAAGCAAACTAGTTGCTGCAAGCTCAGTTCAATCATAAAACCAATCAAACGAAAACCCCATATGGATAGAAATATTTATGGACTCCAATTTTTCATTTCTATATTAAAAATGGAGGAACAAGAACAGGAACAAAAAAAATAAAAAAATCACCTCAGGCATTGGATGAAGTAGCAAATAAACACACTGATAAAAGAAAGTCCCCGTAGCCACGCGATCAACAGTAGCATTATAAGCCTGCAACCCATCACAAGCAGAATTAAACTTCTCCAACGCATCTTGCTCCGTTAAAGTAATGGCCCCCACAACCGTAACGTGTGGCTCGAACTGGGGCCCACCAAACTCAGATGTGAGTCCGGCCATCAACCTCTTCAGCCTGGCCCCCACATCCTCCGGTGGGATTGCCCACACAGAATAAACATCCTTTTTGCCAGCAGGTGTTGATGTTCCTTGGGGGATTTCCATGATGACTGATGAGACGAGAAAAAATGAAAAACCTAAGAATCAAATGAGGTCGAGAGACAACAACATGAATCAAAATGGTAAGGGAATTTATAATCAAGGGAGATTTAGATTTTTCAAGTCCGATTTTCAGGAATTAGAAGGAAAAGTAAAATACAAGTGTGTGTTCTCCTCGGAGCAAGCATCGGGGGGGAAATGGCGGAGGAATGACTTGTCGTATTGGGGTTTTAGCCATTTGGGAATTAAATAAAACGGCACTTGCGAGGGTATATTATTATTAGTAGATGCTGGATTGGAGAATTGACGTGTCGGGTGCTTCTCTTGCGCAGTACTTAACGCTAGGTCAATTGTCTAATCATCTTCTTTTTTTCTTTTCTCACGGTATGGAATATTCTCAGAATAATTTAATTGTCAGAAGAAAAGTATTTGATTTATTTTTTTCAAGACCATCTTACGGACAAATCTTTCAATTCGTTGCGAATCATTCAATTTTTTTATTTTTATTTTAAGAAAAAAATAATTCCATACTCTATAATTTGAATTAAAAGATTAACTTAATTGCCTAACGGTTTTTTTAATCTCTTTTTTTAATTACATTTTCAATATTACGTTGATTAATTAAGAATAAAATTTTATAATTTATTTTATTTTTGTTTTCTATAATATTTTCTTGAATTCATCACTTAGGTCATAGATATGATTGGTTAAACTTGGTTGATTTTGATGGATTTTTATGTTTTTTTTTATTAATTTTATTTTTTGGATTAAATTAGAATTGAGTTTCATTTTTTTTTCCCTATAAGATTAGTATGGTCTCATTAGTCAAATTTAACGGATTACTCTATATCATTCCACTCATTTTTTAATTGAATTTTATTTTATTTTTATTATTTAATATTGAGTTGATTGAAATTTGAATTTAATAATTATTATTTTTTTATAAGGTTATCAAGGTCCTGTGATCTAGATAAGAGATTTATTAATTTAACTTTAATATCAAAATAAATTTGAGTGAATTCAATATATTATTATCTTAATATTTTAAAAAATATATCATCTTGATTTTTAAGTCAAACTACTAATTACTACTATTTTCACTAGATCTCTAATAGTCAAATAAATAATTAACGAGTTTGATTGATCGATTTAAATAATAATTTCTTATCAATTGATTGACTAGATCATCTAATAACTCTAATGAGTCGATTGAATTGTGAAGTTCATAAGAAGTCAGTTCAGTTTTCAATTTCAACTCTTCTTTTTTGTAAGAAAATTTAGTCTCTCTTACCTTATTATAAAATCACATACAGATAATTGTTGCCACCAAAATATCACGAAAAAAACTCATAGAATGATGGAAACTCCGACAAAAACACAAGTGAAAAGGAGTTCAGACAAAACCCTGATTAAGATCCCTATCATATCACAAGAATTGAGAGTATATTCCCATGCATTATGACAATTGATTAAGACTTAAAGATTGAACTTTCCATTTCTTTTATATTTATCATAGCTATCATGTGACAGAAGGGGTAGAGGATGGAGATTTAGGTACTGTGTTTTAATAATATTTTTGAAAAAAATTAAAAATATAAAAAAAATTATTTTAAATTAAAAATTTATGATGTTTTAAGATTATTTTTATGTGTCAATATCAAAAATAATTTTTAAAAAATTAAAAGATATCATTTTGATGTAGAATGAAAAGTCCTTTAAAAAACAACTTCAATCACTTTGTTAACTTAGTGAAAAGAAAAAAAGCAAGGACACAATTGAAGGAAGATCGAAAGCTGGGACTGACGAATTTAAAATGGATGAACAATTGTATATCAGCTAAAAACAGGTTTATTATAGAGGACTAAACGTTCTTGTCTCTTACAAAACAAATATGGAAACAAAATTTAGAAGAACAGAACTCCTCACTCATTTAATCATGCTACTATCGACTAAGGAAGCTAAGAACAACAAAGAAAACGAGCACAATCTACAGAAGAACAAATGAACTGGGAAGCCTGTGCAAAGAATATTTGACGATGATTTACATGTGTAAGGGGCAATCCTAAAATACAGGAACGATCAATCAGTAATTCAGTAACGAGTACTTGACTCGCAAAACAATCTTTCCTTTATCAACCCCAAGCTTAGCTCCTGTTACCAGCCAATGACCTGGAACATCTTGTGCCCCCTTTGACATTTCGCTCATGTCGACAATTCTCGCCAATTTGCCGGCATGGCTATCTTCTTTCTTATCAGTGGAGGGTTTCTCGTTTGAAACGGAAGAGGATGCGCCGCTGGATCTCTGCGAAGAAGGGTTGGAGGGGCTATGGTCCCATACAGACCTCCTTATTGTGCAGCCCCGGAACTTTTCGAGAAAAGGAGTTTTAGGTGCAGCACATTTTTCGCACCGAAATCCCAAACGCCGAGCTGAGCCCCGGTCACGATGTGAACACCAGAGAGGTCTCCAATGGAAGTGTCAGCAAACTCTATTGGTGCAGTGCTCACATGGGAAAAGTTCTTCCACTTGATAGGCTCAAACCAACGGCTGTCTTGCTCCTCGGGACCTTGCCACTTGGGAGCACCTATGGCCACGTGTGCATCCCAATGGGGTTGAAGGACTTTTGGAAGGAACAATAGATGCTCCAAATGGATGGAAAGTCTGTTTTGCTTGCTGCCCTCTAGACTAAGTCTGAGACCAGTAACTGGCTTACGGCCAACTGTTACCTGCAGCATCATAAGAGTCTGACTTAAGATGAAAAGAAAATTGTCTATGCTCACATGCTGGCAGAGCCTGGCAAAGATGGTCTGCATATGATAAACGGAGAAAAATTCCACTGGAAGAAGAAAAACAAACACTCTGGAACTCGGCATGCTTCGGAGAGATCATTTTGAAATTATCCACAAGTTTTACTTCTTTAATTTTATCCGGGGCCAATACTTCAGAAGGACACAAGCCCACCAAAGTACTTTCTTCTCAGGTTGTAGTGTAAATAGCAGTACGCTCATTGCTGAAGCTTTCTTTTCATGAAAAGTACTGTACTTTAAGCTCTCACAAAACCTCCATCCAACATCCATCACCACAAATGAATTAGGGGGGATTGTAATTTTTATAGTTTGGCTATCTATCCTATGGATGACAATTTACAGTTGGTTGCTTTTTCAAGGATATGAATAATCATCACAGGATTAAAAAATTTAGTATTTTCAAAACGGTGGTTTTGAAGGAATGGTGCTTGAGATGACAAAACTGACAGCAAGGAAAAATATATGACAAACTATTTGTGAGGCTACTATCCGAGAAATTCTATACATCACATACTATCATTTCAACATTACTTTCCATTACCACATGAAGAAGATACACTTTGAAAACATACCTGATCTGGGCTTATATACAGCTTGGGACCCATCAAGCTGAACTGAAGAGATTGACAAACAGGCTCCTTTCTTAGAAGATTATTCTGCTCTGGAGCCCATCCTTTAGCAATTTGAAAATCCAAGAAATACTGCAAATCCTCTATGGGTGGCTTGTCTGATTAAGGGAAAGCACACAAGAATATTTCAACAAGGAATGAGTAGATTTTTTCAAAATGTGGTGTGCAACACAAGGACTTCCTAGAAGTTTACCCATCCTAGAGCCACAGCCACAAAAGCAAGTTTAAATCTCATCAGTATTATGGGATCCATTATACTACTGTTGATGTGATCACACCTAGGAATCTAGAATTTTCAGAACAGTAACTTTTTTGGCAGATAATGGTTCAGATTAATTTTGCAAGGAATATGTAAGATTAAACAACCCTATTTTCAATTAGATCATACTCAAGTCATCTCTCAAGACTTTGTTGGTCAGAAGACTAAGCTATAAGAGAAGGATCGTCTCTTTTGGTGAATGAATTTTCATGCACAGACATTTCATGAATGAATTTTCATGCACAGGACTCACTTGTTGCAAGAAAAATAAACAGCTTATCATACAGGCTATAGAAAAACTTCCTAGTAAAGAATTGTACACTGCTTTAGCAAATAAGAAAAGAATAATTGGCCAGCAATGGTTTCATTTAAGAATTCTTGACTACATCAAAATATATTATATAACAAAATGAAATTTGAATTTCAAACCAAACAAGGGAATGCAAATATGGGATTTTAACTTACATTCCAAGTATAACTCAATTGCCCGGGCCAAATGCTTTATTCCAGGCACTCCTTCAAGCAGAGATACAATAGGTGTAAACGTCATGTTAATCACATCTGGTGCCAATTGCACTGTCTCTGCCCACTTGGCATGACTCTGTTCAAGATCATCACCTCCTCTCCTTCTAAAAATCACCGTTACATCCTACAGAAAGGAATTTAACTTGTAAGTATTTCTGTAACTCCAGAGTACAAAAATGAGAAAAAAAAACATTGTGTATGAGACAAGAAATTTAAATGTAATAAAATAGGGGTTTGGTCAAGAAAAGACTGGGTGAAACAATGAGAGCTGTCAATTGATGGCCTGGCTTAGATGAGCAGACGAGTGAGCAATGCAAGAACACTGACCTTGTCCTTATATTTCAAGGGGGCAGCAATTGATGTACTTTTTGAGTCTTGAAACCTCTGATATGCTATGTCATTCACATAGTTCTCGATATCAGATGCTGACAAAGGAGATGCCTGGTGCTGCCTGATATAAACAACATCCCGTCCACCAATTGTTGCAGAGGTGACAATATGGGTACCATAGCTTTCAATGAAGCTGGAAAAGTAAAAAAAAACACATATACCAATCAAAATGCTGATTTTTGTGAACTCTTTGATGTAATAAAGGGATTCCACTGGATGAGTTTTTCATAGTTATGATGATGCTCTTTAATAACATTGTAGGAAATAAAAGATTACAGGTTTCAAAACTTATAAAGTTTTATTAAGGAGTTCATTTCAATAAGCAATGCAAGCCACAACAAAATACCTTGCCAGGGATGCAGGATCCCAGGAGTAAGGAACAGCACGCTTGACTTCCTCATGCAATACTAAGTTTACTTTGGCTATCTGAACCTTATACAAGGGAATGAAATGCCCAACCATTGCAAGGGATTTTGTTCCAGCTGCATCGACTTGCCATGAGCCAGTAAAGTTGAACATGCCATTAAAGCTTCCGAGAGGAATTCGTTCTGATATACCTGATTTTTCATTGAATCGTCCTGCCATCTGAAAACTCAAGCAATAAGCTTCTTCTGAACACTAACTCAAGTACTGATAAAACTCTGATACAATTCAAACGAAAAAATAGGTATGCTATTTGATTCAGTCCATAAAACATGAAATTTTCTTCAGTCAACTTAAGAGAGAAATCATGAGGTCCAAAATCAATGGAAAAAAAAGGATTAAATATAGAGCACAGAATCAAAGAACTACTGATGAATAGAGAATTCAATGCAAAATATCACCATCTTTCTACAGAATTGATTCACCATGAACACCACCAGGATGATAAAAAGCTAGAAAGCTTGGTTATTGTTCTTCACCAATATATCCAGTTGCAGTCATTTACCTTCCATATCCTAAATCAAAGAGTTCATCATCTTTGGGCTCTTAAAGTCTATTATAATGCAAATGAGCCCATAAAGTGCTTTGGACCATCTAATTATATTCTCTTCTGGCAGGAAATCCCATTCACTGACCATGTATGCAGAGGATGAACTATGGAATGAGACATTTGGACACCCATCCCAGTTAGAGTTACCACTCCAAGAACATATATAGCTTGGTTATTTTATTCTTGGGCTGTAAGGCCACTTCACCAGAAAAAAAACATACCCAGAGGATGCCCCCCAGCTTTGTTTTTACTAAAACAGCAAAACGTGCAAAACAATTGCTATCAAATATGCATACGTGAGTTGGGAAATTCTAAGAGCAGGATAAGATTTCTTCTTGAAATCACAACAATCCTGGTAGAAGACCTTGTGGAAGTTATAGAAACTTAAGGGACTCCATACACTCAGCTTTATGAAAAATAATGAATGCCACTCGGTCAAATGGCAGCCAGGATACTAGAGATAAAAGTTATGCCACAATCTCCAAGCACTTAGCAGCCACATCAACAATCCCTATTTTTCGTTTTGCATCATGAAAATGTGAAAAATATAACCAGCTGCGTGCACTCAACCAGGAGTTGAAGAAATAAGCAAGACAGAGAAATGATCTAAAACCTTAAGTTGATTGTTTCCCTTAGACAAATGAAATTATGTAATTCTTTAGGCATCACAAAATTGCTAATCTAACTTAACAACAGCTGCTATGATAAAACTAAAATTGAGAACTTTTCTGAAACTTCCTACCTGAATGTGCATATTCAGTAACCCCATCAGAAATTAATCGATGCAGTAATGGGCTCAAAGGAAAAGGCTCATTCAAACCATAGCTTTTTTCCAGATTAGTTAGCCACATAAATTGCCGGCCAGGAAAAATCAGAACAATATATTTCTGTAGTCTTCTGACACTCGACTTGAAAACAAATCAAATCAACTGCTTAGCCATGAAAATCCTAACCCGCACAAGTTGACATTCAAAGAGCATAAATTTTATGACTGCCCAAATCACAAGAGACTGGACCTAAAGTAAAATTAATAAATAAAAGAAATCCAAGCATGCCCAGATAATGAATGGAAAGAAAAGAAAAGAAAAGAACAATTCACCTCATGGAAGGAGCAAACAGGAATCCTCTCAATGCTTCTTTTCCCTGGAGAGCAATCGATGTCAAAAGAAACACTAGGCAGCACAAGCTCATGAGAGATATCAAGATCCCTAGCATGTTCTTCGTCAATATGAACCAACCTAGACCCAGTAGCTCCTTTACAATATAAAAGTCTTATATCAGATGTGACATCAAAGCCACGACCCAAAGCTTGAATTGAGTTGCAGAGAGTAGTGGTCAAAGCATCAGAGCCCAAGCTCATCTTTTTTTTCATAAACGAGAAATCTTCGTTCTTGCTTGCTTGGTTTATTTAGTTATCGATTAGTGTTTTCCTTCTCCTCCTCTTCTTTTTTTAGAGAGATTGGGGAAGTTTGGACATGGAAGTTGGTGAGTTTTGTTTGGTGTTTGGTTTTTTAGTTTGACTGTAAAGCCTGGTTTTCAAGGGTATATTTTTTTATTTAAAAATATATATTAAAATTATAATTATATATATATAAAACACGACCGGATGTCAACGCCAAAACGAGCTCATGTGAGAGTTGAGCCGTCAGTCTACTTTTGGATCCTCGCCATGTCTTTACTTCTGCTCGAGTGTTCATCTCATCTAAGAAATTCTCTTAGAGACAACTAACCACATTTGACTTTGCTATCCATTCTAGTTTCTCTTTCTCAAACCCTGAAATGAAGACCGTACCTTTCTATTAATCACAGGTAAGGCTATCAATTTTGTTTGGTTGATGTCTTTTTTTTATTAAAATAATATATTTTAGTTTTGAAGTGTTTTGGTGTCATTTTAAGGTTATTTTGTTCTTATATATATATATATATATATATATATATATATATATATATATATATGAATTATATGAGATTTTTTATTATAATATAAATTTGGGAAAAATAATAAATTTGTGCAGAATTCATGTGAAATTCAAGTTTCCTATCAAATATATGAATTTTAAATCGATATAGATTTATCTATTTAGTAAGTTTCAACGAAATTACCAACATAAATTATCATCATCATTAAAAGAGCAAAAACGATTCGGATACCTGAATTATCAAATTTATTGTATTATGATTAATTCATTCTATAATTCAATTTAAATTAAACACAACAAACAAAATATAAATTATGAAAACACCTGCAATAATCATATAAAAAATAAGTTGTTAATTTTCTATCTATAAAAAGAAAGAAAAAACATCATTGAAAATTCATCTCTACGTTACCATCATTATCATGACTATAACAGTTCAATTTATTATCAATATTATTTCCCAAACAAAATTAAATTTCCCAAAAAATATAATAAAAAAAGCAAAACATTTTACAAAAAAATAATCACTAAAATTATCATTATTATTGCACAAACAATAAAATTATTAATCATCTAACCCAAAGAATAGATAAAAATAATAGAAAACATAAAAAAAAAGAGGAAAAAGAGGAGATATATAGAATTTCAGGATTGAACCAAATAAAAATAAAATGACAAAAAATAAAAAAACAAAAACTAAAAGTATAGGTGTTGTCATCACCCAATTTCTGGGTTACTCCCCAAAATCCACCCAAAATAATAAAAATAAAATAAAAGGGGCCGACATGGGTAGAAAAATCAATCTGGAAAAGTTTGGTTGTTTTCGAGAGTCCAATCGCATCTCTTTTGTTCCAAAAATAGAGGAAAATACAGATTTAAGGCAAAAATAATTTATCATTGGATAAATCTGTGTAAAAATTAAGTCGAGCAACATAATTATATTTTTATGGGTTGATTTGATTTTATCGTCGACCATTTTAAAGTGTAATTATGATTGGAAATTAATTTAGAGACCAATTGAAGGATTTAATTAAGTGCAAGGACTTAATTATACTTGAAATTGGTCACGTCAAATTAATTAAGGGGTTAATTGATAAAAATCAAGTGTTTGAGCTTAAGTCGGGTTCAATCGAGAAGTTTAGAGTTTTCAAAAACCAAATTGAATTTTTCCAAGCCAATTGCGCGAATCAGGGGTCAATTGAAAATAATTGACGAGTTTAATGGCCAATTGAGGGTTAAATCGCACAAATAAAAAACCAGAGCACTCTCTCGTTTCAGTCGACTCTCTCTCACTAAAACGAGGCACTCTGGCGTCTCTCTCTCTCCTCCTCAAACCACCATCTCCGACCATCTAGAGCCACGTTATCATCACCAGGCACCTATCCCTCAACACCGGCGACCCAACCACAATCCCAGGCAACGGTGATAGAGGCAGCAGTACCTGCTGCAACGTAAGTCGACGTCTTCCAACGCTTCCTCTAGCACCACAGACCACCGTTGACGACGTCACCACCAATGGGACAACCACCTCGACCTCTTCTACCCAACGGTACTAACAGGTACACCTTTCGTCACACTTGAAAAGTTATTGTTCATTCTTCTTCTTCCTCTCGACGCTGCATGCAATGGGACATAATTCATGTCCCACTGTTCATGCAGGCCAGGACGGTGTGAGGTGGGCCGGGCTTTGGGCCCGATCCATATGCATAGAGGAGTTGGGCTTCTAGCCAACCTGGACTGGAGGCCTAGTACACAAGAAGTGGGCTAACAGCCCACCTGGACTGTCAGCCCAAAGCCCATGTATAGTGGGCTGTCAGTCCGGCCCATCAAGACTGGATAGTCACTTATTTTTATTTATTTATTTATTACTTTATTTTATTTAAAAAATATATAAAAATATAAAAATACAAAAAATAAAAAAATAAAAAAGGTATTGTTTTCGTGCATACGGCTGGATTCCAAGATTTTTTCCATCATATTTTTTGTAAAAAAAATATATATTGCATTTTTCTCATGTTTTAAAATGAAAATTGGATATCGTAATCGGTTTACAATTATCTGTTGGAATTTGGCCAAAATATCAAAAATAATTATAACTATTTTCTGTTTTATCTATTAGGATGTAAATTTACGTTGTAAAGTACATCAGTAGATAATAAAAAGGATTTTTCAGATACGGTGTAAATTTACATTGTAAAAGTACATCCGTTGATAAAAAGGTTTGAAATTATGGTGTAAAATTACATTGTAAAGTACACCCGCAGACAAAAAAAATGTTTTTTTTTGAAATGCAGTGTAAAACGTTAACTTAGAAGAACAATCAAGCAATAATGCAGCTTACCTTAGGTAGGGTGCACTAGGGGTGATGCGTCTTCCCCTTGCACAACAAGTCCCCTTACCCAAGACTCTCGCAAACTAATAGGTTTCTTAGTGACCGTAATACTAGGTGGCGACTCCTAATAATTATAGTCGTAAATTTTATGACTATAACACTCCTTTCATTTTCACTGCGCACCGTTGTCTCCCCTAATCCAGGAGATGGTGGGGCGCGAAGCGCGTAGAAAAATCATCGTCATGACAGATGGCGACTCCACTGGGATACCTTGTCGGACTAAGCTTGGCACATATTTTTAATTGTTTATTCTTTAGTTTGTTTGTTTTACACATGTTTTTTACTGCTTAACATGCATTTTTAATTTCTTTACATACATAACATTGTGTTTGAATTAATGTCATCATGAATTAATTTCCTGAATAAACCCAAATTTCAGTTAGGTGGGGATTAGCGGTCTGTCTCGATGACTTTCAGTCGGGGTTCAGATTCGTGAAACGTCGAACTATGAACTGAGTGTTTACTTGATAATTATGATCATACAGTGCCCTCAACCATTTCTTGTAAACCCCTACACCACCTTCACGTGAGGTGGTCACTGGGCAGTTCATAGACCTTTTGAGACTAGATAGAAAGTTTATCCCTCATGTCATGACATAAAACTTGTCTTTAGATGCAAGCACTCCAATAATTCACTCGATGTGCATGTACATACATTTGCATCAACATGTACCTATCATTGTGCATAACATATCATCAACAAATTGAAATATAGGTCCCCGAAGAGCTCCTACCACTCGGCTCCAGCAGAGAAATATGGAGGACGAAGAGCGTGCACACCGTGATGCTCATTTTCAAGAAGAATTGGATTCTCTAAAAGCTAGTGTGGCTAATCTTACCAGCTTACTTGAGCAAGCACTGAAAAAATGCCTCTGGCGAGGGTCCTTGAACTAGACCCGCAGCGACTACTCAAACACAAGGAATGAAACACTATGAAGAGGTGACAGGAGAAAGGGTTCATGATCCGCAACAAACTCTAGTTTTCGTACAATAAACAGTGCCAACACCTACGACAACCCTAACAGTTATAGAAGCATCAGAGGGTATCAACCAAGATAAGATGGCGACGCTGGAAGCCATAACAAGGGCCATTGAAGGGGTAAATTTATCTGACCCAGTGCAAGCTGCAGAAGTGTGTCTAGTCCCGAACGTTGTAATACCAAAGAAGTTTCGTGTCCCTGAATTTATCAAATACACTAGGACACAATACCCTGTCACCATGGTTATCAAACTCGCGAGTCAACTCGCAAACTCGTACGAGTTTGCAAGTTGGCTCAGCAAACCTGGTTGAACCGGACTCAAAAATCGAACCGGTCAAACTCGGTCAAACCAGGTCAAAATCGGGTTGACTCGTAAAATCGGAACGGCTCGGTCCGATTTTACGAGTTCGTCATATTTCACTGTGCGCAGCGTAAGTTTTCTTCTTTCTTCAATTTCATTTTTCATTTCAGCCTTCCTTCCTTCACTGTCCCGACGCTCCCAGCTCTCACCCAGGTCCCAGTCACCCCCAAATTCCTAAACTCAGTCTCTCACGGTCTCACTCACCCCCAAAATCATTTGATTCAGTTCTCACTTCTCAGCATCTCAAGTGTTAGTGTCTCACCCCCACAATCTTCTCTTCTTTTCTCGGGCACAAAATCCCCAAATCATCAGTCTTCCCCAGATCGTCCTCCCCAGATCATCTGCTATCTGTGTTGCAGACTTGCAGTTCGTCGCCAACTCGCCATTACAGGTTAGTTGGTCTTCTCTTCTCAAGCGTTGATTTTTGTTTTGTTGGTCAATAATGTGAGAAATTATTCTGTTGAATTGGGTTAGTTTCAATTTTACATGATTTCGGTTTTGTTGCTCAATAATGTCAGAAATTATATTGATGAATTGGGTTAGTTTCAATTTTACATGATTTCGGTTTTGTTGCTCAATAATGTCAGAAATTATATTGATGAATTGGGTTAGTTTCAATTTTAAGCTGACAGTGATCATATGCTTATGTTGCACACTAGTGTTACATACTTCTTATTGTATGTAACCTTTAACCTTATTTGATGTATTATTTCAATGAATTGCAGATTACATGGCATCCAAAAAAACTACCAATGGCAATAGACTTGATGTGGGATGGCAGCATGGTATAGATATTGAGAATACTTCAAGAAAAGTTCAATGCAAGTATTGTCAGAAAATTTTCAGCGGAGGCATTTATCGTTTCAAGCATCATTTGGCTTGCACTCGAAAGGATGTTGAGCCATGCCATCAAGTACCAGCAGATGTGAAGTAGATGATGTTAAATGTGTTGGTGAAAAATCTATAAGCATCTGAGAAGAAAAGAAAGGCTTCTCAGTTTTTTAGAAGTGGCGAAGATGCAGACGAAGATTTTGAAATTAGCTTAATTAACAAGGGAAAGAAACCAATAAGTGGAAGTGGAAGTACTCAAATGACCATCAATATGATGCTAAAGAAGGATATTAGAGAAGAAGAATGTCAACAAATAGCAAGGTTTTTTTACACTAGTGCTATTCCTTTTAATTATGCTAAAAACCCTGAGTTTGTTAAAGCACTTGAATTAGTTGCAAAACATGGGCCAGGATTTAAGCCTCCATCTTACCATGATATTAGAGAGAAGTACTTAAAGCAAGAAGTAGATAACACAATGCATTTGCTTGATGACTACAAGCTGGAATGGAAAAAAAACAGGCTGCTCAATAATGTCTGATGGATGGACTGATAGGAAAAGACGCTC
This sequence comes from Salix udensis, assembly GCA_029204005.1. NCBI lineage: Eukaryota > Viridiplantae > Streptophyta > Magnoliopsida > Malpighiales > Salicaceae > Salix > Salix udensis. The sequence continues at coordinate 4,456,116 of CM055029.1, read as the reverse complement.
TATTTGTAACTTTTTGGTTAATAGTCCTAGAGGAACTTTTTTTTTTATCATCTGTAGACACATCTCATATATCCAAAACAACTTTTAAAGTATTTGAGATGTTAGATGCTATTGTTGAAAGGATTGGAGAGGCAAATGTGGTGCAGTGTCATTATCGATAATGCTCGCGAACTATAAGGCAAATTTGGGCATTTGTTGATGGAAAAAAGAAAAAACTTGTATTGGACACCATGCACTGCTCATTGTATTGATTTGATTTTGGAAGATTTTGAGAAGAAACTAGAGGTGCATGTTGTAACCATTGGTAAGGGGAGGAGAATCACCACTTATATATATTCAAGATCTATCCTTATTTCCATGTTGAGAAAGCTCACAAAAGGAAAAGATTTGATCAGGCCTGCTGCCACTCGATTTGCCACTGCATACTTGACTCTTGGATGTTTGAACGGTTGTAAGATTACACTGATGTCAATGTTCACTTCCGTCCAATGGAGGTCAAGTCGGTATTCAAAAAGTGAAGAAGGGCGGCAAATTCAAAATTGTGTTTTGGACAGCAAGTTTTGGCATGATGTCTCTGAATGCATCAAGGCAGCATTTCCTCTTATAAAAGTTCTTCGATTAGTTGATTTAGATGAGATACCGACCATGGGTTTTATATATAAAGCCATGATGGAAGTGAAAGAGAAGATACAAGTGAATTTTGGAAATGTGCAAAAAAGGTGCAAATTATCTATTATGCCAATTGTTTATTTAATATAACTATTGTTTTATCTTATGTTATTTAATGTTGATGTTAATATCCTAATTTTTATTTTCTTTTGTAGATATATACCTGTATGGGATATTATTGATGCAAGATGAGAGCTTCAACTTCACAGACCTTTGCATGCATTTTTTGGTTGAATCCTCATTATCATTATATTACTGATTATAGAAATGACTTTAATATTAAATATGGAATGTATGACTGCTTGGATCGGATGGTGCCTAATGAAGTAGAGAGGGATAAAGTTGATTTAATTCTCGGAAGCAAAGGGGTTATTTGGCATTGAGGCTGCCAAAAAAGCAAGGGATAAAAAGACTCCAGCTAGATGGTGGGCTTCTTATGGAGATGAATGTCCAGAGCTACAAAATCTTGCAATTCGAGTTCTAAGCTTGACTTGCAGTTCATCTGGATGTGAGCGTAACTGGAGTGCGTTTGAGATGGTAAGTTTTTTTTAAAAAAAAACAAATATTGTTTTCATTTTTGATAAGAATCTTATATTTTATCAATTGTGAATTTTTTTTATAGGTTCATACTAAACGAAGAAATCGTCTACAACAGAAAAAAATGAATGACTTGGTTTTTATGATGTGTAATTTGAAAATTAATGATAAGGACAAAAGGCAAGTCATTGATTTTGATGACGTTGTAGATGATCTTCCATCTGATGATGAATGGGTGACTGAAAGAGAAGGACACGGTGGTTCATCGAACATTAATTTACTTCAAACTATTGATAGTGCAACACGAAGACAAAATGGAACAGAAGACGATAGTGATGAAGATAATTTTAATGGTGTTGAGATGAGTACTGAAGCCACTGAAGATTATTTTGAAACTTTGCATTCAAGGAGTTTAGAGTTCAATAATGTTAGAGCTCAATCTCGTACTAGCAATATCGCTGTTAGCACCGGTAGTACTAGTAATCTTTTTCATTGTGATGCTATTGATGCAATTCCTGGACATAGTGAGGGGGGTGAAACTGAAGCTGATTTTAGTTTACATTGTACGCCAGCTAAAGATTTGTTTTAAATTTGTTAGTTTTTAACTTATGAACTTTTAGGGACATAATTATTTTGTAATGTGTTTTGAAGTTATTTTACATCATGTATGAACCTAAACTAATTAAGTTTTATGTCCATAATTATGCTATTTTGTATTCAGAAATATTTTACATACGATTTTACGATTTTTCTTCCCACACGATTTTAGCTGTGATTTTACAATTTTTGTACGGACAAATTCGGGTACGATCTTACGATTTTACGATCCAATCTTACGATCCGATTTTTCGGAGCCCTTTCCGATTCGTGTCAAAATCTCGATTTTGACAACCTTGCCTGTCACTCACCTAAAATCATATGTAACAAAATAGCGGAAGTAGTGCATGATGAAAAACTACCGATGCATGTTTTCCAAGATAGTTTGAGTGGAGCAGACTTAAATTGGTACATGAGACTAGACAACACCAGGATCCGTAGCTAGAAAAGTACAACATGGACATTAAAACTTGTGTACCAACAAAATTAAAGGAACTAGAAACAAAATCAAAAATCAAAAGAATAAGGACTGAAATTAAAAGTTGCGTATATAACCAATTTCAATTAGAGGAAAAAATTAAAACAAATTAAAACTTGCGTACCAAAAAAATTAAAGGAACCAAAAACAGATCAAAAATTAAAAGAAGAAGGACTGAAATGAAAACCAACATATATAATTAGTTTCAATTAAAGGGAACAATTGAAAAAAATCAAAATTTCCATTGAAAAAATCAGGAATAAAACCGAAATCAAAAGAATAGAGGCTAAACTAAAACCATAAGAAACATGAATGACTTACTTGTAATTTTCGGAGGAAGGATAGAGAAAAAGGGAGAAAAAAAATAAAAAATCATTCATCGGCGATACACCAACCGCCGTCAACCGACGCTCTGCACCGGGAGGCAGAGGACATTGTGGCACACCAAGTGACATAGTGGAAGGTCAGTTTCAACTACTACAGGGATGCCACGTGCGCCGCCTGAAACACGGCTACGCGTGAAACACTGTCGGCGCCTCCGTATGACGTGCCAACAACGTTTCGAAAAAAGAAATAATAAACAATGGTAAGTTATCTATACATCCCTAGACCCAATGATAACCATGAAAAAACTGGGGGTGAATGTATCACGCTACCCCCGACTCTAGGCTTCTTTTATTCTTTATAGGGAGTTAGTTTCGTAGTTTTACTGTGCATGAATTTGTGAAAAAATGACAACACCCCGCTGTTTCGCATCCTTCTCTCAGCACCAAAGATAAAATAATAGTTTTACCAGTGCAAAGAAATCAGAAATGTTATCCATGTTCCCTAAAAATATCTAAAATGACCTTACTCTTAGGGGTTAGATTTTTTCGTCCATCGGTAAAATGATAATTTACTATATGAATCCACAGTAATTTATGTCTATGTGTACAGTAAAAAATACACAGGAAAAAGGTTGTGCCTTATATATATATATATATATTAAGGAATAAGGAAAGATACTAAAACCTTAATATAATATAATATAATATAATATAATATAATATAATATAACATTTTAAAAAAATAGATCAATCCTTTTTTTTTCCAACATATAACTATTTATACATTACATGAAAATATACATAATATAAAATAAATTTTATAAATAACCCCTAATACCCACTTTTTTCCATCATAAAGGGAAAGTCAAGGCAATGCAAGCGATCTAAAAGACAAAATAGAATTGAGAGTCCGTTTATTGACTTGACCGGAGTCAATAAGCTTGTATAATTTTGATAATATAAAAAAAAAAGGTGGAAAAAACTAACACAAATCCATCTAGGTTAGCATGTAAAACCTCTAACCTGATTGTGACACCAAAGTAACCTTATTGAAAGTAAATTGAAAGCTTAATTATCAAACAATCAAATGCTAAAGTGAAAAACTAAAAATAATAATTAAAAAAGCAATGAATTGTTTTTAATCAAAGTGGGTTTACATATTACCCCCACAACCATGGGTATATGATTAAGATAATCCCATTAAAAAGGAGAAACAAATATATAGAGATCAATTATCTGTAAGTTTAAATATTGAAATGTGAGATTAGAAGAAAATTCAATAAAGAACCTAAAACAAATTAAGGTTAATTCATGTTTATATTAGAAACCCAAGACCCTGGTCATGAGCTTGAGACTATATATGTATGTATGTGTGTGTTTTATGTCAATATTAAGATATGTGTATCTTATCGAATAAAAAAATCTAAAATACTTATCAAATATATTTGTATAATATAAATATACAATTTGGGTTAGGTTCAAGCATATCTCAAATATGTTTCGATAATATTCATACCTTATTCACTACCCATTGGTAGATGTGAGCAAAAAAAAACAGAAAAAACAACTAAAACAAGACAACAAATAAAACTAAATCGAGAAAAAAAACTGATTAGATTTAAAAAAAAAACTTCCAGTCCGGTTTGATTTTGTTTTTTTTTAAGTCAAAAACCAGTAAACCAAAATCAAACTTAACCGGTTCAAATTAAAAAAAATATGCTATAATTTTTTTTGTTCTTCTGATTCACTTTAAATTTTTTGGTTTGCTTTCATTTTGGTTAAATTGGAGAAGGGAAAACTTGGCTAAATTAAAACAAAACCCTAAACAAACTGAAAACAATTTTTTGGTTTTCTAGTTGAAAAATTGAACTGAAACAAAATGAAACCGGTCATTTTAAACTGGGCCGGTTCGTTTTTGGTTGAGACTTTTGGGTGTTATTTAACCTTATCATAGATTCCTTTAAATGAAAGTATTTTTATCTTTTAATAAACTCTACCTATTAAAAGAACACTCGGGTAAAAGGATAATACAACATTTTAGATATCTTATGTAGTCAATATATATATTAGCCAAGTAAAAGTATGATTCCAAATTAGTTTTTTTAATTGAAAAATGAATATGTAGCTATTGAAAATGTATTTTCTAGTATCATAAATAATTGACAAATGAAAGGTTGATGTGATAATTTAGTAAATAAATTTGAATTATGAGTCAATAAATCAATGCAAACTAAATATTAACAAAATATAAATAATAAAGCTAAAAATAAATCAAAAGGACAAGAATATAAAATATGTAACAAGAAAACTACATTTAAAAGATTAATAAAGAATCATACAAAAAATAATTGTTAATATTATTATAAGAGATATTAATATTGCTTTGAAACAATGTCGTAATTAAATAATTATTTAAGCATCATTTTAAAAAATTCATTAAAAAAATCTAATTGAAGGTTGAAAAAACTTTTTATTGTATTTTGAATTAAAAACAAATTAATAAACATCAAAATCAAAATTATCATTAGTTGGACCGCCTGAGAGTTTTTTTTAAAAATTTTCATGTGACTTTTTTTATATATATTTCAATTTTGTTGTAATAAAAAGTAAAAATAGTGAAGTTTAGTACCAATATAAAAAATAAACAAAAAAAGAACCAAAATATTATAAAAAGAATAAATAATTAACATAGAAGAGCATAAACATCAAAATATAATCAAGAGAGAAATACCTTTCTTATTATGAATTTTTTTATATTTTTTCAAAGTACAAAGAATATAGGACAAGTGGTCTATTTATAGGAGAAAAAAATGAACTCAAGGGTTATGGAAATCCAAGAGACTATACTCAAGAATCACGGACATTCAATACACATAAATATAAATTTATAACATTTCTCCTTGAATGACCATATACTTTAAAATTCAATATAGGACTTTATATAGATACTTCAAGATCCATATATGAATACTTTCAGGATTCATTAAAACAATGTCAAATTGTCTCATTAAAACCTTGCAAAGAAAAACCCAGTGGGAAAATACCTAAGCGAAGAAAAAAGAGTACAATTTACATTGACTTCCCTTAAAAAGTACATGTCTTATGACAAATCCTTTTAGATGACGCATTCTAAATTTATGGACAAGTTTCTTGAAAAGTTGAGGCTGATAAAGACTTTGTAAATAAGTCTGCTAAATTATCACTTGACTTGTTTGTTTGATATCGATTTCTCCCTTTTGTTGAAGCTCGAGAGTATAAAAGAACTTTGGTGAGATATGCTTTGTTTTCTCTTCTTTAATAGAGAGTTGAGGGATGCAAGCAATATTATCTTCATACAATATTGTGAGACTATTTTCAATGGTTAGCAATCCATATTTTTTCTTTATGTGCTAGATAATTGATCTTAGCCATATATATATATATATTCTTGACTTGCTTCATATATCGCGATAATCTCTGAATGATTTGATGAAGTAACCACTAATGTTTGTTTGACAAATCTCCAAGAAATTGCAATCCTCTATAGGTAAATAGATAACTTGTTTGTGATCTCCTTTTATGAAGATTAGAGAGATAACTTGCATCTGCATATTCAATAAATTATGAATTTGATCCATAATAAAATAATTCCATATTGGTTGTTCCACTGGAGATAGCGAAATATATGTTTGACTCTATTCCAATGTCTTTTTATAGGAGAGAAACTATATCTTGCCAATAAAATTATTGCAAAAGCTATATTTGGTCTTGTATAATTTGCAAGACACATAAGTGCTCAAATAGTACTAAGATATGATACTTTAGGACCAATAATTTCTTTAACCACATCTGGAGGTCGAAAAAGGGTTTTTTTTTGCATCAAGTGATCAAATAACCATAAGTATACTTAAAGGATGAGCATTGTCCATATAAAAACATTTTAGGACTTTTTTTGTGTACATCGATTGATGTACAAATACTCCATTTGAAAGATGTTCGATCTGTAAACTAAGATAAAATTTTGTCTTTCCGAGATCTTTCATCTCAAATTCATTTTTCAAATAGGTTATAGTTTTTGTTAGCTCTTCAGGAGTACCAATAATATTTAAGTCATCAACATATACTGCAATAATAGCAAATCAGGATATTGTTTTCTTAATAAAAATACACGGACAAATCTCATCATTCTCAAATCCCCTTTTTAAGAGGTTTTCATTAAGATGATTCTACCACATCCAACCAGATTGCTTCAACCCATATAAAGATTTTTGTAGTTCAATAGAATAAACACTTCTGGGTTCATTACAAAAGGCTTTAGACATTGTAAATCCTTTAGGGATTTTCATATGGTTGTCTTCATCTAATGATCTATATAGATATGCTGTAACTACATCCATTAAACACATATCTAACATTTTTGCGACTGCTAAACCAATTAAAAAATTTAAAGTGATTGTAAACACCCAAGAAAAAAAAATATAAATATATATATATATATATATATATATATATAGGCTGACTTAGTTTGTCGTTGCCAATTTCGTGACGGGGCAGAAAATTGTAAAGGGATACGACCAATGTCAAAATTCCGTAGTTAATTTGCAATGAGATGAACTTACAAAAAACTCAAGGAATGAATTAAAAGATGAATAAAACAAGTTGGGAGAGGGGTGAAATTGAATAAATGAAATGTTTATGATTTAAATTATAAGAAGAGAAGTGGTGGGGTAAAAAGAAAACATTTAAAGATTTTGGAGGGCCTTAGTGCAATAAGAGAAAGTGAGCAGTATAAATACCCCTCTTTTTCTCATTTCCAGCAATGGTGAGGGAGAAAAGAGAAGGAGATTGTGAGATTTCTTGCTAAATTAAGGAAGAATTTCGAAATAAAGTGAGATTGAGGGTTACTAAAACCTTCAAACATCAAAAACCCAAGGATTGGGAGCATTATTGGAAGAAGAAAATGGAAGAAAAGAAGGAGTGTTTGGCCGACACTTGAAGGAAGAAAGAGAGGAGAGGAGGATATGTTGTTTCCACAAGCTATTAGGATCTTGAACCCCTCTTGGTATGGTGTTTCTTTTATGTATTTAAAAGATTCTTTACTTTGTTACTTTATGGCTAAGTTGCATGACTTCTCTTTATGAATTTTGGGTTAGGGTTCTTGAATAAAATTTGGGGGAAATGTGAAATTGAGTATAATTGATGAATGTAGCATGAAATATGATGTGAATGTTGTGTAATGAATGGTTGAGCATGAAAAGAATGAGGGAATTCTTGTCTCCAAAGGCCAATTTTCGGCCAAATACATGTGTTGTAGGAATTAACAACTTGACAGATTCATGTGGTGACTTTGAGAGAGAATTTGAGTGGTAAAACAAAGGAATTAGGGTCGGGTTCCTTCATAGGAGTTGTAGTTCTGGATGTCTACTATCCAAGGAAACTTGTTTCACTTAATTTGAAATTTTATAACTCTAGTTAAGGGCCACCAAACGTGACTGTGCAGGATGGATTCTGCAGAATCAGCAGGTCTGTCACACTTGAGATGCATTTTGTAAATTTTAGGGACAGAACTGGGTTCTATTCCCTTCATAAGAGTTGTAGCCCTATCTGTTATCTTTCTAACAAGATAAATTTTGTACAAAACGGAGTTCTATAACTCCAGTTAGGGGGAAAAATCTGGGCAGAGGTCGAAATCCGACCCCTGCTGACAGTTTTGGAAAAAAAAAAGGGAAAAGAGGTGGGAGGTCGCAAAACGATGTAGTGAGATGCATTAAATGAAAAGAAACAAGTTATGTTTGAAAATGGGTGTTTATAATGATATTTTTAATGTCAAAAGTTATAAAAGAATGACAAATATAAAGGCATGTGTGGTGTGCGTTTGTTGCCAAATTGATGTGTATTTTGCTAAGAATTGCATGAGTGTTTCGGCTGAAATTATTGAAGGATTTTGTATGCCGAAATAAATGATTTCAGCTGTGAGTTTTCGGCTAGAATTGATGTGTGTTTTCTATTGAAATTGATGTGAGTTTTGGCTGGAATTGATGCACGTTTTCTACTGAAATTGATGTGAGTTTTCAGCTAGAATTGATGTGTATTCTCTACTGAAATTGATGTGAGTTTCGGCTAGAATTGATGTGTGTTTTCTATTGAAATTGATGTGAGTTTTGGCTGGAATTGATGCATGTTTTCTACTGAAATTGATGTGAGTTTTCAGCTAGAATTGATGTGTATTCTCTACTGAAATTGATGTGAGTTTCGGCTAGAATTGATGTGTGTTTTCTATTGAAATTGATGTGAGTTTCGGCTGGAATTGATGCATGTTTTCTACTGAAATTGATGTGAGTTTTCAGCTAGAATTGATGTGTATTCTCTACTGAAATTGATGTGAGTTTCAGCTAGAATTGATGTGTGTTCTCTACTGAAATTGATGTGAGTTTCGGCTTGAATTGATGCATGTTTTCTACTGAAATTGATGTGAGTTTTCGGCTAGAATTGATGTGTGTTTTCTATTGAAATTGATGTGAGTTTTCAGCTAGAATTGATGTGTGTTTTCTGCTGAAATCGATGTGAGTTTTTTCTTCTAGATTTGGTGTGCGTTGGTTGCTGATTTCTACAATAAGCCTACTATATAGAAATGACTAAAATGCTAATAAAAATTTCTGGGTATGATGTTGTAAAATATGGAACACTTGAGTGTGAACGCATGAACTCTTGTAATGAGTGTAGTGATGAATGTGATTCGAATATACAAAATGTGCTGATGTATAACCCTTAATGTCACAGGCGGTGCGACCGGGATTGGACAATTTTCAAGACAGGAACAACCCATAGGTGGAACAGGTAGGTGATTTACACCTCTCCTTTTTATATGACACGTAATAGGTATTTTAAATTGAATATTATACGAATACGATGGGATATATATATATATATATATATATATTAGATTGTTGCATGCTTGAATGTGGATCACCGATTGATTAGCTACGGCTAATGGCATCCGAAAGGATGGCCGGGATAAACGATTGATTAGCTTCGGCTAATGGCATCCGAAAGGATGGCCGGGATAAACGGTTGATTAGCTTTGGTAATGGCATCCGAAATTGATTAGCTTCGGCTAATGGCATCTGAAAGGATGGCCGGGATAAATAATTGATTAGCTTCGGCTAATGGCATCCGAAAGGATGGCCGGGATAAATAATTGATTAGCTTCGGCTAATGGCATCCGAAAGGATGGCCGGGATAAATAATTGATTAGCTTCGACTAATGGTATCCGAAAGGATGGCCAGAATAAATGAGTGATTAGCTCCGGCTAATGACATCCGAAAGGATGGTTGGAACAAAAGAATGTTAATTCCGTTTAACGACGTCCAGAAAGAATGGTAGACCTCAGATATGAATGTCTTATATGAATATAGGGAGTAATGATATTGTTGCTCGAAAAAGAGAAATGGAGTACCTATATTTCTACAATCGAATTGCTTTATGTATATGCAGAAAATTCCAACTTGCCAGTGTATCTTTTTATCGAGAGATCTTTTGTCAACATTATTTTAATACCATCATTAAGTAATTGCAATCCATTAAATGTTTGTACCGCTGCAGGGACGTCACATCCACGAGAGGGCTAGGGAACCTAATACAAAGGAACCTACTTTTGCAAAGAACCATGAAGATTGCATTCTAATTTAAGATGTGTTTAGGCTGAAGTAGTACTGAATGCTTAATTTGTTACCAGACCCTTTTTGTGAACGTTTGTAAATACCACTAGTAGATTAAGAACGTAAACTCATATCCATGTATGTATACTTTTAATCTAAATCTTTAGTTGTGAAAACTGTAGTATTGTACTCTTATGAGAAATTATTTTCTTTAATGGAACGTTTATTGTATGGATGGTATTTATCGAAGTGAATGGATATGGGTCGTTGAGCAACGACACAAAAAAAAAAAAAAAAAATTGCGGGTTGTTACAGCTGGTATCAGAGCACCTGGTCTTGATCCTGAGGATCAATGATGATTACATTGCTATGATGAATTTCAGGGTGGTACTCAACCAACAAGGAACTTGAAATGGGTGTTCTATAATTCTGCTCCTTTGTTTTAAATTTTTTTTTCTTGCTATATAATTTTGGGGCTTATCAAAATACTGATATCACTCGCTAGCATTGTAGGTTTAGGATACATGCATAATTGAGGAGTATGTGATGCTGCTGGAAGCTATTAGCCTAAGAAAAATCATTGGTTTTTGGGTGTGTTTGCGATGAAATAATGTTTTTAAGAGGATGGTTAGAGTGGATTGGCTGGCTTGTCAAGAATGAGTTTGTATAGAGGTGTGCGAAAATGGTGGCATAAAAGACTTGGGGCATTCAGTAGGAGTTCCGGTGGGGGTGGGATAAAAAAAATAAAAATTTAGAGGTTAAACAACCTCTTGTAGATATCTGGATCTTGTTGGCTCAAGGTCTTCTCATAGTTTTATTCTAGTATTTACACTTTGCACATCCCGCTTGGGATTAGATGATTTATACTGAACAAAGTGAAATGAACTTGATTTTGAGATTTAGAAGATGCTTTAAAGGGATCCATATCATGATTATGAGAGATCCTTCAGCCATTAAGGTGTGCCTTTTATTTTAAGAGTTTGACTTGGATTTAGACATGTATAGCGAGTACCTGGCTGTGCAAAAATAATTAAATAAAGAATGAAATGATCGAGCACAATAATAAATAAAAAATTAACGGTCTTGATTTTGGGATCTAAAAGTTCATTTTGAGGGAGGCATTACTGCATGTTACTCCTAGACGATTAAGTCAAACAATGCCATATCAGATATATGCTGATTTTGCAAGAGTTTATCTTCTATTCTACCCTTGACCTGGGGTGTCTAAATAAATATACTAATGTTTTGCTTCCATAAGTGCTCAAACTGGAAGCAAGTTTTCAAACACAAAAATGCTCTCTCTTTTATCTAACTGGTTTGGCAACAGAATACATGTTAGTATATGTGAGGAACAAATTAGCATGTGCAAGGAATGAACGTGTTATGGTTAAGATGCTAGCCTAGGGATGACAAATTCAACAGAAATTCTGACCTCAATAGACTGGGCTTGATATTGGTGGATTTTTTTTTAGAAATACATTGTAGCAATTGAATAAAGACTTAAAGTTGTTGTTTTTTTGTCATTACTGGTTATCTTTCCTTTTGTGCCAGCTAATTTAGATTATAGTCCCTAATTTGACTGTTAATGGGTGTGGAGGTTAAAATGAAGCATATTATTTTCTGAAGAGGATGAATATGAGCAAAAATGTATATGAGAGAACTTATGATATAAAAATTATAATGTATTCCTCATGATTAACCGTCTTTATATTATGTATGTATAATTTGTCTTTCATACAACATCACCTGCTACATTTTGTTCTTAACTAAGCATGCACTCACAATTAAGGAAAACATTAAAGGAGAAAAGAAAGGCCTATGTGTGTATTTCTTGTCGATAGAGATCCCTATATGGATATTGTTTTTGCCCTTGGTGTAAGGTCAGACAAAGAAGTGATATATTTGATTGATTATGCCAGCAATGGGGCCAGCATTGTGAAATTTTCCTTGCCTAAATTTATGATGCTGATGAGAAATGCAAGCATTTTCGTAGGGAGGACAAAGCACTTGATTTTGTGGATAAAATGTTAAGAAATACCATATTTCCCCCAAAAGAATCTATTGAAGACGCCATTAGTGCATATTTGTTCCTAGGCTTAATAGCCGCAGGCACAAGGCTCGTTTTCTTGGATATATGGTGAGGTGTCTTTTGGAGGCCTATACTGGCCACAGGAAATGTGACAATAGGGATAGTTTTGGAAACAAGAGGTTCGAGTTGGCTAGCGAGTTACTTGAACGAGAGCTAAAAGTGCATGTTTCACATGTATTGAGGTGCATGACCAAGGCTTTGTAGAGAGACCTATATGGAGACCGTGATGTGCACCCAATTGAACACTATTTAGATGCTTCAATAGTGACCAATGGTTTGACAAGAACATTCTCAACTGGGGCATGGTGTCATCCTTTTCAAGTGGATGGAAAGGGTTTACGGAGTTGTGGAAATCTTGGGCGTGCTAACCCACTGCAAACAATGATAGATCTGCGGAAAATAAGGCAGCAAGTTCGGTACACGAGAAAGGTTGGAGATGCCAGATACCCGCACCCTTCTTATTGGGGGTAGAGTATGCTTTCTCTCTACTCCAAATGGTGAAAACCGCGGCCTTGTAAAAAAAATAAAAATTGGCTGTCACTGGAGTTGTCAGTATCAATATGTCAGAGTCTCTAGTTGATGAATTGTTTGAATAGTGGGATGGAGAAACTGGGTGATGATACTTGCACTAAACTGGATGGGAAGCATAAAGTGTTTCTAAATGGCGAATGGGTTGGAGTTTGCAAAGATTCTTATTTGTTGTGGGCGAACTAAGAAGCATACGACGCAGGAGACAATTGCCCTATCAGGTGGAAATCGAAGGGGATGAACAACAGAGAGAAGTGCACATATTTTCTGATGCTGGAAGGATCTTACGCCCTCTTATGGTTGTTGAGAACTTGGATGAAATTAAAGCATTTAAGGGGGGGAAATTACATCTTCGCATCTCTTCTGGACAAGGAGATTATTGAGTTTATTGGCACTGAAGAGGAAGAGGACTGTTGTGGGGCATTAGATTTCTCTTAGAGGATATTGCGGGGAAGCAATCTATAAAGTATACACACTGTGAACTTGACATGTCTTTTTTGTTAGGTTTGAGTTGTGGAATTATCCCCTTTGCCAATCATGATCATGCACGAAAGGTCCTGTACCAAGCTCAAAAACATTCTCAACAGGCTATTGGGTTTTCCACAACAAATCCCAACATCAGAGTTGACACCTTGTCTCACCAATTGCATTACCCCAAAGGCCTTTATTTCGGACAATGATTTCTGATTGTCTCGGTAAACCTGGATACCCATTTGGTCATAATGCAGTCTGCCAAAGCTAGAGTTGTTTAATGGTCAGAATGCTATAGTGGCAGTTAATGTTCATCTGGGTTACAACCAAGAAGATTCATTGGTAATGAAGCGTGCTTCTTTAGGGCATGGTATGTTTCGCTCTAAGCACATTAGAAGCTACAAGGCGGAGGTGGACAACAAGGAGCTAACCAATAAGAGGCGGAAGTCTGAGGATTCTATTACTTTTGGGGAAAATATAAAGCAAAAAAGAAAAAAATGGGCTGATTGACAGCCTTGATGATGATGGATTTTCTTTGATTGGTGCTAATATGCAAAGTGGTGATATTGTGATAGGGAAGTATGCAGAATCTGGGACAGATCACAGGGTAAACCTGAAGCACACAGAAAGGGGCATGATCCAGAAAGTGGTATTGTCATCTAATGATGAGGGAAATAATTTTGTTGTGGTGTCTTGGAGACAGGTATAAAAATAAAAATAATAAAAGAGTTAAATAGTAATTTAAAGACAGTTCTGTTTGTCTGAATGCACATGCAGTTTCTGAATGGCCACCTATATGCTCACACATGCATGTCTCCCTGGTAAAAATGTAAGGTCTGGTTCTGTGAAACACATGTAGTATGCAAAGAGCTCTTAATGGTGTTTGAATTTGCTTTCCTCTACACCTGTTTTATAGAATTTATGGTTAACGGATGTTACTGGGGCTGGCTTTCCTTGGGTGGATGCCCTTGGTCCATTTGAACCAAATATACATGCGTATGTGTGGGTGTGTTTCACATTTCCTGTTGTTGGTTATGCTCTTCAATTGCTGTTGCAGGTTCGATCTCCTCGTCTTGGAGACAAGTTTCTCAAACATGCATGGGCAAAAGGGTGTTCTGGGTTTTTTGGAGTCTCAGGAGAACTTCCCTTTCACAATTCAAGGTGTGTTCCTGATATTGTAATAAATCCACATGCAATTTCATCACGTCAAACTACCAGGTACGGAGTGAGAAACCCTTAAATTTCGAGGACGAAATTTATATTAAAGGGGGGGAGAATGTAAACACCCAAGAAAAAAAAAAAAAAATATATATATATATATAGGCTGACTTAGTTTGTCGTTGCCAATTTCGTGACGGGGCAGAAAATTGTAAAGGGATACGACCAATGTCAAAATTCCGTAGTTAATTTGCAATGAGATGAACTTACAAAAAATTCAAGGAATGAATTAAAAGATGAATAAAACAAGTTGGGAGAGGGGTGAAATTGAATAAATGAAATGTTTATGATTTAAATTATAAGAAGAGAAGTGGTGGGGTAAAAAGAAAACATTTAAAGATTTTGGAGGGCCTTAGTGCAATAAGAGAAAGTGAGGAGTATAAATACCCCTCTTTTTCTCATTTCCAGCAATGGTGAGGGAGAAAAGAGAAGGAGATTGTGAGATTTCTTGCTAAATTAAGGAAGAATTTCGAAATAAAGTGAGATTGAGGGTTACTAAAACCTTCAAACATCAAAAACCCAAGGATTGGGAGCATTATTGGAAGAAGAAAGTGGAAGAAAAGGAGTGTTTGGCCGACACTTGAAGGAAGAAAGAGAGGAGAGGAGGATATGTTGTTTCCACAAGCTATTAGGATCTTGAACCCCTCTTGGTATGGTGTTTCTTTTATGTATTTAAAAGATTCTTTACTTTGTTACTTTATGGCTAAGTTGCATGACTTCTCTTTATGAATTTTGGGTTAGGGTTCTTGAATAAAATTTGGGGGAAATGTGAAATTGAGTATAATTGATGAATGTAGCATGAAATAGGATGTGAATGTTGTGTAATGAATGGTTGAGCATGAAAAGAATGAGGGAATTCTTGTCTCCAAAGGCCAATTTTCGGCCAAATACATGTGTTGTAGGAATTAACAACTTGACAGATTCATGTGGTGACTTTGAGAGAGAATTTGAGTGGTAAAACAAAGGAATTAGGGTCAGGTTCCTTCATAGGAGTTGTAGTTCTGGATGTCTACTATCCAAGGAAACTTGTTTCACTTAATTTGAAATTTTATAACTCTAGTTAAGGGCCACCAAACGTGACTGTGCAGGATGGATTCTGCAGAATCAGCAGGTCTGTCACACTTGAGATGCATTTTGTAAATTTTAGGGACAGAACTGGGTTCTATTCCCTTCATAAGAGTTGTATCCCTATCTGTTATCTTTCTAACAAGATAAATTTTGTACAAAACAGAGTTCTATAACTCCAGTTAGGGGGAAAAATCTGGGCAGAGGTCGAAATCCGACCCCTGCTGACAGTTTTGGAAAAAAAAAGGGAAAAGAGGTGGGAGGTCGCAAAACGATGTAGTGAGATGCATTAAATGAAAAGAAACAAGTTATGTTTGAAAATGGGTGTTTATAATGATATTTTTAATGTCAAAAGTTATAAAAGAATGACAAATATAAAGGCATGTGTGGTGTGCGTTTGTTGCCAAATTGATGTGTATTTTGCTAAGAATTGCATGAGTGTTTCGGCTGAAATTATTGAAGGATTTTGTATGCCGAAATAAATGATTTCAGCTGTGAGTTTTCGGCTAGAATTGATGTGTGTTTTCTATTGAAATTGATGTGAGTTTTGGCTGGAATTGATGCATGTTTTCTACTGAAATTGATGTGAGTTTTCAGCTAGAATTGATGTGTATTCTCTATTGAAATTGATGTGAGTTTCGGCTAGAATTGATGTGTGTTTTCTATTGAAATTGATGTGAGTTTTGGCTGGAATTGATGCATGTTTTCTACTGAAATTGATGTGAGTTTTCAGCTAGAATTGATGTGTATTCTCTACTGAAATTGATGCGAGTTTCGGCTAGAATTGATGTGTGTTCTCTACTGAAATTGATGTGAGTTTCGGCTTGAATTGATGCATGTTTTCTACTGAAATTGATGTGAGTTTTCGGCTAGAATTGATGTGTGTTTTCTATTGAAATTGATGTGAGTTTTCAGCTAGAATTGATGTGTGTTTTCTGCTGAAATCGATGTGAGTTTTTTCTTCTGGATTTGGTGTGCGTTGGTTGCTGATTTCTACAATAAGCCTACTATATAGAAATGACTAAAATGCTAATAAAAATTTCAGGGTATGATGTTGTAAAATATGGAACACTTGAGTGTGAACGCATGAACTCTTGTAATGAGTGTAGTGACGAATGTGATTCGAATATACAAAATGTGCTGATGTATAACCCTTAATGTCACAGGCGGTGCGACCGGGATTGGACAATTTTCAAGACAGGAACAACCCATAGGTGGAACAGGTAGGTGATTTACACCTCTCCTTTTTATATGACACGTAATAGGTATTTTAAATTGAATATTATACGAATACGATGGGATATATATATATATATATATATATATATATATATATATATATATATATATATATATATATATATATTAGATTGTTGCATGCTTGAATGTGGATCACCGATTGATTAGCTACGGCTAATGGCATCCGAAAGGATGGACGGGATAAACGATTGATTAGCTTCGGCTAATGGCATCCGAAAGGATGGCCGGGATAAACGGTTGATTAGCTTTGGCTAATGGCATCCGAAATTGATTAGCTTTCGGCTAATGGCATCCGAAAGGATGGCCGGATAAATAATTGATTAGCTTGGCTAATGGCATCCGAAAGGATGGCCGGGATAAATAATTGATTAGCTTCGGCTAATGGCATCCGAAAGGATGGCCGGGATAAATAATTGATTAGCTTCGACTAATGGTATCCGAAAGGATGGCCAGAATAAATGAGTGATTAGCTCCGGCTAATGACATCCGAAAGGATGGTCGGAACAAAAGAATGTTAATTCCATTTAACGACGTCCAGAAAGAATGGTAGACCTCAGATATGAATGTCTTATATGAATATAGGGAGTAATGATATTGTTGCTCGAAAAAGAGAAATGGAGTACCTATATTTCTACAATCGAATTGCTTTATGTATATGCAGAAAATTCCAACTTGCCAGTGTATCTTTTTATCGAGAGATCTTTTGTCAACATTATTTTAATACCATCATTAAGTAATTGCAATCCATTAAATGTTTGTACCGCTGTAGGGACGTCACATCCACGAGAGGGCTAGGGAACCTAATACAAAGGAACCTACTTTTGCAAAGAACCATGAAGATTGCATTCTAATTTAAGATGTGTTTAGGCTGAAGTAGTACTGAATGCTTAATTTGTTACCAGACCCTTTTGTGAACGTTTGTAAATACCACTAGTAGATTAAGAACGTAAACTCATATCCATGTATGTATACTTTTAATCTAAATCTTTAGTTGTGAAAACTGTAGTATTGTACTCTTATGAGAAATTATTTTCTTTAATGGAACGTTTATTGTATGGATGGTATTTACCGAAGTGAATGGATATGGGTCATTGAGCAACGACACAAAAAAAAAAAAAAAAAAATTGCGGGTTGTTACAGTGATTGTATCCATCATTAGAGAATAAGTTTTCTCATAATCAATGTCAGGTATTTGCGAGAAACTTTATGCAACAAGTTGTGCCTTATATTGCACAATTTCATTACTCTCATTTTATTTTCTAACAAAATTTCACTTATATCCAACGGATATAACACCTTTAGGTGTATGGACTACAAATCCAAATACTTCACGTTTTGCAAGTGAGTTTAACTTTTTTTGGATTGCTTCTTTCCACATTGACCAATCATTTCTATGTCGACATTCTTCAACAATTTATGGTTCAAATTCATCATCACTTCTGATGATGCCAAAAGCAACCTTAAATGCAAATACATCATCAATGATAACTTTATCTTATTCCAAAATGTCTCCTGTATGAACATAGTTTATGAAGATCTCATTATTTCCAGGTATCTAGTTCTCTTTAGGAGGTCCCTCTTCAGGGGGATCAATATTAGATGATTTGGACACAAGATTTGATGTTTGTTTTGTGGGTGAAAGACTCTTCAAGAGTACAATCATCTATTCATTGAATTGTTTTTAGGATTTTTATCTTTAACGCCAATAGGTCTTTCATGCTTCAGGTGTGATATAGATTTATTTTCTGTTATGTTGACCTTTTTGCCTTCAGAAATTTCAATTCTAAATGAAACATTTGCTGCAAGAATATGGGATTTAACTATCTTTTCACTACTAGTGAAAACATTCGGTAATTGATTTGCATAGTTTGTAAATGAATTATCTTTTGAACTTCAAGTTCATATTGATTTGTTCTTGGATCAAAATGAGATAACTTCGGATTAACTTTGGATTATTCCAAGTAATTTCTTGTCATGCTTCATGCATTGAATTTGCTTTCCCTAATGATGGGAAAATATTCTCATCAAAATGATCAGTCCTCAAAACATGCCTTAAAAATATCATCAGTCAAGGTTCAAGGAATCTAATACTAGATGGAGAATAAAAACCAACATAATTCCTATTCTTCATTATGGACCCATTTTAGTCCTTTGTGGGGGTGCTGGTGCTGCAGGTACATATACTGCATAACCAAAATTTTGTAGATGGAAATATATTTGGTGGTATACTATAAACAAGTTGTAAAGAAGAATAATTATGGTAAGCACTTGGTCTAATTCTAAGTAGTGATATAACATGTAATATAGCATGTCCCTAGACAAATGTAGGTAATTTTGATTTCATAAGTAATGGTCTTGCAACTAATTGAAGTTGCTTTATAAATTATTCTACTAGACCATTTTGAGTATGTACATGATCAACAAGATATTCAACATCAGTTTCAATAGAAAGTGCAAAAGCTATCAATTGCACACGCAGTCTAATAATCTGTGTTATTAATCTAGAAAATGAAATATTTCAATTGGAAAGTAAACAACTACGTGACCATTTACTTGATGCATCAATCAATATCATAAATATCTAAAAGGTCTGCATGGTGGATGGATAGGCTCACATATATCTCCTTGAATTCTTTTGAGAAAAGATGGTGATTCTATAAGAACCTTTGATAGAGATGGTCTGGTAATTAATTTATCTTGAAAACATGCTTCATATGGATTTTTCATTTGGTAAAAGAATCTTCAAGTTTGTTAAGAGATGCTCATATGAATTCTCAATAATTTGTCTCATTATTATTGATCCTGAATGTTCAAGTCTATTATGCCAAAACATAAATTGTTTTGGGCCGAAAACACTTTTGGTGTATCGCAATATTTGATTCAATAGATTTCATAATCGTATAATAAATTCCAGAAGAGAAATTAGGTAGTTTCTTAAGTACAAGCTTTTGGCCTAAAATATGTGTAATAATATAAAGATATTCTTTTCTATATTCATCTATTGTTTCAATATGATAACTATTAGCACATCCTTAAAACTGAGTAAATTTCTTATGGACTGAGATAAATATAATGCATCTTTGATGCTTAATCTTATGTTATTTGGTAACACAATATTAACTTTTAAAGAGCCTTTAATCATGTATGTTGGACTTGATATTGTAGTGACATTAGCTTTGGTTAAAGTCAAATACTCAAAAGTATTTATTATTCTTAAGAATTATGTGTGTTGTTGCATTGTCTGCCAGACATAAATCTCCATCATAAAAAGTCATGTCATTATTCAAAATATAATCAAATTTTATTATTTAACTGGAGCCAAACTAGTAATGTTTTATAGTAAACATAATAACATAAATATTTTTAAACAAGTAAGAACTATTAATCATCTCTAATGATTCTGCCACTAAGCATGTTTTCTATCTTATCCGAGTTTTCAAAGAAATTAGAAACATCAAGATAATTATTAATATCAATATAAGCATTATGATTTTCAAAATTATCTTTATTAATGAAATTAGTCTCAACTATATTTTTTTTAGAGAGGTGTAATATAAATTTGTAAGATATTTTGATGTACGATAAGTACGCGACCAATAAGCATGCATACCACACCTATGACACTTATCTTTCTAGATTATGCAAATTCTTGCCTTTTCTTGTCTAAGTTCATTGTATCTCCACTTCTGGTGATATGGCGGGTTGCTTTTAGAAGAATTATCTCTTCTCATTTTCTAGTTTTTTTCATACCTATTTCCTTGGTTCTTTCTTGTCTTTTGGACAAAAGTTCCATTCACTTCAGGGAATAGATTAGATCTTTTTGAAATTATGCACTTTTATATTGTTGTTGCAGGACAATGTTTGAGGCATGAAAAGTAGAGAATATTTTCTCTAACATTTGGTCTTCTGTGATATCTTTACCACACAATTTTGGTTGTGAGGTAATTTTAAAAAGAGCAGAATTATATTCACCAATCAATTTAAAATCTTGCAACTTCAGATGCAACCAATCATAACGAGCTTGAGGAAGTAGTAAACTTTTGTGGTCATATCTTGCATTTAGATTTTTGCCACATATTATTTCCTTCTTAATGGTCTCTTAAGGATTCATAGCTTCTAGATGAATCTCGACATCAAAGTTTCATCACAAATAATTATTTCTAAAAATATTAAGAGCGATAAATTCAAGTTTTGTCAGATTTGACATTATCTTTATCTATAAAAACAAGAAATAACTTATTAAATAAACATCATGAAGATAAAAAAAATATTCATTTAAGATTGTTATTTATTTAGCTTTAGAAATACTAGTTTCTTCAGGAACAATATTTAATTTATTTAATTCTTCATAAACTTATAATACTAGTTTTTCAGGAACTATTATTTAATTCTTCAAGAAAATAAGTTCTTTAAAACTGTTATTTATTTAGTTTTATAAATACTAGTTCGTTAGGAACTATATTTAATTTATTTAATTCTTTAGGAACTTGTGATACTAGTTCTTCAGGAACTGTTTTTAATTTATTAATTCTTTAGGAACTTGTGATACTAGTTCCTTATGAATTGTTTTTAATTTATATAATTCTTCAGGAACTTGTAATACTAGTCGTTCAGGAACTATAAATCTCTTTTTATGAATAATAGTGAAAGAAAATTTCCTAAAAATAAATTTCAATAAAGAAAAGTAAATATATTAAAATTGATATAAGCCACATAATAATCATGTTGATAACGTGTTATAAAAATAATAAATAATTAATATAAAAGAAAATAAATATCAAAATATAATCAAAAGAAACAAGAGAGAAATACCTTTCTTATTATGAATTCTTCTATTTTCCCGAAGTACAAAGAATACATGACAAGTGGTCTATTTATAGGAGAATGAAATGAACTAAACGAGTTATGAAAATCCGAGAGACTAAACTCTAGAGTCATGGACATTCAATACACATAAATATAAATTTATAACACAAAATTAATTTAAAAAAATTCAAAGAATTCAGGACCTAAAGTGTAGTTTTTCCTCACCTTTTGAACAATAGACAGGAACAGAATACTTTATTTATTTAATTATTTTTATCAATTTTTTTTAACTAAATCATTTTTTTCGTTTTTTTTTTTTTGCAATAATAAAAATTAAATTAAATTGCCCTCCCATATAAACGACTCTATAGGCACGTAATAACAAACAACATGAAAAGTATGAAAAATAAGGGGAACGAAAATATAAGTTTTTATTTGCAAGTAATAATCACTTCCCAGGAAAAGTGTCCTGGGTTCTAAATTCCAATCCTAGAATAACAGTCAAGTGGATGACCACTGAGATATCTTTCTTAGACCGTATAGAATCATAAATTCATAATAATACCAAGATGGTACGCAGAAATAAGCAACAAAACGCTGTTCAGACATCTAAATCTTGATCTTCAGTATCGTCATTATTGATCACAAATGAAGCTCCATACATGTCACTGGCTTCATTCGATTAAAGATGAGGTTTCACTGAGGTTTAAACTCATGGACTCAGGGTTGACGGGGTAAAGATCATGGGCAGATGTAGAGGATTTTCCGTTCCATGATTTATCAGACGGAGGAAAGAGGCCTCCAGTGCTGTTTAAACTATGATCTCTGGCCTGCTGGTAGTGTCCTGTCAGGCGCGTGGAGTGCAGATCATCTCCATAAATGCTAGGATCTGAGATGATCTCCGGGATGCTGGTCTGTCCCTCAAGCATGCTCGCCACTTCTGACATTGCAGGCCTGAGAGATGGAGATGCGTTGGTGCATAAGAGAGCCAATTTGATCATCCTCTCTGCCTCTTCCTTGTTGAATTCAGACTGCAGCTTTGGGTCCACTACCTCCATTAAATTTCCCTTCTTTTGCAATACAAATGCCTGTGACAATAATTTCTAAGACAAATGAGATGAAAGCTAAAATATTTGACCAAATGTACCATGTTTTGTATTGAGAACTGCATAGCAGCAGAGATGGCTGACGATGATTTACCCAGTCAAGCAGACAAACATTTTTGTTTTCTGGTCTGTAACTTGAGTTGCTCTTTCCACTGACAATTTCTAGGGCGACAACCCCGAAACTATAAACATCTGCTTTATCTGTTAGATAGCCCCACAGTGCATATTCTGGAGCCATATATCCTCTGAAATATATAATATTTTTTTTCATGACAGAAGAAGAAGATGCAGAATTAGTGCCCTTCAGAGACACGAGGAATATTGCTATCAATGAAAATAAGTTGAGAAAAACAGACCAGGAACTAAACTGTTGTCAGTATAACTTACATAGTTCCAGCAACTCGAGTGCTAATATGAGTGTTCTCCTCTTCATTGAGCTTTGCTAGTCCGAAGTCTGATATCTTGGCATTTAGATCTTTGTCCAGCAATACATTTGTAGCTTTGATGTCCCTGTGAACTATTCTGATCGCTGATCCTTCATGGAGAAACGCTAAACCTCTGGCTATTCCAACACAAATCTTATATCTAGTTGGCCAGTCCAGCACCAGAGCACTTGTTTCGGAACCTGCTTCCGGTAGGATTGTTCATGAGATCATTCCATGTTTGCTAGTTGATACAGTGTTGAGAAAAGATACTATTTTTTATCGGAAAGTAATCAACAAAAGCTAATATGATTACCGAAAAGTGCACGGGCGAGGGAATTGTTTTCCATGTACTCGTATACAAGCAGTAACTGGTCTCCTTCAATACAGCATCCATAAAGATTTACAAGATTTGGATGCTGTAAACAAGATATCATGCCTATTTCGTTCACAAATTCACGGTTTCCTTGCCTGGATTTAGAAGATAGCTGCTTAACAGCAATAATGGTACCATCTGCTAATTCACCCTGCATTGATGAAACAAATTTGACTCCGTCACGCATCTAAATCAATTCTATATAGTATTTCTGGGGCAGATTCACACCCGTATACTCCATACATGACTCCAATAATAAATTGTGATAATATAATATGAAATATTCATTAGATGACAAACCTTGTATACGGATCCAAAACCACCCTCTCCAATCTTGTTTGCTGAGTTGAAATTCTCAGTTGCCGCTTTTAGCTGCCTCAAGGTGAAGGAACCAGTTTTCAAATCTAGCCCCTTAAGCTCTGCACGTAGCAGTTGGTATAGAAAGATGACATTCAGTGAAATAATAGAAATGCTTCAACATCATATATCCATGCAGTACGAGCATTCTTTGGTGTGATTAGCCATTTTTAGAAAATTAAAAGAAAAAGGAGAAGACTCAATTTGCGGAAAAGATTGGTTTTACTATACCTCGTTCTCTGGTGTGTTTGTGTCCGTAGCAGAACTTCCAATAACTGACGCCCATTACCAAGAAAATAAGGAATATTGCTGAAGTGACAACTCCGATCACAATAGGTTTCTTACTTGCTTCCTCTGGTTCTGATATTGGATAAAAATTGAAGCGCAAAGAAAGCTAAACATCCCCTCAAATCGATAATAAACATTAACGCTGTAAAGACACAGTTCAATTCTCACCTTCACAATAAGTTCTGTTACCTGAAAACCACAGATCACGGAAAGGTTCTTAGATGGGATAATGAAGTGATTGGAAGAAGAAACTTACAGTTACTGTGAAAGCAAAAATCAGGCAAATCACTTTATGCAGACTGGTTTATGAGATACATTAACGTTCATTGGTTTTTCTACATTAAATGTGTTTAATCTTGTTAATTTCACTTTCTCTCAGCTCTTTCCACAGATGCAATCCATGTCTCGGGGATGATCAACTAATATTAAGTACACGATACGAAATCTTAACATCAATTAGGGAAAACGAAACTAAACTAGAAAACTCAGAAAATTGAAATAGAAATGAATTCAATGGTGTCCTTTTATTGCTGAGCCATTGTATAATTTAAACTTCTTAAAGTCTGTAAGTTTCAAATGGGAGGCAGAAAAGAGCATGTAACATGCCTGAGCATACAGATATAGCAGAAATTATAGCACCATAATCTCCTCTTTGTGGAATGACAGTAGAGCCTTTTCCAGCCCAGTATAATCGGATCTCCAAGGTACGGTCCGTCACAGTGGTGTTGAATGGTATTGTGATATCTGTGTTAGATCCGTTGGCTGCCTCTTTAATATTAAAATCCTGTTTCACTCGTTTTCCCTGGAAAAAAGTTTCCTAGTCAAAAGGGTTCCTTTGAAAAAAAAGAAAAAAAAAGAAAAAAATAATAACTAATAACCTGAATGTAAATATCAAAAACACGCCTTGCAACTTCGTAGCGCAGTGTTTTCGTTTGTGTATTGTATCTCAGCAAAGTGGAGTCTGACAGTGTAATCCCCATTTTCTAGACAATATCCATAATAAGTAATAGACAGGGGAGTTCGCCGTGCTGTTGTATACAATTCAGAGACAACCGGAGAATCAGGAGTTGATCGAAGCGTATATTTGTCATCATTGCGGTTATTATCATCCATGAAGTCTCCTGTGCTGCTGAATCCCCAGTTTGATCCTCGTCTATGATAATTCCTTGCAGCAGCACTACCTTTAATATCTGCTTCACCTTCATACAAGATTGTACCATTCTTTACATCTTGTCCACCACCACAATTTATATGGAATGAACGATAATCTGCAGCACATAAAACTAGTATACCATTAGACATGTTGCAATTTTCCTTTTTGTCAGACTTATAGAAACATATCAACAGGGAAAGGGTTTACTTTACTACAAAGCTTCAATACTATGATTAGTCAATGGTAAACACTTTCATCGAATGGTCAGATGAGTTCTACTCAATGAATGACCATCTGTTAACTTTTGGTTTCTGATGGTGAAACCAGCGGTCAAGTTCTATTTCAAACCATGTTTTGATGCATAAATTACTCCGAATTTTCCAACAAACATGACCATGAATTGACGTTACTAGTTTTAGATATAGAATCTAATGAGAAAGCTATCAATCATCAATGTCATTCAAACATCATGCATACTCGGATAAACTTTAATGGCACACTCGGATTTTAAGAAGTGCACAAGTACTTATTATATATATATATATATATATATATATATATATATATATAAAAAAAAGAATCATACATTTTTGGCACCGAGATATCTCCTGGCATGGAAGAAGATCACTTCTGTATAACATGGAAATTATAGTATGTTAGAATAATAAATGGCTTTGTAGACTGAATTCTAAGATATCAAGGAAGGAAAAAAAAAGAGCCTCAGAATTAGAATTAAAACATGCTTAAAAAATATTATATTACTCAAGTAAAATATTCAACATGTGTTTGCTCGTTGAAAAAAAATGATAAATTAGGCTAGACTACAGGTATCATCTGAAGATAAGAATTTTACTTTGAGCATGAGTTAATTAATAAATTATGGGTTTTTTTTCTGGAATCACATACAGCAAAATCTCTATTGCTAAATTACAGGTTGCTAAAGGACCGTATTTCAGCTTAGATTTCTGCCAAGCATCTACTCAGTTTGTGTTACATTCCCTGTCCTCTTTTTCCAATGAACTAGATTTCTAGTATGTTCATTACCATATTCCATCTCCAAAAATATAAATACAAAAAACATTGCAGTCCTCAATGTATAAGAGAAGGGCCTTACAAGTTATTGTTGCTGGATGAGCTTCGAAACCAGTTTATACCCCTGATTTATGAACTCAAATCATTCAGTTTCAAAATCACTAAGAATATCACAATTCAAGAATTTATGAACATCCTTACACTTGATCGCTGCATCTTCGTGACCTTGTTAAGTTATTGTACGAAACATCACTGAAAAAGATCAACAGAATCATAAATCTGAATACGAACTTCCACAATGTTAACGAATAAACTTTATGATGCAGGAGCTAGAAACACACTAGCTTTCAAATAATGGTTTTTCTTATATAGATGGTGGTAAGTAGGATGACTAAGAATTAATTGTTTTCAAAGAAAATGGTCTATTTTATTTAGGATTCTGCTACTATTTAAAAAGCTACTACAGCTATAAAAGTAAACTTTCTTATAAAAAGAAGTTTGTTCTCTATTTTTTTCCTATTGTTTATTAGCCTTGGGTTGTTTGCTTTCTTCTTTTTTTTCCGTTATGTAAACTGTGGTGATGACTTCCAAGTAATTAAAATTTCTTAGGTTGAATCAAAACCAAGATAAGTTGGAGTTGCAAAGGATGTTATACCAACCCAAGCAAGAGGTATTAATGGTGTCCCTTTGCAAGCTAAAAATTGAGTATAAAAAGAACATGGAAGTTGTTAATTTTTATTTTTTTCCTGTTAATTTAGGCCATAAAAGAAAAAAGATCTAGATTTATTTGCATACTCACAATAGTAATCTAGTTACCATCTCTGAAACTGTGATGTTTTTTTTTTAAAAAAGAAATAGGAAAAAGGCATCAATGCCTTTGGAGGCTTAGAAGTAAGTATAAACGTACGAGGGGTATTATGTTAATTGAATAAATATTGATAAATAGAAATAGGAAGAAAAGAGAGATCTAAATTTTAAAAAGAGAAAATTGGAATAAGAAGAAGAGAAAGAGGGAAAGATAAAAGAAGGTGAATAAAGTTAGAGAAATAAATTTACAATGAAGATTTACACTTTGGTTATGTAAAATTATGTTGACTAGCTTTGATTTTATATTTTGTTGAAAATTTTGTTTTGGGTTTGATTAATGAATTGATTGGAATATTAAAGGTTAATTGTTATGGGTAATGGTTTATTTAGTTGATTTTAGGTAAGGATGATGATTTGGAGTTATAATTTGTTTAAATGATGAATTTGAGTTAGAAATTTTGGTAAAGTAGCAGTGGAAAACTCTGTGCTGAGGTTGAAGATGATAATTTCAGTTTGGTCCCTTAATTTATGATAATTACAGTTTAACCCCTAAACTTTGGGGGGGGGGATTACAGTTTGGTACCTGCAGCAAAATTCAAGATTCTGGACAGAATTGAGGATGAATTATAGAAAAAAATTCAATATAGTTTTGAATTTATGGTATTTTCAGTCTAGTCCTCTATTTTGACAAAATTACATTTTGATCCCTAGATGAAATTATAGTTTTTCTAGTTGGTTTTGTGAATAATCAAGGTTTATTTGGTTAATTATTTTTTTCTTTTGAATTAGATTTCAAGAAAACCATTTGATTTTTAGGTAAAATGATAGATTGGTTCATAAACATATAGGATTATGAGTTAGACTCTTTGTTAAGTTATTAAATATATTTTGATTTCATTTTGAGTTATTTTTTAGTATGTCTCCTTTTGTATTCAGATAATTCTAATATTCTATATGCGAGATATTAGTAGGATTTTCTTCGATATATGTTTTTATGTTATTTCTAGTTTTGAGTTAGGTGAGCAGATAATCTTCTACATACATATGAGATAGTATAAATATTTGAATTGTTAATATGAATTGGATCATGCTTCTTGATGATATATATGTTGATTATTATCTTTTGTTACGATAAAACATAATCAATTGTTGAAATCTGAATTCTTGATAATAACTAATATACATTTTTGAATTGATAGCTCCTCATTTGATTGATGTTTTGAGTTGAACATTAAGATATGAATTTATTTATTTGATTATGATATGAACCTATGGTATGCCAGTTAGAATACCAATGCTAATAGGATAGTGTTAGTTTTTGTGTACATCGCATCTAAAACCCTAGTTAGTTGGGGGAGGCACTAACTTGCATGAACTAATCATCACACAATATAAAGCCTCATTCTCATTGTATTTTGATTTTATTTCAATTCTTACCTCAAAGGTTCTTATAAGAAACTTCTTATAAGAACTTAAAACAATATATATATATATATATATATATATATATATATATATATATATATATATATATATATATATATATTTCTCATTGTTGTATTTTCTCATATACATATATTCAATGTCATCTACTAACTAAGTTGTTGAATTAACCCTTTCATTATTTATCTTTTCTAGGCTTGTAGTTTATTAGCTGGTCACTTTTGTTATACATTCAAAATTTGATCTTTTGATTGCAATTGATACTTTTCTTCTTATGTCTAGTTAGTGTTCCATAATTATAGAAGTTTGTTTTTAACTATTGTATGAAGACAATCAAATTATTTTATGAGTTTAAGTTTGTTATTAGAGTTGCGTTGAATTCTAAATGAGTTATTTAAAAGATAAGTTTGCATGTAAGTTTGGGTTTGCATATGCATGAAACCTAGAGGAGGTCCTTGCCTATATTCCGGTCATGATTTTGAGACTTGGGTCATGACAAGCTTGGTATCAAAGCTTTAGATAAAAAATAATGATTTAATTAAGTTTATAATATGTGGAGGATTAAGATCCTTATCGTCTTATCTGTTATCCTTGAAATTCTAAATTTTCACCAAACATGTTTTCTTTGTCTATTTAAACTTTATGATAAATATGTTTTCTTGTAATTTTGTGGAAAAAATAAATTATCATGTTACTGTCTAGCATGAATTTAATGCTCTCATTTCTTATAGGATATGTTGAGGAATAAACATATAACTAGTACTATTAAAGTAGATGATTATCAAAATGACATTTCTATTATGCGATTAAGGAGTACGAGGCAGAAGAGGGGTGATGCACCCGCACCAACATGTTCAGGAGATACCTCTACTAGTGAAGAATGAGACTTATGAGTTATAATAGAAAAATATGGTTGATGAAACAAGTGTAGGGGTAACTGACCCTGAGCCTATTATAGATTTTTAACAATTAAATCAGGTTATGCAAACTTGGATAAAGTTTACTATGGATAGAGATAGTAGAAGGGATAAAGATGGATCATCATTATCTCATATTATTCAAGGAGTTAATGTATTGTTGAATGATTTTATGAGGTTGGAACCTCCTACTTTCAATAGAATGAACAATTTAGAGGATCCTCAAAGATTTTTACATGACATCTAGCGATGGTGTAAAGCTTTGGGATGTACAAACTACCGGGCTTTGAGTTTGACATCATTTAGGTTGGAGGGAGATGTGACAATAATCTCTTGGTTTAAGTTTAGGAAGAAAGGAAGTCCAATAAAGGCTTAATAGATATGTAAAGTAGTTTAACACCATATTATAATAGATTCTTGATTTTATGAGTTCAAGAGGCTATCTTAGAGGAGTAAGACAGTTGATGAGTATGATCTAAAGTTCATTCAATAGTCAAGGTATTCAAAACATCTTCTACCTACTGAGGAATGAAAAGTGAAAATGTTAATTACAAGTCTTTCCCTCAAATCCTCTATATATATGGTGGTGGTATCTCAAGTGTTTCCATCCTACTTCTTAGTTGTTGATAGTGCTAGATTGATATAGGCATAAAAATTAGAGGACATGGTTGCAGACTAGTCTAAGAGGCATAGAGAAGAAGGTCAATATTTTAGACAACAATGATTGAGTACAAGTTTGTCTAAGGGATGAAATAGACATCATGGCTTCTTAGTTTAGAGGATGTTTAGACAGATACCTTCAGCTAGTGGCTCAGACAGTCAAAATGGTAAAAGAGGAGCTTAGAGCTATAGTTAGAGTTCAATTCAGACTTCACCTCATATTTTTTTTATTCTATCTAGGGACAATTATTCCACATTGTGGAGAAAGCCATACCAGTTAAGAATGTTATAGAAGGATCAAGGCTTATATTATTTATGGACAAATAGGTCATAAGATCAGAGAGTGCCCTAAGAGATAATTATCATCTTTAGAGGCATCTGTCTCAGTTTAACCTTTTGTTCAGACACCATTGACAAGTCAATCTATAACTCATAGTAGTCGAGGTTTTGGTGGTCGGGGTTCGAGACCTCGAGGTGCAGGTGACAAAAACTATATACAACAGGGTCAGGGCCATGCTAGAGTCTTTACCTTAGCTTAGTAGGATGCTCAGACATCCAACATAATTGTCTCAGGTTTTCTTCATGTTTGCTCTTTTAAAGAAAAAAATTTATTTAGTACAGGTGCAACCCATTCATTTGTGTCCTTATATTTTTCTATAAGATTTGATATGTAACTAACTATGTTAGAATCTTTTATTTTGGTCTTTACTCCCCAAAATGAATCAATATTAGTGAAGTATTTGTATCCGAATTATGGAATAAATTTTAGAGATATATTCTTATGGGAGATTTAAATGTATTAGATATAGTTGATTTTGATGTGATTTTAGGAATGGAGTAGATGGCAAAACTAAAGTAGTGTTTCATTTAGATGAAGAAGTTGGGTTAGTGTTTCAGGGAGATAACATTGCGTCTCCAACAATTATGTTGTTAGCTATCTCGTGATAAATGATATAAAAATGGGTACATGGGTACCTAACATATATAATGGGTGTAGAGAAAGGAAGTTCCCTAGTTAGATTGTCCCTATAGTTAGGGAGTTCATCGATGTCTTTCTTGATGATTTACTTAGATTTCCTATATATAGAAAGATTGAGTTTTATATTGATTTAGTTTCGAGTACCAAAATTATATCAATGGATCCGGAAATTGGGGAGTGACAAAAGATATCCAAGAAGATAAATGGAAGAAAGCAATGGATTTCTAGAAAACACATATGAAGTCCCTAGTGTTTAGTGTTTTATGAGTGTGTTAACAATGGAAAACCTAGCCATTAATTTTATACTTGATTATATTTGAATAAAAACTTATAATTGTGTATGTATGAATTTTCTCTCATAAAAAGCACACAATTACAGAAGTTTGTATTTAACTTTTGTATTAAGACAATCAAATTGTATTATAAGTTAACTTTGTTATTAGAGTTGCGTTGATTATAATTGAGTTATTTAAAGGATACGATTCAAAAGAAAATTTGGGTTCTTATAAATATGAAATTTACGTTGATTATTATTGAGTTATTAAATTCTAGTTATTTAAATATGATCTAGAAATCAGGTTGTGACAGAAGCTATCCAAGATGATAAATGGAAGAAAGCAATGAATTACTATAAAACACATAGAAAAGCTATAGTGTTTTGTGTGTCTGAACATAGAGAAGTCAAATCTCATGTTCTTTTTAACTGGCTACTTAATCTATATATTCTTTTTCCTTCTTTCTGTTGTCTTCAATTTTCCTATATACGTTTCCTTCTTATGTACTCCATCTTTCAGTTAAGATCATGCAGTTCATAAACACACAGGCATTAGTTCATAAACATTTGTCATGGATATTTAAAGAAAAGGGCAAAGCATGTGAAGAATCAAACAAGAGAATCCAATGATGTAATTTAGGAACCTACAGATATTGGTCACTTTGGATGAATGACTCTGGCACAGTTCCAGTCAGCATGTTGCCACTCAAAAACCTGGTAAGAACCCACACTCATGCTTTCAGCATAATTTATTTCGCCATCCTTGATAAGATTTCAATTACCAAATTTCAAATTATCAAACATTAAAATTGCTCACGTAAAGTTCCGTTGTGTTGTAACAGGAGGAAGTCCCCCAACCAGCTTGTTAAAAGTCAAGTCACTGCAAGAAATTACAGCAAACAAGATTTTAGGCTTCAGTCTCTGAAGAAAATTTTACATCTTTGTAAAATAGCAATAAACAGGTGAGGGCCAAGAAGAAATTGACACTGAGCACATATACATGTCTCCTAATTAAATTCTTTGAAACCCTTTTAAATATGGTCTATGTGACCATCCTGGGAATTGTTCTTTGAAGTAATCCCCTATTTATATTCTTCCTTGGAGAGATTAGATTAAACAGATTTCAATCCTGACATCTGATATCATCTGATCTTAAGAGGAACAATCTGTGATGATGATTTCAAAAGGATTAATTTCTCATATTCATCGACAGCATTCCCTCTATCTTGGATGCTTGAACCCAGATAAAATCTCTCAATTGTTTATAGATATGATGGAACTAAAACGTAATTGGAACAAAGGAATCTAAAACGTCATTATATAAAATGTTTTGACTTGTCCAAACGACTAGGTGATGCAGGGATGCAGATCCCACAAACTGTCGATGTAATGAAAGGTGTGGCAGAACTGAAATGTATACAAAAAGACTGAATGTTCAATTTATATTTGCTCAGCAGCAGATGTAAGGCGATGAGTGAAGTTTACACTTACAGTGTTTTTTTCACATCCCATATTTCTTTTGGGATTGTTCCATTTAAACTGATGTTCCTCAGAACCCTTACAACAAGACACAGGTTGGTTAAACAGTTCTGAGCAAAACATATCCTCAGCTTTACTGTGAAAAGTTATGAAGCAGTTCACTTACAAGAAGTCCATTTTATACGGCACGATAGGTAACTGAAACTCTGGTCCAGGCGTATCAGAAATCTTCCTGCATGAAAGAAAGAGAATTATTCGATAATTAATACAGAAGCAAGCAAGCATGCATCACTAGAAAGTGGTTTTACTCACAAATCAGTCAAGTTTTCCAAAAGAAAAATTGCACGAGGTATGGGTCCTTGCAATCCAGTCGCGCACAAGTCACTTCAATAGTCACGAAAAGAATAAGAAAAAATCTCAAAAAAGTGTATCATGTTGCATTAGAATGAATTAAAATCTTGTGAAGATAAACATCTCACAGCCTTTCGAAGTTGAGTCCAATTCCCTATGAACTCGGGTACCGTGCCATTAAGATTATTGTCCCTTACGCGACTGCACATTGAATATGTTAAATTATCAAAATAAATAAAAAGAAAAGAATGTGTTTACGGAAAACAGGTGAGGGCTTACAAATCCGTCAAGTCTTTTATCTGCGCAAGTGCCTCTGGCAAGGTCCCCACTAACTTATTGCTGGAAAGTATCCTGCAATTGTTAATTCACGGCATCGATTCAGAGAAGACTTCAACTAATGAAAACCAAATCTCTAGAAATTTTTCACAATGAAGAACGTATTTAAACGTCTTACAGAGTCTTTAAGCTGGAAAGCTTGCCAAGCTCAGGTGGCACAACACCAGAAAACTGATTTGATTCAAGGCTCCTATATTTTATAATTGCATAATTTGAGATAACCATTAGAGAACAAAGTATACGAGAATTGCTGGCAATAGTAGAATAAATCAAACTGAAGGTAGAGAAATATAACAGATTGGAGCCATACAAGTAGGTAAGAGCAGTAAGAGTTCCCAAATGTCCAGGAATATTTCCTGACAGGCGATTTGCAGTAAGCGAGCTGCATAAACGGTTGGTCAGCTGTGTTAAGAGGAAATTTTGAAGCTCGCTCTTGCATAGAAAATAAAGATAAACCAAGATGAGGGGTGAATCAATGAGCTCACATGTAAGACAAATTTTTCATCGAAGCCCATTCCACCGGAATTGTGCCGTATAGATAGTTGCGGGTAAAATCGCTGTAATCGACAATGTTGTATAAAAATTATTTTTCATCCAGTTCAACTTGAAAATTGCTCCAAAAATTAATCTAAGCGCTTGAAATTTTATGTTTATATATGGAAAATTCATAATGACGTAACATTTTACGGGTTAATTTATCATTGAGCCTTCTCAAGATTCATAATCATTTAATGGATTCAGAATTGAGGCTCGAAGCAGGAACAAAAACCAAACTGAATGGAAAATAATATCTAACACACTCATAAACAGCAGCCTATATATCCTTCATTAAAAATTCTTACATTGTTTGGACACGAGTAAGTTTGGCCAAATCCGGAGGAAGCCTGCCTGAAAGATCGGAATCTCTAACCTCGCTTTATTGCATGCAAGGAGAGAAAGATATCATTGGTCAGTGTTTAGGAAAGCTAAGATACACACACACACAAGAAAAACATGAAAAAAGTAGAGTAATTAAGAGAGGCTTACAGTGAAGTGATGTGACAGATCTTATCATCGTCGCAGACACAATCGATGCGGTTGTTGTTTATTCCTCTGGTTATCGAAACTTGTCCTGATTCACAACTATCGCCGTGGGTCAAGGATACTCGGCCATCCTCATTTAATGTCTTAATGATTTGTGTTAACGCTGCAACTGTGGGTTATAATTAATTCATGAGGAATGCGAGCACATTTCAAAACATTCTCAAATAGTTAAATTATTAGAGCATCTACAAAGATAAAAAAAAGCTATCTAGAGAATCAAAATTAAAAATATTACTTTTGAACGGTGTAAATATGATTTTTTTATATTTACATTTTAATGAAAAAAAAGTAATTTAAAAAAGTCAATTCTATTTTAATATATATAATATTGATATAATTATTTATTAATAATAAATAATTGATACAAGTACAATTAAAATCATTTTTTTATATAAAAATATATTATACAATTTTTGGCTCTTTTGATTAAATATGTAGGAATATCTTTTCAACTTAGAAATGTTATTTAAGCTCTTAAATATAGCTTCCCACTTGGAGCTATGAAAATGAAAAATAAAAGCTAAATTTTATTTGTTTTTTTTTTCTTAACTTTTCTTTAACTGAGTTGCTCTTATATTTTGATTTTAGAGCATTTTGATGCCGTTTAACTGTTGTATGAAAACTCATAAATGATATTTATGAAATAAAAATTAATGAGATTCATTTAAATCACCCAAGGAACCATCTTAAATAATATTATGCGAGAAAGTGTTGTTGATTAAATTCTGGTAAAAAATTAAATTTCGTTTTTTTTTCTACTCAAGAACTACAACCCTGTAGACTGAACAAATCAAGTTTATATAATACCCTTTAAGGGTTATAAGTGACAAGCAAATCTGCTGATGTTTATGGATAAAAAAAGAAAAAAGAAAAAAAAAAAAGGTGTTATTATATTCATGAACTGAAAACTTCATGAAACAGTACGTGTTCTTAAAGCAATGTTTCTGACACTTGGTTTTGATCAGATCAGCTGAAAAGATTCAAAGCATTTCTACATAGGACCTCACTGATCTCAATAGAACTCGGTGAAAACAGAGAAGAGTGGATGGGCATGGAATAAACCAGGGAGGTTGTTCTTACCTTCTTCGGGAGGTAGCAGAGAAGCAAGCGAAGTAATAGAGCTCGAGAAACTGATTATCACCATGACTTGACAAACCTTAACAAGTTGCTGAAACATCATTAGCATATTGTGCCGAAAATTGGGTGAGAAAGCTCGAATAAGATTTTAATTTCTCATGAGACAGGCAGGGAAGGTGTGGTTAATTTGATTTATACTTGCCAAATCTTAAAACGTCACGTAAGTACCGCCAGCGTCTTTGAAAAGTGCATATTATGGCTTTGTTTTTCTATACTTCAATCTTTTATAAAATAATATAAATTATATTTTGGTGTGTGTGTATATATATATATATTGCAAATAATTGATGTAGACACTGAACAATTCTTTTCAACTTGGTGATAAAGGACAACAAGCTATTTAAAGTTTATAAGACACTCCAATTCACAATTTCACACTTGGCTTAATGTTTGTCGCTGCTTTCTGTTAGTCATTTTCTTTGAATATCTAGATTTCTTCTTAGGGTTCACACAAAATTGTTTGCAGTTTAAAACTAATTTCATTTTGTTTTGACATAATAATTTTTTTAATATTAAAACTTTTAAAAACACACAAAAAATTTAGGTATAGTCGCTCTCTTGACCTAATTTTTGTGCTTCTCCAAAATCAT
Organism: Salix udensis; assembly: GCA_029204005.1. NCBI lineage: Eukaryota > Viridiplantae > Streptophyta > Magnoliopsida > Malpighiales > Salicaceae > Salix > Salix udensis. The sequence continues at coordinate 4,419,644 of CM055029.1, read as the reverse complement.
CTTTTCCTTCAAAATAGAAAATAATAAGATAAAAGAAATGAAGATAAAATATAAAAGCGAACCAGCAACTTGATTGGTAAAGATAGGTTGAAGAGGTATTTGAGTGCAAAATTGGAAGCAAAATTGCATCCTTAACTAGATAACGGAGGGATTTGGCTAATATGATTTAATCACAGGCTTAGTCAAAGGTTTAATTAAATTTAAGAATTAATTTAAACTAAACTAAAAGAATTAATTAAGTGCAAGGACTTAATTAAACTTTTAATTAGATCAAACTAATTTTATTAAGGACTTAATTGATGGAAAAATCAATGTAGAAGCCTAATTTGGATTTAATTAAGAAGACTAGAGCTTTAGAGGACCAAATCTATTTTTTATAAACTCAAACGAATGAAGTAAAATAATAAATTGCTAGAAAATAAAAATTTTGAGTCGTTCGCAAAAGATGTGTGAATTTGGAAGGCAAATTTAGTTGAAAATAGAGGTGAAATTGAAGAGATTACAAGTTTGAAGATCAATTGAGTATAAATTAAAATTATCCAAAACCAAGGATCAAGTTGAAAACATGATAAATCAAAGGGTCTTTCTAAAATTTTGTAGGGGTAGCATTGAATTAATTCTTAAAACCAGAATTCAATTGAGAACTTACTTGAACAAATTAAAAGATTGAGGGATGAAATAAAACATATATTTTTATAACTTAATTTAGTATAGAAGTGCCAAACAACGTTTTATTGTTTAAATAAAACGATGTGTTTTAACCGTGTTTTTGTCTAAAATGATGTCATTTTGGTCAACACAAAGTGAAAAAAGTTAGAAGATAAGTTATTTAACATTGTTAATCATCTTCTTCAGAAAGAACCTGAACAAACTGAATTTGATATCATTTTTTTCATCTCTCCTCCCCTCACCAAACAATAAAAAAACACATCATCCTCACGCCCTGACACTTTACTACATCTCTAGCCTAACCCATATAAAATGACTGACCCAAGCAAGCCTTATCAACCTGGTTTTACAATACCTGGTTGGTGGCTTATGGCTAGCGATTGGGGTCTTTTCTATATGAATCAATGATCATGAATTAAGCCTAGAAATGACCTTGAATGCCCTTTTCACCCCTAGAAATTTGTGGGTGAAGCTTGGGTGAGTAGAAAAAATAGAGTGCAAAGATGGAAGAAAACAAAGACAAAAAAAAGAGGATTAGCCCCTTGCTTGAACCAATAAGAAACTTAAAAATAATTTGACTCCTTTATATAATTTTGCTTCAAATGTGTCTAATAGTAAATAAAATCCCAACAATTCCTATAAGTTTAAAAACAAGTCTATGATTTGTAGAGAGATGCTGATTTGACGGATCACCTACATGTTTTCTTTGGTTCATACCTGCAGGTTGCAAGATATTGAAATTTAAAAGATAAAGGAGGCACATTAGAGACATTTGAGCCACAAATCTATTGACTAAAGGAATGATTCACCTCACTAGCGCCGGCTGCTGCTAATGGAAAGATCACTCTCAGATATTTATATCTAAATCCGACTTGTCAAATTATTGGTTTTTTCTTTTTTTATTTCAAATACTGATTGATGGAGACACACTCCAATTCCTTTTCATTTGCTTTGAATAGTTAGATTCTCTTAATGTTAAGACTATAAAAGCACAGGAAAAGTTAAGTATGGTTGCCCTCTCATAAGTCATAACCCAATTTTGTCTGGCCGTGCTTGCCAATGGCTTTGGGTGCTGGTGGAAGCATGGTGGCTATGGAGGTTTTCGTGAGAGGAAGCGACTGTGGGTGATCGTGTGGCTATTTTATAATATGTATATAATTTCTAGAAAATAAATATAAAGATTTGATGGTCCACGTAGCGCTATGAGGGCTACCATAGGTAAAACAACCTCCAGAACCTTTTATAAAAATCTGAGGCCAATTCAACGATCAGATCAAAAGTTATAGTCTTATTATGACTTTTGTTCAGACTAGAATAATCAAACCTTCTCTTGTGAAGAATTTCAACTTAAACTTATTCCACTGGTCCTTAAACATATATAATTGGTCATCCATATAATTTATTTGACATTGATGCATGTCCAAACCTAAACCACTTGGATGTCGGATAACATCAAAACAACCGAGCTTGACTTTAAAATGATGAACTAGTCTTGCTATAATGTCTATACCATCTTTTAGATTATTCTTTAATAAAGAGATTGAATTTTCCCATTTCATTCTTCTTTAATAATTAAAGAGACGTTAACATGGCTGAATTTTCTCATTTGATTCTTCTCTACTAAAGAAAATTATATATGTAAACAGAAATTCCTGCTTTTAAATGCTGTTGAGTTGATTTATTTATTTTATCGAGTATTTATAAGCAAAGTTTTTAAAAAGATTCTACATATTATACTAATATATAAATATTCATGAAATAATTGCTAATATTTGCATCAGATCTATGCTCTTATATGAAAATAATGATATAATTTGATAATTTTAAAATATTATTTTGATATTCTTATTTTATAACAATTTCATCATAAAAATAAAATAAAATATTGAAGGTCCATATACCAGAATAGCCTAGGCCTGGAATGACAAGCCTATGCACCTAGTCTTAAAAAAAACAAAGCTCATAAACAGGTGTTTACTTGATAGTGTTATGCTTATAACAAAGTATTTTAATTTAAATATTCAATTAGTATTACAATTTTAATTTGGTAAAGTTACTAGTGTTTATAAATTAAACTATAAAATTTTGTTACAGAATCGAAAATACCACACACTCAATGCTATCAAAACATATAAAAATATCTCATACTTGATAAGTATGTTCATAAAGTATTCAACAAGAGAGGTTGTCACTGTATTTTGTTTCTGCTTCTATCAAGAGAGGTATGGTTTGACAAGTATCTATAGGAAAATATAAGGGGTTTTGGAGTCTTAATTTGTTAAGATCAAGACCATTGATTACTTTTTTCATGCATCTTAACCCTACATCCCCTTTAAATATTATCTCACTCCTTAATATAAAGATGGTTTAAGGGGTAGTATTTTGTCTTAATGTTTTATAGTTTACAACTAGTTAAATTGTCCGTACTATGTTGCGGGCTGAGTAAATATTTTTTATATTTGTTGGGATTGAAAAAATTAATGGGTTTTGCTGGTTCAAAAATAAAATATAATATCTATACATGCAAGGTTTGATATAATAAAACACATCAACACATCATATTATAACAACAACATCGAAGCCTTAACATATAAAAATATCATTACTATTATTGCTAAATAAATAAAAATTATTAAATTACCTCGATGAAAAAAAACTCAAAAACAATAACAAAAAATAAAGCAAGAAAAAAAACTAAATTTATTATTATTATTATTATTATTATTATTATTATTATTATTATTATTATTATTATTATTATTGCATTAGTAAGGAAAAAAATCAAAATTAAATCAAAGACTAAAAAAAACCTAAAAACTTTAACAAAAGAGAAAATCAAAATAAAATAAATGATAAAAAACTAAAATAAATGATAAAACAAAAATAAAAATAAATGAAAAGCAAAAGTGTAAGGGTAATTAAGTAATTACACTGCTTAATAAAAAATAAGAAACAAAAAACGATCATCACCCCTAAGTTATAATTTTCATTTTTAAAAGGCAGATTAGTAATTTTATAGTGCAATAAAAATATAAAGAGACCAATATGCCCTCCAATAAATTGGTAATGCTATTTAAACCCCATAAAAATATCATTTTGCCTTTAAAAAATCAACCATTCCTTTGCAATTTAGTTCTTTTTAATTGATACTTTATTTTAACTATCATAACTTTAAAATTACTTTAAAATAGGCTGGCAAAAAACAATAATTGAAAACTAAAAAATAATACAATCATATTGCATTTGATCAAAATATTACAATCATATTGCATTTTATCAAAATAATACATCAAATTCTTAATTATCGTCTCATCTTATCTCTGACTCTCTTTTACAAATGTTATTAGTATAAAAAAAAAGACTTTTTAAAAGCAAAAGATTCATAAAATTTCATATGCCTATATATGTTTTTTTAATTTCTATGCACCGTACATATAATTTACATATAGAAATAAAAAATTACATCAAAACTAAACAAATTATTAAATTTAATCTTTTTCGAACTAGACTTTTAGGTGTTATTTTACCTTATCTTTGATTCCTTTAAATAAAAGCATTTTTATCTTTTAATAAACTCTACCTATTAAAAGAACACTCAGTTAAAAGGATAAAATAATTTTTTTAAAAAAAACTATATTATTAATTCTTTCCTCACATATATTAAAAAAAAGAACTCTTTGAAATAAGAGGATTTGTCGAAATTATAATGCTAATTTATTTATGTTAAAAGTCACATCATGTACCAATGCAATTATATTATGTATATATTTTATTTGAACAATAAACTCCCTTGAACAAAAATAACTTACAAATAGTGTACTACAATATTAATTTACAAATTATTACAAATATCGTAATAATTTGAACAATAAGAACTCTTTTCTTTTGTTGTTACTGTTTTTGGGGTACAATTACGGAATATTGCACCATTATGATGATAATAAGACTTAACTTTCACCTTCAATGTCATATTCGTTAAGAAATAACATCAAGATCTTAGTAGTTGAAAAAAAAGAATTCAATTATGGGATATCTTTAATGAGAGGATTAGATATCTTATGTAGTCAATATCTTAATATATATATTAGCCAAGTCAAAGTACGATTCCAAATTAGGTTTTATTGAAAAATGAATATGTAGCTATTGAAAATGTATTTTCTAGTATCATAAAATAATTGACAAATGAAAGGTTGATGTGATACTTTAGTGAAATAAATTTTAATTATGAGTCAATAAATCATTGCAAAGTAAATATTCAAATGAAAAGATAAAATATATATGCACATGAAGATATTTGATTTTATGTCATGGAACACGTTTTAATTAGTTGTATTTAATTATATGATAATAAAAATAGATTTTTTTGAAAAGTAATAATTCAAATTCAGCAGAAAAATATATTTTTTTAATATATATTTTGTTCTTATTAACATTTATGTAACCACATATCTTTTTTTAGCTATGTTGTTTATGACGTAAACACTAAAAGAAATTAAAGTAAATATATATAAAAAAACAATTTAAGTTAAAGATAAAAAAAGATACCTATTTAATCAAAACCCCTTCTTTTTATTAATCCATTTGATATTTTCCTTATAATTGTTTTATGAGAAGTATCATTTTATAAATAACAACTTATTAATCTTAATACTAGGTTTTCATTAGAAAACAACTAACACATATTTTTTATAAATTAAAAGAACAATAAACTTAATAAAACTTGAAATATATATAGCTATGTTGTATAAAAATTCAAATTGATTAACATAAATCCCAAAACAATTTGAAATAAGGATAAAGAAGGTTTCTCTTTAATGAAAACCCCATTTTCTTATTAATTCATCCTTTCTTATAACTTTCTTTTTAATTAAAAAGTTTTTTTTAAATTATCTCAATCCTAAAGAAAGTTTTATTAAAAAAATATAATGAATAGATAATTTTGACATCAATATATTAAGAATATAAAAACAATAATCTTGAGAAAAAATATATAAAATATTTATAATAAAAATATAGCATTCTACATTTTTAACACATGTTGTTTTTGTATAATATGCTTCTATTAATTATTAGAGTTATTTAAGAAAAAAAAACAATTTTACAGAAATCTTAGCATAAGTTTTCTTTGTACTTGGAGGGGAGCAAGTTCTTAAGATTTTTAATCACAATTCACACAACGCCACAAATATAATCCAATCATCCTAGATCTTATTCCACCTCAGGTTAGCTTAAGATTGGCATGCAATAATCTTCCAAGCAATATAAATGATAAAGCTAAAAATAAATCAAAAGGACAAGAATATAAAATATGTACAAGAAAACTACATTTAAAAGATTAATATAGAATCATACCAAACGTAATTGTTAATATAATAAGAGATATTAATATTGTTTTGAAACAATGCCATAATTGAATAATTATTTGAACACACTTTTAATATATTTATTTAAAAAATCTAATTTTAAAATAAAAATAAAACAATATTTTAATTGTGGGCTACAGAAATGAGCTCCGGCCTTTAGCCTAGAATTAAAACTATAATCGAAAAACAAAACTTGAATTAGGAAAATAAATAGAAGGACCAAGTTTGAAATAAAAACTAAATAAAATATTTATTTATTTGAAATAAAATAAATAGAAATCAAAGTAATAAAGCGCAAGCTTTTCTTACTCTCTCAATTTTTTTCTTAAGTGTACACAAACACGTATTGAGGAAAATTGTAACAACTCACCATCCAAGAATTTTCCATCTTTAGCATTTTAGTTGTTACAAATTTTCTCACTATTTCTACAAATCTTCTTATTAGCTGTACAAATCTTCATATTAGTTGTTACAAAGTGTGGTGTTTTTCATTGAAATTGTGTGGAATCAAAACTTGTACAGCACACACGCCTAATTTCTCAACAATTACAAAAAAAAGAAAAGTTCAAAGTTAAATAATAAAAACATCACTAAAACCATTTTTTTAAAAGAAAAACAAAAGTGTAATGGTAACAAAGTAGTTACAATGCTTAATAAAAAAAATAAGGAACAAAAAATGCTCATTGCAATTTTTGTTTTTCAAGGGTAGATTAGTAATTTACAATGTAATAAAAAAAATAAAGATACCAATATGCCCCCTAAAAATTTGGTAATGCTATTTAAACCCCATAAAAATAATATTTTGCCTTTAAAAAATCAACCCTTCCCTCTTAATTTAGTTCTTTTTAATTAGTAATTTACTTTAACTATCAAAACTTTACAGTTACTTAAAAATAGGCCGGAAAAAAACCAATAATTGAAAGCTGAAAAATAATACAATCATATTGCATTTTATCAAAATATTACACCAGATTCTTGATTATTGTCTCATCTTATCTCTGACTCTTTTTTACAAGTGTTATTAATATTAAAACCAAAAGATTCATAAAATTGAAAGTACGTTTATCTTTTAATAAACTCTACCTCCTAAAGGAACACTCGGTTAAAAGGATAACACGGCATTTTTTACAAAATTATATTATTAATATATTCCTCACATATATAGAAAAAGAACTCTTTGAAATAAGAGGATTTGTCGAAATTATAATGCTATTTTATTTATGTTTAAAAGTCACATCATGTACTAATGCAATTATCTTATGACAATAAACTCCCTTGAACAAAAATAACTTACAAATATTGTTTTAATACAATATTAATTTACAAATATTGTAATAATTTGAACAATAAGAACTCTTTTATGTTTTTGGAGCACAATTACGGGAGTTACATGTGCACAAAGATTGCACCACTAGCATGATAATAAGCCTTAACTTTCACTCTCATATTCGTCAAGAAAAAAAATCAAGTTCTCGGTAGTTGAAAGAAGAGAATTCAATTTTGGAAAATCGGGTTAGATATTTTATGTAGTCAATGTCTTAATATATATATTAGTCAAGTCAAAGTATGATTCCAAATTAGTTTTTATTGAAAATGTAATTTCTAGTATCATAAAATAATTGACAAATTAAAGGTTGATGTGATAATTTAGTACAATAAATTTGAATTATGAGTCAATAAATCAATGCAAACTAAATATTAACAAAAGATAAATACTAAAGCTAAAAATAAATCAAAAGGACAAGAATATAAAATATGTAACAAGAAAACTACATTTAAAAGATTAAAATGGAATCATACAAAAAATAATTGTTAATGTTATTATAAGAGATATTAATATTGCTTTGAAACAATGCCGTAATTGAATAATTATTGAAGCATCATTTTAACAAATTCATTAAAAAAATCTCATTTTTAAAATAAAAAATAAAATGAAAATAAACAATATTTTAATTGTGGGCTACAAAAATGAGCTCAGACCTTTAGCCCACAATTAAAACCTCGATGTGCCTGGTCTGAAAGCCTAATCTAGCATTTTTTTTTTTAATTGCTCATTGCCCCCTATTCTTTTTAAGAAAGTGGCCACTAGAGGTAGCTCATGGAAAATTAGTGTTCAAGTTGTTAGATCTAACAACTTATATTTCAAATAAAAATATAAAATAAATTTCAGGAGTTGTTGCACAAACATAAAATCAAATAATGTTTTTTTAAAAAAGATCTATTGAAGGTGGACAAAATATTATTGTATTTCTGAATTAAAAACCAATCAATAAACATCAAAATCAAAATTATCAATATAAAGACCGCCCGAGAGTTTTCTCTTTTATAAAATTTTCATGTGACTTTTTTATATATATTTCAAGTTCTTTGTACTAAAAGTAAAAAGAGTGAAGTTTAGTACCAATATAAAAAATACAAAAAAAGAACCAAAATTAATTAAAAAAAATTTGGACCTAAAGTGTAGTTTTTCCTCACCTTTTGAACAATAGACAGGAGAAGAGTACTTTATCTATTTATTTTATCAATTTTTGAACTAAATCATTATTTTTACAATAATTAAAAATTAAATTATAGAAAAGTGCCCTCCCATTTACACAACTTCAGATACTATGGGCACATAATAAACGTCCTAATAAGCGTCCTCATGACATATAGTGTTATAATAAAATATTTAAGATACTCAATTTCAAATCAGAGCGTGTATCTATTATAAAAATTTAAAACAACATGAGTTTTACTCACTTACCTGCTCTCATAAAATATATTTTCGAATAAAAAAAAATAATGGCAAACAATATGAAAAGTATGAAAAATATAAGTTTTTATTTGCAAGTAATAATCACTGGCCAGGAAAAGTGTCCTGGGTTCTAAATTCCAATCCTAGAATAACACAGTCAAGTGGATTTAATTGATGATCACTGAGATATCTTTCTTAGACCGTATAGAATCATAAATTCATAAAAATACCAAGATGGTACGCAGAAATAAGCAACAAAACGTTGTTCAGACATCTAAATCTTCATCTTCCGTATCATCATTAAAGATCACAAATGAAGCTCCATAGATGTCTCTGGCTTCATTCGATTAAAGATGAGGTTTCATTGTGGCTTAAATTTATGGACTCAGGGTTGACGGGGTAAAAATTCACTCAATACTGTTAGAGTATAGAAGATATATTCTAGAATATTGTATTTGTAATCTAACAAATATTCAGCATAAACAAAAACGAATGTTTTCTTTGTAATTTTATAATATTTATAGAATTTCTAGAAAATAAATATAAAAGATTTGATGGTCCACGTAGCACTATGAGGGCTACATAGGTAAAACAACCTCCAAAACCTTCTATAAAAATCTTAGGTCAATTCAACGATCGGATCAAAAGAATTTCAACTTAAACTTATTCCATTGGTCCTTAAACATATATAATTGGTCATCCATATAATTTATTTGACATTGATGCATATCCAAACCTAAACCACTTGGATGTCGGATAACATCAAAACAACCGAGCTTGACTTTAAAATGATGAACTAGTCTTGCTATGATGTCTATACCATCTTAGATTTTTCTTTAATAAAGAGATTGAATTTTCCCATTTCATTCTTCCTTAATAATTAAAGAGACGTTAACATGGCTGAATTTTCTCATTTGATTCTTCTCTACTAAAGAAAATTATATATGTAAACAGAAATTCCTGCTTTTAAATGCTGGTGAGTTGATTTATATATTTTATCGAGTATTTATAAGCAAAGTTCTTAAAAAGATTCTACATATTATATTAATATATAAATATTCATGAAATAATTGCTAATATTTGCATCAGATCTATGATCTTGTATGAAAATAATGATATTATTTGATAATTTTAAAGATGGCTTAAGGGGTAGTATTTTGTCTTAATGTCTTATAGTTTACAACTAGTTAAATTGCCTGTACTATATTGCGAGCTGAGTAAATAATTTTTATAATTATTGGGACTGAAATAATTAATAGGTTTTGTTGGTTTCAAAAAAACAATATAACATATATATATGCAAGGTTTGATATAATAAAACACATCATATTATAACAACAGTAACATCGAAGCCTTAACATCTAAAATATCATTCCTATTACTGCTAAAAAAATAAAAATTATTAAATTACCCCGATGAAAAAAAAAAACTCAAAAACAATAACAAAAAAGGAAGCAAGAAAAAAACTACAAATATTGTTATTGTTATTGCTATTGTTATTGTTATTGTTATTGTTATTGTTATTACGTTAATAATGAAAAAAACAAAATTGAATAAAAGAATTAAAAAAAGCCTAAAAACTATAACAAAAGAGTAATAAAAAAATAATAAAACAAAACTCAAAATTATTAGCTGAAAAAAAATCATCTTATGTGAAAATTAAAAAAAAAAAACTAATAAAAACACTAAAAGAAAGAACAAAGGGGAAAAACAAAAGAGAAAATAATAGAGATTATTAAATTAAATTGCCCGCATTACATTGCGGGCTAAGCAAACAATTTTTATAACTGTTAGAATTGAAGCAATTAAAAGGATTTGTTGGTTAAAAAATAAAATATAACATCTATACATGCAAAGTTTGATATAATGAAACAAATCAATACACCCTATTATAATAACAGAAACATAAAAGTGTAAGGGTAATTAAGTAATTACACTGCTTAAAAAAAATAAGAAACAAAAAATGATCATTGCCCCTAAGTTATAATTTTTGTTTTTAAAAGGTAGATTAGTAATTTTATAGTGTAATAAAAATATAAAGAGACCAATATGCCCTCCAAAAAATTGGTAATGCTATTTAAACCCCATAAAAATATCATCTTGCCTTTAAAAAATCAACCATTCTTTGCAATTTAGTTCTTTTAATTGATACTTTATTTTAACTATCATAACTTTAAAATTGCTTTAAAATAGGCCGGCAAAAAACAATAATTGAAAACTAAAAAATAATAAAATCATATTGCATTTTATCAAAATATTACAATCATATTGCATTTTATCAAAATATTACATCAAATTCTTGATTATTGTCTCATCTTATCTCTGACTCTCTCTTACAAATGTTATTAATATCAAAAAAAAGACTTTTTAAAACCAAAAGATTCACAAAATTTCATATGCCTATATATGTTTTTTAATTTCTATGCACCATACATATAATTTACATATAGAAATAAAAAAAAATACTTAAAAACTAAACAAATTATTAAATTAAATCTTTTTTGAACTAGACTTTTAGGTGTTATTTTACCTTATCTTTGATTCCTTTAAATAAAAGCATTTTTATCTTTTAATAAACTCTACCTATTAAAAGACTCACTTAAAAGGATAACATAACATTTTTATAAAACTATATTATTAATACTTTCCTTACATATATTAAAAAAGAACTCTTTGAAATAAGAAGATTTGTCGAAATTATAATGCTAATTTATTTATGTTAAAAGTCACATCATTTACCAATGCAATTATATTATGTATATATTTTATTTGAACAATAAACTCCCTTGAACAAAAATAACTTACAAATAGTGTAATACAATATTAATTTACAAATTATTACAAATATTGTAATAATTTGAACAATAAGAACTCTTTTCTTTTGTTGTTACTGTTTTTGGAGTACAATTACGGAATATTGCACAATTAGGATGCTAATAAGACTTAACTTTCATTTTCACTCTCATATTCGTTAAGAAAAAAACATCAAGATCTTGGTAGTTGAAAGAAGAGAATTCAATTTTGGAATATCTTTAATGAGAGGATTAGATATCTTATGTAGTCAATATGTTAATATATATATATATATTAGCCAAGTCAAAGTATGATTCCAAATTGGTTTTTAATTGAAAATGTATTTTCTAGTATCATAAATAATTGACAAATGAAAGGTTGATGTGATACTTTAGTGAAATAAATTTTAATTATGAGTCAATAAATCATTGGAAACCAAATATTAACAAAATATAAATAATAAAGCTAAAAATAAATCAAAAGGACAAGAATATAAAATATGTAACAAGAAAACTACATTTAAAAGATTAATATAGAATCATACAAAAATAATTATTAACATTATTATAAGAGATATTAATATTGCTTTGAAACAATGCTGTAATTGAATAATTATTTAAGCATCCTCTTGACAAATTCATTAAAAAAAATCTAATTTTTAAAATAAAAATAAACAATATTTTAATTGTGGGCTACAAAAATGAGCTCGGACCTTTAGCTTACAATTAAAACCCCGATGTGACTGGTCTGAAAGCGTAATCTAGCATTTTTTTTTTCATTGCTCATTGTTGGCCCCTATTTCTTTTTAAGAAAGTGAATGGAAAATGCGTCCAACTTAAGCACTAAATCATTTTTTTAACAATAATTAATAATTAAATTATAAAAAACTGCCCTCCCATTTACACAACTTTCGATACTATGGGCACATGATAAACGTTTCATGTGATGATAATGAATTTAAAATCTGCATATCAGATCTCAAGTTTGAATTAGAACTTATATATTTTTGTCTCAAGTTTTAATTAGAGTTTATATATCTTATAAGAACATGGGATAGCAATAATTGTACTTGATTACTCACAAAATATGCTTTCAAATAAATAAATAAAATAATGACAAACAACATGAAAAGTATGAAAAATATAACGGGAACGAAAACATAAGTTTTTATTTGCAAGCAATAATCACTTGCCAGGAAAAGTGTCCTGGGTTCTAAATTCCAATCCTAGAATAACACAGTCAAGTGGATGTAATTGATGACCACTGAGATATCTTTCTTAGACCGTATAGAATCATAAATTCATAATAATACCAAGATGGTACGCAGAAATAAGCAACAAAATGTTCTTGATCTTCCGTATCATCATTAAAGATCACAAATGAAGCTCCATACATGTCTCTGGCTTCATTCGATTAAAGATAATATTTTCTATCGAAAAGTAATCAACAAAAGCTAATATGATTACCAAAAAGTGCACGGGCGAGGGAATTGTTTTCCATGTACTCGTATACAGCCAGTAACTGGTCTTCTTCAATACAACATCCATAAAGATTTACAAGATTTGGATGCTGTAAACAAGATATCATGCCGATTTCGTTCACAAACTCACGGTTTCCTTGACTGGATTTTGAAGATAGCTGCTTAACAGCAATAATGGTACCATCTGCTAATATACCCTGCATTGATGATACACTCCATCACGAATCTAAATCAATTCTATGTAGTATTTCTGGGGAAGATTCACACCCATATACTCCATACATGACTCCAATAATAAATTGTGATAATATGAAATATTCATTAGATGACAAACCTTGTATACGGATCCGAAACCACCCTCTCCAATCTTGTTTGCTGAATTGAAATTCTCAGTTGCTGCTTTTAGCTGCCTCAAGGTGAAGGAACCAGTTTTCAAATCTAGCCCCTTAAGCTCTGCACGTAGCAGTTGGTATAGAAGGATGACATTCAGTGAAACCAGTTTGGGCCCATATTCCAAAAATATTAAAATTTTATTTTTTTGATAATTTATTATTCACTGTTGGTGTTTTGATAAATAAATCCTAAGGGTCCAAAATATTCAACGGGGATAATTTGTTATTATTCACCGTTGATTTTTGGATAAATAAATCCTAAAAGAGTTAATATCCAAAATATTTGGTGGGATAATACACCATCATCGTTTAACAAACATATTCTTTGAAAGATCAAAATCATAACAAATCATAAGCAAATCAAAATGTCAAGCAGCTTACCTTAGGTAGGGCGTATTAGGAGTGCTAAAACCTTCCCTTTACGCAACCAGTCATTTGCCTTAGAATCTTTGAAAGACCAGTTTTAGGTTTTCTAATAACCAAAATACTAGGTAACAACTCCTTTTTTCACAAAAATAAAGATAAGACCCCACATGAATTCCCCCGCTCACGGGGAAGGTTATCGTGACGGCGCGCTCTCGCAATGGGATGCGACAACCCTCATCCATCCAACTCACTTCATCTGGGGGTTCTGGTCTCCGACTTCTCTTCTCCATTTGTTGAATCATTAGAGTTCCACCCCCGTTCAACTCATGATTTGAAGAAGGCTGTTGTATGAGTTCTGGGTTTGGTGAAAAAAGCGACACATCTGCCATGGTATGAGGAATTCTCCTCTTCACATCTTGGTTCCTACTCCCTTTTCTTTTCCTTTCACAGACTTGGTTGATACCAGATCAGCTGATCCAAAATTGGGCTTCAACATCACTGCCCATTTACCGTTCCCACCTTCCTTTGGCCCATCCAATTTTATACTTGGGCCACTACTGGCCTTCTGTTATTTGGCCCAAAAGCCTTCCTGCCTATTGCCCATTGTCTTTAACAATAATACTCCCCACCTCCACGCTCTCATTTATTCCTCCTGGCATTCTTCCCCTTTTCTCTCCTCCGTTAATATCTTCCGTTCCTTTATTCCCGTCTTCTCCATTAAATGCCCTTAACACATCATAACGTGTAGAGACATTTATTTTACCCTCCATTCTTGTCGTTGATGCAGCTCCTAAATTCTCGGTTTGACCTCTGCCCTTACCTAGCTGCAACGGTCTCCTCAGCCACCAACCTTTTGTTCGGCCGACGTTGTTTCTGTTCAACAATCATCCATGTGCCATAGGATTCCATATTTTCTGGTCTGACTATTGGAACATCAGGCTCCCCTGGAAATTCTCCTTCCCCTTGTTGTCTCTTGATCAGCATGATGCAAATGGGGACATAGGTCTTGCTTATGGCCATATTGTCCACAGTGAAAACAAACCAGATGAAGGCCTTCATACATTATACGTCGAACTCTCCTTCTCAGTTGGAACTTTGCCAGTAATGGTATTGTTAGATCCACCTCCACACACATTCTCGCAAAATTTCCCCTCAGAAGTATTCTGATCAACTTTTAATGTCTTCCCAATTTTCACTCCTATCTTCCACAACACTGAATTATCATAGTATTCCAATGCCAAGTCTGGTAATCTAACCCACACTGCTACCTTGTCAATGGTGGCCTTCAAAGGATCAAAATTTGGGTGCCATGTTCAGATTGTTAAATAGTGATCAGCCACCATCCAAGGCCCTCCAAAGAGCACATGTGCCCTGTCATCTGTATTAGCAAATTTTGTCAAATAAAAGTCATTCCCCTTAATGTAAAATCTCCCCTCAATTTCCACATATTTTCCAGTCTTTGCCTGAGAAAAATGTAACCCACCTTTTGACCCATGAGCTTTATGATGAGAGCCTGTTTCCATGGTGCCCGGATTCTTTTTTTCTCTTCAGCAGACATTTTTTTCACTGGACAGTCATGGTCATCACAGTCATCTTCCTCATCATCTGAAATAAGTTCAGAATGGTGATTGTCTTCGTTTTCTTCTGTTGTTACCATAGAATCCCCCATAAGTGAATCAGCTTGTACCTCCCTTTGATCCACCAGAATCACTGGTATCCCCAATCTTAACTTTCTTACTTGAGTGTGTCAACAAATCAGTTTCTTTCGTCGTTGTCTCCGTAGCCATTTTCTCCATTTACTTGAACCACTAGTTTAAGAAATGTTTTTATTAAAACTATACTTGCATTATTTGACAAATGCTGGAAAGTTGATTGATGCATGCATGACTTCTTCTTACCACGTTGACTCCTGTTAACTTGTATATTTTATTGAGTATTTATAAGTTTAGTTCTTAAAAAGATTCTACATATTATATTAAAATATAAATATTCATGAAATAATTGCTAATATTTGTTAGGATTGAGAGTTTACAGAATTGAAAGAAGTAGTTTAGAGAAGGGAAGAGGGAGAAGAGAGAAAGAGGGAAACTGAAATTGTGAATTACATTGTATTGAATTCTGTTTTGCATACATTTGTTGTGTGTGCACTTCTCTATTTATACACATTACACTATTCTAGAGTATTCTTCTATACTCTAACATCCCCCCTCAATCTCATGCTTTGACAAACCAAGCATGAGATTGCAACAATGAAAATGAAATACAAGAGTACTTAATTCTTTTGACAAACAAGTATGTAAACGAGAGAAGAGAAGGAATTTCATTGGTCTATTTCTTGACCGAATTTCATTTATCTACTTCGATTTTTACGAAGGATTTCATTTGGCTTCTTCAGACTTTTTCTGAAGCTTTTTCGAAGTTTTTCTTCGACTTTTTCTTCGACTTTTTCGAAGTTTTTGCCGATGAATTTCTTAATCGTGTAAGAATTCATTTTCTTCTTCTTCTTCTTCTTCTTCATTGGATTAAGTTTTTCTTAATCTTTTTTTTTCCGTGCAAAACGGGAGAAGGTTAGGCATAAAACGGCACACCACAACATAAAGCACAACATAAACGACACAGCACACACAGACGACACACAAAGCACACACAAAACGTAAAATCTAGGTTTTCAACAAATCTTCTCTCAGCAGCCGCCTCAAGCGCGTCTCTCTTCTCTCGCCAAATCGATTTTGTTCTTCCCCCTGTTCCAGCTCCACCTTGCACGGCTTCAGCTGTCACCACGAAGAATCCAACAGCTGCTCTCTCTCCAATCGCGTTTTGAACCATGTCATCAAGAGTCTCCGTCAAGCACATCCCGATCGTCGATCTTCTATACAGCTCAAACGTCGCCATTCCTAGAGATCGATTGGAGGAGTTGATGCTTTGTTGTGGAGAATCATGGCTCGCTTCTTCACAATGCACTCTGTAATTCTCACTCGATGAGGATCTTGCTTGACGAGCCGATTGCGACTTTATTCTCTTCCAAATGTGATAAACGAAGTAAAGCGCACGCAGCGTTCTCTTTCGCCATCGATGTCCCCTGTTTTCGAGCCCTAGCCAATGGCTTGATCGCGCCCTGATGAAGCTATCGAGTCCCTTTATTCTCATCACGAGTGATAGATTAAAAAATAGCAGTGACGCCGTACTCTTGAAGCCGAGAATCGAGCGATGAAATTAACGAAATTAAAGGCTTAACTGCACCCGCTTTAGCGATTTTGAGGCGATTCTGCGGTCCGTTCTTGGCGAGGAGTCCGATCTCCATGGCGGCTTGTTTTTGCTCGTCAATCGAACAGGACTCAAGATCCGCTACCAGCTGGCGATGACGAAAACACCAGTGCTCAGGTTGCTCCGATCATCAAGAGACGAAGATTTTTTTTTTTTTTTAGCAACTCACAGAGCTAGAGATTGAAGGAAAAACAGAGCATCGGCTGGAGATGTTGAAGATACTGTAATTAGTTAATCTTTACAGTTATTATTATTGTTACATTGTACAGTCAGCACACACACAAAGCTGCATAGCACACACACAAGCCTGCATGGCTGCTTTATTGTTACAAACCTTTGTATAAATATTCAGCTGATCAATGGATAATATACAACATTCAGAATTCAATATATTTGTTCTCTACTTTCTACATGGTATCAGAGCAAGGTTAATAGGTTTTTCTCAGATTTTTTCTCGGCAAAAAATTCACAATCAAGATTCTCAGTTCAACACGAAATTACCCAGTCACAACATACCTTCAATCAGCAGAATCAACATCATCTTCAATCATCCTCAATCATCTTCAATCAGCAGACCCAATCATCCTTCATCAACATCTACTGTCAATTTCAATCTGCCAAGAAAACAATCACAAAAAAACCCAAAATTCCAGCTCATTGTTCCAGAAATCAATTCCAGTCTAAACAACAATCCAGTTCCAATTTCTTACCCAAAATCCATCCACAATGACTCAACAAACCCAATCTGCCCATGGCAAAGAAATTGCCCATACAAACCCAGAATCATCAAATGCTTCAAGCCCCTATTTTTCTCACCATTCAGACCACCCCGGTCTGATTCTCATCTCAAAACCCTTAAATGGGAATAATTATTCTACCTGGAGAAGGGCCATGTCTTTGGCCTTGAATTCTAAGAACAAGTTAGGGTTCGTAGATGGCTCAATCACCCCACCATCCCCTTCAACAGACCCTGAGACCTATGCCTCTTGGTCTCGGTGCAATGATATGGTGCATTCATGGATTATAAACACCATTAATCCCGAAATTTCAGACAGTGTCATCTACTACAACACTGCCATTGAAGTTTGGGAGGACCTCCGAGAAAGATTTTCTCAGAGTAATGCTCCTCGGATTTTTGAGCTTCAAAGAGACATTTCATACCTACGTCAAGAACACCTCTCGGTCTCACTTTACTATACAAAATTGAAGGGCCTATGGGACGAATTGAGCTCCTACACTGACTCTATACCCACGGGACAACAGGAACAACAAAAGCTCATGCAGTTTTTGATGGGGTTGAATGACACTTACAGTGTTGTTCGTGGGCAAATTCTTCTGATGAACCCTCTGCCATCCATTCGCCAAGCTTATTCTTCAGTTTCTCAAGAAGAAAAACAACGCCACCTCAGTTCAACCATTGTTGCAGAGAACAATGGTGGCGCTGCCATGGCAGTTCGAAGCAGTGGTGGTGGTCAAAAGTTTGGTGTGAGGAGATACAACAATGGGTCTCCAGCTTTTTTACCTCAAGGACGATTTGGGGGAGAGAGAGACAGAGGAGAGAGAGACGAAGAACGGCCGCGTTTTGGAGGAGAACGAGCGCGTTTTGGAGGAGAAAGGCAGTGGTCGTCTGGCAGAGGAGATAAAGGAGGCGGGCCTGGGTTTGGGCCGCCTCCTTTTGGGCCGAGCAGGGGGCGCCCACAGTGCACCCACTGTGGGCTGATGGGCCACTGGGCCCAAACCTGCTATGCCCTCAAGGGCTACCCAGCAGGCCATCCAAAGGGCAGGCCCATGGGCCCGGGCCCATTTCACAGCAGACCAGCTGTGAATAGTGTTTCTGATGGGCCCTCTCATAGCCCAGTTCCTGGCATTTCGGAGGAGCAGATAAAACAACTGTTATCATTGCTTGACATCAAAAATGAGGCATCCAGTTCTCAAACACATACAGCCGCAAAACCAGGTCTGTCAAAAAATATCTCCCGCAGTTGGATTATTGACAGCGGGGCAACGGACCACATTACTTCATCTTTGAGGTCACTGTTCAAAACGGACACTGCTTGCTCATTACCTCCTGTAGTGTTGCCCAGCGGAGAAAAAGCGGAAATCATTGCAAAAGGATCTTTGCCTCTTAATTCCGTTTATTATTTGAAAAATGTGTTATGTGTGCCTACTTTCAAAGTGGATTTGATGTCGGTTAGCCGGTTGACGAAAGGATTGAACTGTTCAATAACCTTTTTCCCTTATTTGTGTATTTTGCAGGATCTGGCTACGAGGAGGATGATTGGTTTGGGTAAACAACGTGATGGGCTCTATTATCTGGTGGCGCTGGCGCCAAATAAACCCGGGCCGAATATCTCACCAACACATCAAGCAACTTGCAACCTCACCATTTCATCCGCCGATCTTTGGCATAACCGATTAGGTCATGTCTCCCTATCTCGTTTAAATTTCATCGCAAAGAATTTTTTAAATTTTCCGGTTCAGTCCATTAAATCTTGTCCTATCTGTCCTTTAGCTAAGCAGAGTCGTTTACCTTTTTGTCATAGTATTATTTCTTCTGTAAAACCTTTTGAATTAATACATTGTGATATTTGGGGTCGTTATCGACACTCTTCAATTTCTGGTGCTTTTTATTTTCTCACTATTGTTGACGATTACTCGCGTTTTACATGGATTTTTTTAATGAGTCACAAAAATGAGGCACAATCACTTCTAAAAAATTTCTTTAATTATGTTCTTACCCAATTTGAGACACACATTAAAATATTTCGTAGTGACAATGGTGGAGAATTTATTTCTCTTCGCACTTTTTTTAATGATAATGGTGTTATTTTTCAACATTCTTGTTTTTATACACCCCAACAAAACGGGGTTGTGGAACGTAAACACCGTCACATTTTACAAGTAGCTCGAGCATTAAAATTTCAGGCTAGTCTCCCTAATATTTTTTGGGGAGAGTGTGCTCTTACTGCTGTACACATTATAAATCGACTACCCTCACCGGTTCTTTCTTTTAAAACACCATTCGAACTTCTTTATTCAAAACCACCTTCATTTTCTCATTTACGTGTTTTTGGCTGCTTAACTTACGCCACTAATGTCCATCCTTCCCATAAATTTGATAATCGTTCCATACCGTCAATTTTTATTGGTTATCCTGTTGGTCAGAAAGCCTATAAATTATATGATTTATCAAATAAAAAATTTTTTACAAGTCGCGATGTTATTTTTCATGAGATGGTCTTCCCTTTTGCTTTCCCTCCACACTCACAACCCGACCCATCATCAAATTTCGGCCCAATACCCATCCCGGTCCATGAACACTTTGATTCTTTCACATACCCACCAATACCACAAAACACATTACCCGACTCCCCTCCTCCACCAGACAATACTCTGCTCCCACCTTCCGCTTTCGAACATCCACCTCTACCTTCCCCACCTCAACCGTCATCCCATGACTTAGCTCCCATTCGGCGTTCCACCCGACCCACGGCTCCACCAGCCAGGCTTCGCGACTACCTCTGCTCCACCGTTTACTCATCCCAATCATCATCCTTGTTACCAGGTCCGGTTAAAGGTACGAAATATCCACTGGCTAATTTTGTCTCTTATCACCGGTATACACCTGCTCTTCATTATTTTGTCTGCTCGATTAGCTCCGCCACCGAACCGCGATCCTATTCGTAGGCTGCTTCTAATCCTAAATGGCAAGCAGCGATGGCATCCGAATTAAAAGCTCTCCGAGAAAATGGTACTTGGACTCTCGTCCCTCTTCCGGCTGGCAAGTTCCCCATTGGTTGCCGTTGGGTGTTTAAAATCAAACACCAATCGGATGGTTCTATTGAACGGTACAAAGCTCGGTTAGTCGCCAAGGGCTTCACTCAGTTGGAAGGTGTTGATTTTCGGGACACATTTTCTCCCACCGCCAAAATTATTTCCGTCCGCTCGCTTACTTGCTTTGGCTGCTTCTCACAAATGGCCAATACATCAGTTGGATGTAAATAATGCCTTTCTCCATGGCGACTTGACGGAAGAAATCTACATGTCCCCACCACCTGGTCTTCGGCGACAGGGGGAGACTGATCTGGTATGTCGCCTACACAAGTCCTTATTGTTATTCAAGAATTAAGGCAACTATACACCTAAGGGGGGGGAATTAGGTGTAAATACAATAATTATAGCAATTCTAAAATCAATTACTTTAAAGTAAAGAGATAAGAGAGAGAGATTGCTAACTCGGTTTTTTAACGTGGTTCGGCAAGCCTACGTCCCACGATTCAAGTACAAATTCGCACTTGAGTATTGTACTCTCTTACTAATCCAAGTAACAAGATTACAAATCTTGCTTGATGAATCCACACCAAGACTTTTTACACCACTTGAAGATATGCCCTCTTCAAGATTTTCCTTCTTCCCACTTGAAGATGTACCCTCTTCAAGATTTTTCCTTGGTGATGTTCCCTCACCAATATCAAGAGTTTTATACTCAACTCTCAAGAGTATTACAATGATTGTTTTTTGTAAAACAACAATACACTCTTAATAGTGTAGATATTACAAATGAAGATCTATGATCTCTTTATCTCACTTGATAACACTTAGAATATTTGAAGGTGTTTAAGTGTAGTGAGAATGAGAAATACTCTTTGTGTTAAGATATGAAGGTTTAAACACAAATATGAGTATTAATGAGGATTGATGATTTGAAGGTGTTTATGCACTACTAATTGCCTCAATATCAGATATGAAAGTGTGTAACTTTTATTTTGCAATTGAGAGGCCTATTTATATGTTTCAAAGAGAAACTAGCCGCTTTTAGTGCAACTCGTCATCTCAAAGCGGTCGACCGGTTCACAACGGATAACTCAAGCGGTCGACCGGTTCAGCTCGAAAGGCAATTTGTCTTCCAAGCGGTCGACCGGTTCACTTGGTAACCCAAGCGGTCGACCGGTTCATGCAGACACCTCAAGCGGTCGACCGGTTCACAACGGATAACTCAAGCGGTCGACCGGTTCATGCAGAAACTCTATTTTGACAAATTATCTTTTCTGAAATTCTTGAACCGATTGATTATGACTTAAACCTATAATCATCAAACCCTTTTAATGCATGCAATGTGAAGTGTGTGAGTTCATTTTAATTTGTGCTATCAAGTTGGAAATTGAGATTTACATAAAGCACTAAAAATGAAAACTTATTCTAAGTCTTCACTTGCTTGCATCTTGGACTTCCTGGAGTGATTTCTTCGTGTACTCCATTTTGCTTGTTGATGTATTCTTTGTATAATACCTGTTTATAACTTAATCTCATCCAAGCATATTATTAGTCCATTTTCTTTTTATTGTTATCATCAAAATATATAAAGCATATAAGTATGACATTATATGTCAACAATCTCCCCCTTTTTGATGATGACAATAAACAAAAAACTTAGATAAAAAAATGAGTCTCCCCCTATATTTTGTAATGCAATATATAAGAGGCATTGAACATTTTTAGCAATTGAATCTAAGTAAAAATATCATATGCAATTTCAAGAAAAATTCATTTTTCTCCCCCTAAATATATGCATATAAATTTTTCATATTCTCATATTTTTCTCCCCCATTATTGATGCATTTGATATTTTGCATATTCTCTCCCCCTTTGGCATCAACAAAAAGGAAATTAACATTTTAGATAAATAAGAACACAATATTCAATATCATTGTACATATATCCAAAATGAAAAGCATAAACACAATAAAATCAGATGCATGATACAAAATCTCTAAGGAGGTGGGTATCGTGAGAGAAGTGAAGCCATCATCTCCTTCATCTCCTGCATATCAGCCCGCATCTCTGTCTGAGAATCTCTCATGGATCGCATATCTGTCTCAATGTGCGTGAGACGACTCTCTATCCTATGCGACCAGCCACTCGCAGATGGCTCATCTGGGGAGGAAGCCGGAGGTGGTGATGCAAATAAATTTGTGAAATCATCCTCACCCTGATCCTCAGCCACATTCTCCTCCTCTTCAGCATCTACATGCTCTTCCTCAGCATGTGCACCCTCTTGGTGCCCTTGAATCCACTCACCATCCTCATTAAGCACATATTTCATTCTAGTGAGAGTAGTGTTATTAATCTCCGTCTTATCTGAGTACGGTTTCTTATCCGTACCCGTCAGCAGGATCTCAAAATGCTCAAAAATAGTGGTAAACACTTGACCATAAGGTAGAGCCTTTTGTTTTTGATCGCATGCTAAGATCATATTCCTAATCAAGATGTATGGAAGGTTTATTGGTCTTCTCTCGAATCATACAATCAATTAAGCATAACTCCATAAATGTAACTTCATCATAATGCCCCCTTTTTGGGCAAGATATTGTGAGCAATAATCCTATGGAGTAGTCTAGGTCTCAATAACAGATCCTCGACTTTTTTATCTTAGCACTGAGCAAATCCATTATGCCCAAGTGTGCAATGCAACAAAGATGATCATAGGAAAATCCTTCAATGGTCGGAATTACTTTAATATCAAAAACTCTCTGACCATCATTAGATATACCCAATATCTCAGCTAATTCAGCACAATCAAATTCAATGGGAATTCCGTGTAGAGTACTCATAATTCTTGGTTCTACATTAACCCTCATGTTAGCAAAGAACATTCTCATCAACTTAGGGTATGTAGGTTTCCTATATTCATACAATGAGTACCAACCCATTTCAGCAAATAGGGTATCTATACCTAAGGCAGACAGATCATTGCCCAAACCTCTTTCTACACTAATAGCTCTATTTGAGAAATTACTCAAAAATCTTTGAACATTATCACCTGATGATGAGGCAGGATCATTGGCTCGTTTGCTCCTTAATTCAGTCCTCCTTAAGCGTTTCTGGGGTGCCATGGACTTTAATTAGGCTTTGGATGTTTTGATTTGGAGTAGTTTTTGAGAGGATTTGGGGTTGTTGTTTTCGGATTTTTGAATGTTGTCTGTTGAATGTGTTCTGAAACCCTAGATAGTATTTATACTATCGAGCAACCGGTCGACCGGTTGCCTTGGGGTAAGTTCAACCGGTCGACCGGTTGACTCCCAAGTTGAGAATTGTCCAAATTTCTCTTTTGAACCGTTCTTTTCACTTGCAATGTAGCCTTTTCATGTAAAAATTATGTCCAAAAGGCAAATAAATCAAGGAGCTAAAAATGCTAATTTTAGGCAGTAGCGAACGGTACTGTTCCTCTGGCTCAACCGGTCGACCGGTTGATCCAGATGCATGAACCGGTCGACCGGTTCATGCAAAAATGGAAATTTTTGCACTTTGACTTTAAAATCTTGATTTAAACTTCAAATTCCCCTTCATGTCCAAAAATCATTTTCAGAAACATTTTTCTCCGAAGATTCAAAAAATTCCAGTAGCCATCCTCTGTTTTTTTGCCTCAACCGGTAGACCGGTTGGGTTGCTCTTGATGAACCGGTCGACCGGTTCATCCCAGAATTTTTAAACTCCCAAGAATTTGTTTTGAACAAATATCTTATGCTTAAAGTGTATACATTTTAACATCAAATAAATCCAACTTATAACCATTGATGTATACATAATTCAAACATCATTTGCATGGATAAACCCTAGGTTCCTTCTTATTTCGCAAAAGCGATCTTTTCCTAAGGGCTTTGTAAAAATATCTGCAAGTTGATGTTCTGTACCTATAAACTCAAGTACAATATCTCCTTTTGCAATGTGATCCCTTAAGAAGTGATGTCTTACTTCTATGTGTTTTGTACGAGAGTGTTGAATAGGATTTTTAGATAGGCAAATTGCACTTGTATTATCACATTTGATCGGAGTATTTTCAAACCTAAGTCTATAATCCTCCAGAGTTTGTTTCATCCATAATACTTGTGCACAACAACTACCTGCTGCAATATATTCTGCTTCAGTTGTTGATAGGGCTACCGAGTTTTGTTTCTTACTTGCCCATGATACTAGTGATGATCCTAGAAAATGACAAGTTCCACTAGTACTTTTCCTATCAATTTTACAACCCGCAAAATCTGCATCCGAATAACCGATTAAACTCATTTCACTTCCCTTCGGATACCACAATCCTAAATCAATTGTACCATGCAAGTAACGAAAAATTCTTTTTACTGCACTAACATGGGATTCTTTTGGACATGCTTGAAAACGTGCACATAAACATACACTAAACATAATATCGGGTCTACTTGCGGTTAAATATAAAAGAGAACCGATCATACCTCGATATTTGGTGATGTCTACGGTTTTACCTTTTTCGTCCATATCAAGCTTAATAGATGTCCCCATGGGTGTGTCGGCATCTTTGACATGTTCCATCCCAAATCTTTTCAGAAGATCCTTGGTGTACTTGCTTTGGTTGATGAAGATGCCATCTCTTGTTTGTTTAATTTGCAACCCAAGGAAGAAATTTAATTCTCCCATCATGCTCATTTCAAATTCCTCTTGCATGCATTTTGCAAATTCCTTACATAGAGATTCGTTAGTAGCACCAAAAATTATATCATCAACATAGATTTGTACAATAAGGATATCTTTTCCTTTTCTTTTCGTAAAAAGGGTGGTGTCAATTTTGCCAATGTTGAAATCATTTTCAATAAGAAATGTTTTTAATCTATCATACCATGCCCTAGGTGCTTGTTTTAAACCATACAAGGCCTTTTTGAGTTTAAAAACATGATTAGGAAATTCAAAATTTTCAAAGCCTTGAGGTTGTTCAACATATACTTCTTCCATTATAAAGCCATTTAAAAATGCACTTTTAACATCCATTTGGAAGAGCGTAAAATTTGCATGACATGCATAGGCTAATAGCATTCTTATAGATTCAAGTCTAGCTACTGGTGCAAAGGTTTCTTCATAATCTATTCCTTCTTCTTGATTATAACCTTTAGCAACTAGTCTTGCTTTGTTTCTAACAATAGTCCCATGTTCATCAACTTTGTTTCTAAAGACCCATTTAGTACCAATTATTGATAAATCTTTTGGTCTAGGGACTAGTTCCCAAACATCATTTCTCTCAAACTGATTTAGCTCATCTTGCATGGCTAAAATCCATTTTTCATCATTTTCAGCTTCAATAAAGGTTTTAGGTTCTATTTGAGAAACAAATGCATAATGCCCACTAATGTTTCTAAGGGATGCTCTAGTTTTGGTTCCCTCAAAAGGATTACCAATAATTAATTCTGGAGGATGAGAACTTACATACCTTAGCTCCTTTGGTGGCTCAAAGGAGTTACTTACCAACTCTTGTTGATTGCTTGAGCTTGGTTGGTCCTTGTTCATGTCTTCATTTGATGACTCCTTAGGGTTTTTATCATGAAGATTCAAATTTTGAACACTTTCATTTAAGTCATCTAGAATCTCAACAATTTTGTCACTTTGAGTTTCCTCAAAAGCGACATGCATGGATTCCTCAAGACAAAGTGTTCTATCATTGTATACTCTATAAGCTTTGCTAGAGGAGGAGTATCCAAGAAAAATTCCAACATCGGATTTTGAATCAAATTTATCAAGGTTGTCTTTAGTGTTTAGAATAAAACATTTTGAACCAAAGACTTTAAAATAAGAGATGTTGGGCTTCCTCCCTTTCCAAAGCTCATAAGGAGTCTTTTTCAACTCAGGTCTCAAAGTAACACGGTTTAAAACATAGCAAGAAGTATTTACGGCTTCCGCCCAAAAAATATTTAGGGGTGTTAAATTCATTTATCATTGTTCTTGCCATTTCTTGAAGAGACCGATTTTTTCCTTTCCACAACCCCATTTTGTTGGGGAGTTCTAGGCGTTGAAAAAATTGTGGTGGTATCCTTTTTCTTCACAAAACGTTTCAAATAAATCACTTATGAATTCACCACCATGATCGCTTCCTTATGTTTATTATAGAAAATCCTTTCTCGTTTTCGATTTTCTTTGAAAACTTTACAAATTCATAAACGGTTTCATCTTTTGATTTCAAAAATATAACCCATGTATACCTAGTAAAGTCATCAACAATTACAAACACATATCTATTACCACTTAAACTTCTTGTTCTAGTTGGTCCAAATAGATCTATATGAAGTAATTCTAAAGGTCTTTCGGTTGATATGTGATTCTTACTTTTAAAAGACGTTTTAACTTGTTTACCCATTTGGCAAGCATCACATAACTTTTCCTTTTTATATGCAATATGAGGAAGACCTTTAACTAAATCATTTTTAGCTAATTTTGAAAGGATGTCCATGCTTATGTGACCTAGTCTTCTATGCCATAGAAAACTATCATTCATACTAGCAACAAGACAACTTTCAATACTCATACATGTATCTACTTTGATTTTATAGACGTTTCCAATTCTGTTACCGATAAAGATAATTTTATCATTTTCAAGTATTAAGCAACATGTATGATCAAAAATGATTTTATAGCCTTTGTCACATAATTGACTTATACTAAGCAAGTTATGTTTAAGACTATCAACAAGATATACATTTTCAATGGAGGGTGAAGACATACCTCCAATGTTACCAATTCCAACAATTTTCCCTTTTGAGTTGTCCCCAAAAGTCACTTTTCCTCCTTTAGCTTTGGTAAGGCTTGAAAAAAGGGTGCCGTCTCCGGTCATGTGTCTTGAACAAGCACTATCCAAAAACCACTCCCCATGTTCCCTTGGTTCCTACAAAACAGAATCAAGATGAGGATTTTGGTACCCATACCTTCTTGGGTCCTTTTTGGTTAGGGGTGGTTCCTTTTGGAACCCAAATCATGTCAACAATTTTATTTTTCTTCATCGGACATGCATAAATCAAATGACCTAATTTTCTACAGTAATTGCATGTATGACTTGGATCATAAGACTCTTTAGCTTTAACAAAGTAATTCTTTAGGTATTTTTGATTTTTATTAGGTTTATAACCTAATCCTCCTTTGTTAAATACACTTCTCTGGCTCGAAAGCATTTTCTCAAAAATTTTTGAGCCTTGTGTGAATTTTGTGATAATTATATTCAACTCATCAACTTTCTCTTTTAATGATTTATTATCTTTTTTCAAGTTGATTGGTCTTGCTACTCTTGTCATTTAAATCATATACTTTCTTTTCTAATAATTCTTTTTCTTCAATCAAGCATATATGATTTCTTTTTAGAGTACTATATTTAGAACCTAATTTCTTATATTCTACATACAAATTTTCAAGTTGTTCATGTAGTTCAATATAAGAGGGGTCGGATTCATCATCCGAAGATTGTACCTCATTTTCGCTTTCAATTGCCATAAAGCACATGTTAGCCACATGTTCTTTCTTTCATCATTGGAGCTTGAGTCCGAGTCATCGCTCCATGTTGCTTTCAAAGCTTTCTTTTGAAAGCGATTTTTCTTTTTCATTTGAAGAAGAGGACAATCGGTTTTGATATGTCCCACTTTGTTGCATTTGTAGCATCTTGGAGTTTCTTTGCTAGATTCTCCTTTGTTTCCCTCCTTTCTGTAGTTCGAAAACTTTCTCTTATCATTTTTCTTTCTAAGAAAGTTTTCGAAACTGTCTTGTGATCAATGCTACATCTTCCACAAGATCGTCGCCACCGTCTTCATCATCGCCATTATCCTCGTCTTCAACTTGATGAACAGTTTTAAATGCCAAATTTTTTCTTTGGCCTTTCTTCCCGATCTTGTTTTTCCATAGTGATCTCATGAGTCATTAGAGAACCGATGAGCTCCTCTAATGGTAATTTTGTGAGATCTTTTGCTTCTCGTATTGTCTGTTACTTTAGCTTCCCAAGCTTTCGGTAGAGATCTGAGAACCTTACTTACAATATCTGCATTTGTGTAAGTTCTACCAAGAGCATGTAAACTATTTGTAATGCTAGTCATACGAGTAAACATACTTGTTATGGATTCATTTTGCAACATTTTAAATAACTCATACCGATGAACTAACATATCAATTTTTTGATTCTTTTACTTGATTAGTTCCTTCGTGAGTTACTTCTAAAGTATGCCATATATCCCTAGCATTTTTACAAGAAGATATTCTATTAAATTCACTTCTATTTAATGCACAGTATAAAGTGTTCATGGCTTTAGCATCCATAGAAAGTAATCTTTTATCTAGGTCCGTATATTCTATCATGCTTTTTGGAATTTCAATACCATTTTCGGTTTTGAGTGGTCTATGAGGTCCATTTTCAATAGAAAGCCATAAATCAAAATCTATAGATTGAAGATATATAGTCATTCTAGCTTTCCAATATGCATAGTCATTACCATCAAAAAATGGTGGTCTAGATGTTGAGGCACCTTCATTTTGGAGATTGTAACTTGTAGTTGCCATTCTACTCAAAGTCTAAGCAAACTTAATAATTGAGAACTAGGCTCTGATACCAATTGTTATTCAAGGATTAAGGCAACTATACACCTAAGGGGGGGAATTAGGTGTAAATACAATAATTATAGCAATTCTAAAATCAATTACTTTAAAGTAAAGAGATAAGAGAGAGAGATTGCTAACTCGGTTTTTAACGTGGTTCGGCAAGCCTACGTCCACGATTCAAGTACAAATTGCACTTGAGTATTGTACTCTCTTACTAGTCCAAGTAACAAGATTACAAATCTTGCTTGATGAATCCACACCAAGACTTTTACACCACTTGAAGATATGCCCTCTTCAAGATTTTCCTTCTTCCCACTTGAAGATGTACCCTCTTCAAGATTTTTCCTTGGTGATGTTCCCTCACCAATATCAAGAGTTTTATACTCAACTCTCAAGAGTATTACAATGATTGTTTTTGTAAAACACCAATACACTCTTAATAGTGTAGATATTACAAATGAAGATCTATGATCTCTTTATCTCACTTGATAACACTTAGAATATTTGAAGGTGTTTAAGTGTAGTGAGAATGAGAAATACTCTTTGTGTTAAGATATGAAGGTTTAAACACAAATATGAGTATTAATGAGGATTGATGATTTGAAGGTGTTTATGCACTACTAATTGCCTCAATCTCAGATATGAAAGTGTGTAACCTTTATTTTGCAATTGAGAGGCCTATTTATATGTTTCAAAGAGAAACTAGCCGTTTTAGTGCAACTGTCATCTCAAACGGTCGACCGGTTCACAACGGATAACTCAAGCGGTCAACCGGTTCAGCTCGAAAGGCAATTTGTCTTCCAAGCGGTCGACCGGTTCACTTGGTAACCCAAGCGGTCGACCGGTTCATGCATACACCTCAAGCGGTCGACCGGTTCACAACGGATAACTCAAGCGGTCGACCGGTTCATGCAGAAAACTCTATTTTGACAAATTATCTTTTCTGAATTTCTTGAACCGATTGATTATGACTTAAACCTATAATCATCAAACCCTTTTAATGCATGCAATGTGAAGTGTGTGAGTTCATTTTAATTTGTGCTATCAAGTTGGAAATTGAGATTTACATAAAGCACTAAAAATGAAAACTTATTCTAAGTCTTCACTTGCTTGCATCTTGGACTTCCTGGAGTGATTTCTTCGTGTACTCCATTTTGCTTGTTGATGTATTCTTTGTATAATACCTGTTTATAACTTAATCTCATCCAAGCATATTATTAGTCCATTTTCTTTTTATTGTTATCATCAAAATATATAAAGCATATAAGTATGACATTATATGTCAACACTTATACGGTTTGAAACAGGCCTCTCGCCAATGGTTTGCCAAGTTTTCAGAGGCTATTTGCTCCGCGGGTTTTGAACAGTCACGAGCTGACTACTCTTTGTTCACCAGAAAACAAGGCAAGTCATTTACTGCCCTGTTAATATACGTGGATGATATTTTGATTACTGGAAATGATATTGCTAGCATTGATGCAACTAAGAAGTTTCTGCATAGTAATTTTCGCATCAAAGAGCTCGGTAATTTGAAATACTTTCTTGGCATTGAGGTGTCCGCTTCTAAGAGTGGAATTTTTATTTCACAACGTAAGTATGCGTTAGAAATAATTGCGGATGCAGGACTGCTGGGATCGGCCCCGATTGATACCCCTATGGAGAGAGGATTGAAGTTGTCAGATGAAAGTGATTTACTTAAGAATTCCAGTCAGTATAGAAGGCTAGTCGGCAGATTGATTTACTTGACTATTTCTAGGCCTGATATAACATATGCTGTACATGTCTTGAGTAGATTCATGCATCAGCCTCGGAAATTGCATATGGAAGCAGCACTTCGAGTTATCAGATATTTGAAAGGAGCTCCTGGTAAAGGTCTATTTTTTTCTTCAAATAATGATGCTAGATTGAGAGCTTATTGTGACTCAGATTGGGCAGGTTGCCCACTTACTCGGAGATCCACTACCGGTTACTGTATCTTTCTTGGACCCTCATTAATATCTTGGAGATCGAAACGACAGAAAACAGTTTCTCTCTCTTCAGCCGAGGCAGAATATCGAGCAATGACGGGAGCATGCTGTGAGTTAACTTGGCTTCGTTCTCTGTTGACAGATTTGGGTATTTCCCATGAAGAGCCTGCCGTATTGTACTGTGATAATCGAGCTGCTCTACACATTGCAGCTAATCCAGTTTTTCATGAGCGAACGAGACATATAGAAATGGATTGTCACTACATCAGAGATAAAATCCAAGATGGATCAATAGTTACGAAGCATGTGAATTCCGCACACCAACTGGCAGACATCTTGACAAAACCTCTAGGAAAAGATTTATTTGTTCCTATGATTCGCAAGTTGGGAGTGCAAGATATCCACTCTCCAACTTGAGGGGGAGTGTTGAAGATACTGTAATTAGTTAATCTTTACAGTTATTATTATTGTTACATTGTACAGTCAGCACACACACAAAGCTGCATAGCACACACACAAGCCTGCATGGCTGCTTTATTGTTACAAACCTTTGTATAAATATTCAGCTGATCAATGGATAATATACAACATTCAGAATTCAATATATTTGTTCTCTACTTTCTACAGGAGACCGGCAGAAATGACTTCGAAAAAGGCAGGTATGAATCTCTTGTTGAAGCAAGCGGCAGAAATATTGATGCATCTAACTAGCTTCTCCTGCTGCTTAACGAGCTCGTCTTCTCACAGTTTTGAATCATGAGGAATATTGTAAATGAGGAGCAGCAGCGGCATGGAACATCTTCATCTTCTTCAGCTGCAGTTTACTTTTTGAATGATCCATTGAAGGATCAGATTGCGGAAGCTTGGATCAATTCATGCGTTAGCAAAACTGCTCTGAAACCATGTTAGGATTGAGAGTTTACAGAATTGAAAGAAGTAGTTTAGAGAAGGGAAGAGGGAGAAGAGAGAAAGAGGGAAACTGAAATTGTGAATTACATTGTATTGAATTCTATTTTGCATACATTTGTTGTGTGTGCACTTCTCTATTTATACACATTACACTATTTTAGAGTATTCTTCGATACTCTAACAATATTAGCATCAGATCTATGATCTTATATGAAAATAATGATATAATTTGATAATTTTAAAATATTATTTTAATATTCTTATTTTATAACAATTTTATCATAAAAATAAAATAAAATATTGAAGGGCCATATACCAGAATAGACTAGGTCTGGAATGACAAGCCTGTGCACCTTGTCTTAAAAAAAGAAAGCTCATGAACAGGTGTTTTACAACGTGAGATAAGCTTCTTTTTTTTTGTTTTATTCAATCGATTCTAGATAGACAATTTCTCATGAGTTTGTAATAAATATCATTTTACTTGATAGTGTTATGCTTATAACAAAGTATTTTATAATTTAAATATTCAATTAGTATTAGAATTTTAATTTGCTAAAGTTACTAGTGTTTATAAATTAAACTATAAATTTTGTTACAGAACCGAAAATACCACACACACAATGCTATCTAAACATATAAAAATAACTCATACTTGATAAGTATGTTCAAAGTATTTAACAAGAGAGGTTGTCACTGTATTTTGTTTCTGCTTCTATCAAGAGAGGTATGGTTTGAGACAAGTATTTATAGGAAAATATAAAGGGTTTTGGAGTCTTAATTTGTTAAGATCAAAACCATTGATTATTTTTTTTCATGCATCTTAACCTTACATCCCCTTTAAATATAATCTCACCCCCTAATATAAAGATGGCTTAAGGGGTAGTATTTTGTCTTAATGTTTTATAGTTCACAACTGGTTAAATTGCCCACAACGTAGTAAACAATTTTTATAATTGTTAGGATTGAAACAATTAATAAGTTTTGCTGGTTCAAAAATAAAATATAACATCTACACACCATATTATATAACAACAACATCGAGGTCTTAACATCTAAAAATATCATTGTTATTAATGCTAAAACAATAAAAATTATTAAATTACCCCGATGAAAAAAAAACTCAAAAACAATAACAAAAGAGGAAGCAAAAAAAAAAAAACTACAATTACTATTACTATTATTATTATTATTATTATTATTATTATTGCATTAGTAATGGAAAAAAACAAAATTGAATCAAATAATTAAAAAAAAAGCCTAAAACCTTTAACAAAAGAGTAATAAAAAAATAATAAAACAAGAATCAAAATTATTAGCTGAAAAAAAATCATCTAACGTGAAAATAAATAAAACTAATAAAAACACTAAAAGAAAGAACAAAGATGAAAAACAAAAGAGAAAATAATAGAGGTTATTAAATGAAATTGCCCGCAATTTTTATAACTGTTGGAATTGAAACAATTAATATGATTTGTTAGTTAAGAAATAAAATATAACATCTATACTGAAAGTTTGATATAATGAAACAAATCAATACACTCTATTATAACAATAGCAACATCGAGGTGTCAACATCTAAAATTATAATTATTATTTCTGCTAAAACAATAAAAATTATTAAATTACCCAAAAAAAACTCAAAAACATTAACAAAAAAGTAAGGGAAAAACTAAAGCTATTATTATTATTATTATTGTTGTTGTTGTTATTGCATTAGTAATGAAAAAAACAAAATTAAATCAAAGACTAAAAAAATCCTAAGAACTTTAATAAAAGAGCAAACAAAAAATAAAATAAATGATAAAAAAATTGATAAAAAAAATATGAAAAGCAAAAGTGTAAGGGTAATTAAATAAGTACACTGCTTAATAAAAAAATAAGAAACAAAAAACGCTCATTGCCCTTAAGTTATAATTTTCATTTTTGGAGGGCAAATTAGTAATTTTATAGTGCAATCAAAATATAAAGAGACGAATATGCCCTCCAAAAAATTAGTAATGCTATTTAAACCCCATAAAAATATCATTTTGCCTTTAAAAAATCAACCCTTCCTTTGCAATTTAGTTCTTTTTAAGTGATACTTTATTTTAACTATCATAACTTTAAAATTGCTTTAAAATAGGCTGGCAAAAAACAATAATTGAAAACTAAAAAATAATACAATCATATTGTATTTTATCAAAATATTACATCAAATTCTTGATTATTGTCTCTTCTTATCTTTGACTCTATTTTACAAATGTTATTAATATCAAAAGAAGACTTTTTAAAACCAAAAGATTCACAAAAATTCATATGCCTGTATATTTTTTTTAATTTCTATGCACCATACATATAATTTACATATAGAAATAAAAAATTACATCAAAGCTAAACAAATTATTAAATTATTAAATTAAATCTTTTTTAACTAAACTTTTGGGTGTTATTTTACCTTATTGTTTATTCCTTTAAATAAAAGCATTTCTGTCTTTTAATAAACTCTACCTATTAAAATAACACTCATTAAAAGGAATACATAACATTTTTTACAAAACTATATTATTAATACTTTCCTCACATATATTAAAAAAGAACTCTTTGAAATAAGAGGATTTGTCGAAATTATAATGCTAATTTATTTATGTTAAAAGTCACATTATGTACCAATGCAATTATATTAATTTACAAATTATTACAAATATTGTAATAATTTGAACAATAAGAACTCTTTTCTTTTGTTGTTACTGTTTTTGGAGCACAATTATGGAATATTGCACCACTAGGATGATAAGAAGACTCAACTTTCACTTTCACTCTCATATTCGTTAAGAAAACACATCAAGATCTTGGGAGTTGAAAGAAGAGAATTCAATTTTGGAATATCTTTAATGAGAGGATTAGATATCTTATGTAGTCAATATCTTAATATATATATTAGCCAAGTCATAGTATGATTCCAAATTAGTTTTTATTGAAAAATGAATATGTAGCTATTGAAAATGTATTTTCTAATATCATAAAATAATTGACTGAAGAAAGGTTGATGTAATAATTTAGTGAAATAAATTTTAATTATGAGTCAATAAATCAATGCAAATTAAATATTAAAATGAAAAGCTAAAATATATATGCACATGAAGATATTTGATTTTATGTCATGGGACACGTTTTAATTAGTTTTATTTAATTATATGATAATAAAATTAGATTTTTTTAAAAGT
Organism: Salix udensis; assembly: GCA_029204005.1. Classification (NCBI taxonomy): domain Eukaryota; kingdom Viridiplantae; phylum Streptophyta; class Magnoliopsida; order Malpighiales; family Salicaceae; genus Salix; species Salix udensis. Next base: position 4,384,132 of record CM055029.1, on the reverse strand, counting down.
AATAATTCAAATTCAGTAGAAAAATATATATTTTTTAGTATAGATTTTGTTCTTATTATCATTTATGTAAGCAAATATCTTTTTTTAGCTATGTCGTTTATGACGTAAACACTAAAAGCAATTATAGTAAATATATATATAAAAAAAAACAATTTAAGTTCAAGATAAAAAAAATATCTATTTAATCAAAACCCCTTCTTCTTATTAATCCATTTGATATTTTTCTTATAATTGTTTTATGAGAAGTATCATTTTATAAATAACAACTTACTATAATCTTAAAAGTAACACCTATTTAATTAAAAAACAACTAACACATATTTTTTTATAAATTATAAGAACAATAAACTTAATAAAACTTGATATATATATATATATATATATATATATATATATATATATATATATATAGAGAGAGAGAGAGAGAGAGAGAGAGAGAGAGAGAGAGCTATGATGTATAAAAATTCAAAGTGATTAACATAAATTCCAAAACAATTTGAAATAAGGATAAAAAAAGGTTTCTCTTTAATGAAAACCCCATTTTCTTATTAATTCATCCTTCTTATAAATTTATTTTTAATTAAAAAGTATTTTTTTTTAAATTATCACAATCCTAAAGAAATTTTTAATAAAGAAATATAATGAATAGATAATTTTGACGTCAATATAATAAGAATATAAAAACAATAATTTTGAGAAAAGATATATAAAATATTTATAATAAAAATATAGCATTCTACATTGTTAACACATGTTGATTTTGTATAATATGCTTATAAGAATTATTAGAGTTATTTAAAAAGAAAACAATTTTACAGAAATCTCAGCATAAGTTTTCTTTATACTCAGAGGGCAGCAAGTTATTAACATTTTTAATCACAATTCAAACAACACCAAAAATATAATCCGATCGTCCTAGATCTTATTCCACCTCAACTTAACTTAAGATTGGCATGCAATAAACTTCCAAAAAATATAAATAATAAAGCTAAAAATAAATCAAAAGGACAAGAACATAAAATATGTACAAGAAAACTACATTTAAAAGATTAATATAGAATCATACAAAACATAATTGTTAATATAATAAGAGATATTAATAGTGTTTTGAAACAATGCCATAATTGAATAATTATTTGAACACACTTTTAATATATTTATTTAAAAAATATAATTTTAAAATAAAAATAAAAATAAAACAATATTTTAATTGTGGGCTACAAAAATGAGCTCGGGCCTTTAGCCTAGAATTAAAACCCTAATCTATCTAGCATAAAATTGAAAAACAAAACTTGAATTAGGAAAAGGATAAAATAAAATAAATAGCAATCAAAATAATAACAACCAAATTTGAAATAAAAACTAAATAAAATTAAAAGATGAGGTATGAAATTGAAAAAATATTTTACAAAAGATAAAAAAAAATAGATACAAATAAAAATAAGAACCGTATTTGAAATAAAACTAAATGAAATCAAATAATAGGGGTGAAATTGAAAAACAAAACCTACAAAAGAAAAACATTATGGAAATCAAAAGAAAGATGATCACATTGTATAAAAAAAACAAATGAAAGCAAGATTGTGTACTTTGCTAAAGAGAAGAGAGAAAAGAGGGGAATAAGGAAAAAACAAGTCAATTGGATCCACACCGTCCATCCTCCACCACCATGCACGCCACCATTGAAAAACTCTTCGTACGCCATCGTGAAAGGTAGTGTTTGACGGCTAAAGGAGCTCCTATGCTCTCTTTTCTTTTTTTTTTCTTAAGTATACACAAACACATATTGAGGAAAATTGTAATAAATCTGCTTCGGAATTCATTCGGCAACAATTCTGCAGGAATAACAACTCACCATCCAAGAATTTTCCATCTTTATCATTTTAGTTGTTACAGATTTTCTCATTATCTGTACAAATCTTCTTATTAACTGTCCATTATTTTTGAAATTATTGTCTAAAATAGATTCTGATCTTGTATATAAAAAAATGTGGTGTTTTTCATTGAAACTGTGTGAAATCAAAACTTGTATAACACACACGCCTAATTTCCCAACAATTACAAAAAAAGAAAAGATCAAAGTTAAATAATAAAAACATCACTAGAACCATTTTTTTAAAAGAAAAACAAAAGTGTAATGGTAACCAGGTAATTACACTGCTTAATAAAAAATAAGAAACAAAAAACACTCATTGCCCCCTAAGTTATAATTTTTGTTTTCCAAGGGTAGTTTAGTAATTTATAGTATAATAAAAAAAATAAAGATACCAATATCGCCCCTAAAAAATTGTTAATGTTATTTAAACCCCATAAAAATATCATTTTGCCTTTAAAAAATCAACCCTTCCTTCACAATTTAGTTCTTTTTACTTAGTACTTTATTTTAACTATCAAAACTTTAAAATTGCTTAAAATTAGGCCGGTAAAAACCAATAATTGAAAGCTAAAAGATAATACAATCATATTGCATTTTATCAAAATTTTATAAATTACCTCCAGCTTATCACACTAGATGGGTGTTCCATGTCCTATTTTTTTCATCATAAAGGGAAGTCAATGCGATACAAATGTTCTAAAAAAACAAAATAGCATCGAGACTTGGGTCATTGACTTGACCCCAGTCAATAAACCTGTATAATTTTGATGATATTTGTCGTAACCCAATTTCTGGGTTACTCTCCAAAATCAACCCAAAAATAAAATAAAAGAGGTCGGCGTTGGTAGAAAAATCAATGTGCAAATTTTGGTTGTTTTTGAGAGTCTAATATCTCTTTTGTCCCCAAAAATAGAGGAAAATACAGATTTAAGGCAAAAATAATTTATCATTGGATAAATCTGTGTAAAAATTAAGTCGAGCGACATAATTATATTTTTACGGGTTGATTTGATTTAACCGTCGACCAATTTAAAAGTGTAATTATGTTTGAGAATTAATTTAGGGTCCTATTGAAGGATTGAATTAAGTGCAAGGACTTAATTATACTTTAAATTGGTCTCATCAAATTAATTAAGGGCTTAATTGATAAAAAAAAATCAAATATTTGAGCTTAATTCGGGTTCAATTGAGAAGTTTAGAGTTTTCGGGAACCAATTTGAATTTTTCCAATCCAATTGTGCAAAATTAGGGGTCAAATTGAAGATAGTTTAGAGTTTAATGGTTAATTGAGGGTCAAATTGCATAAATCAAAAGCCAGGAACCAAAATAAAAAGGCGCGCACATTTAAGGCTAACATTGAATTTCTGACACGGGTACAATTGCACAAAATTAAAAATTCAAAAACAATTGGGGATGCAATTAGAACAATTACAAATTGAAGGACCAAATTGCATTTTTCATTTCCCTCCAAAAACAACAGCCTGTCACTGCCTTTATCTGACGCCTGCCGACCAACCACTACGCCGCCGACAAGCCACCACGCCGTTGTTGCAGGTCGCCATGTCACCAACCAGCCAGCCACCGTAGCAGGCCAGTTTCTTCTATAAAAGGCAGCCATGAACGATGCATGAGGGAGGAGGAAGAAACGAAAAAAAAAGAGAAAAAAAAACAAGAGAAACACGGGGAAGAAGACGATAACAGAGAGGAGAAAGTTTGCAAAAACGATTGTGAAAAAACTCCCACTCTGGTCGCCAACCATTGTCACCTTCTTCCGTTGACAGAGTCACAGTCGAGAGAGGAGAATCACGTTACAGTGAGGAGTAAAAACAGAGAGAAAAAGGAGAGATTCTGGGAAAATTTGCACAAAAAAAACAAGTAAAACAAGCATAAAAATCACCTCTCATCCCCGTTACAGCTCCCCTCTCTTCTCTGCTCTTCTCCGCCATTGCAGTCCTCTCTCTTTCTCCCCGATGGTGCCCCCTCTCTCCCTAAAAAACATCAACGAGCAGCAGCTCCTCCATTCCTCCACCAGCGCAGCCGATGACCACCACCTAGTCTTCCTCAGAAGCTCCCCAACAGTAGCCCCATCTCTTCTTCTCCATCGTCGGCGACGCCACAGCAACGAGACAACAGCAACTACAGCCAAAGACCCGACACTTCAAGAGCTTCCTGCAGCCACCACAGGCCACCGTTGACGACGCCACCACGACAGGGAGAACCACCTCAATCTCCTCTACTAGGCAGCAGTGACAGGTGAACCTCTTGTGGTGGTCGGTCAACCACCACTTTACTGTGCACGCTGCATGAATTAATTCATGCAGCGTGAATATATATATATATATATATATATATATATATATATATATATATATATATATATATATATATATTACCAAACATATAAACGGCGTAGGATTTCCACTGTAGCTCCCTTCACAGAACACTGTGGACTCGAGCAGTGCACGTCCGAAATTGGCCCACGGACGCACGGCGAAGAAGGGCTGGCAAGCGGGGCTAATTTTGGTTTTTCCTTTTGATTTTCTTTTTTTTTTTTTTCAAATATTCAGTTGTGAACAGTGTATTGACGAGTTTGTCCCCGATAATAGGACAAAATAAGGGTTTCGGCTGAGGGGTACCGGCGTAATAGCACGCGGCCGGAACGGCCCGGTCCGGTCTGGTCCGCCGTAACTTTTGATTTTTTTAATATTTTCTGAAATGGCTAAACACGGTTTTAGCCCCTAATAAGACAAAAACACTGAATTGGGTGCAGGGTTAGAATGGTAATTGGTCCAATTTTTCGAATTTATTAATCGGCGTCTGTCAGGGCGTGAGGCGCACGTGCCAGACGGTTTTCCACCTCACGCCCTGTTTAGGCGGCGCGTGCGGCCTCCTCAGGTGGCCGGAAATTGTATCCTGGAGGCCAGAACGATGCGCCGCCGCGTGTTCGTCCTCCCGCGGTGGTACGTGTCACCACCACATGTCCGTGGACGCGGCGGAGGCCGGTGAAAGCCGCCGGCCACGTTTCTCTCTCTTCTGCACGTCAATGTGCAGGAGAGTCCCCCATGTTGCGTTACTTTTCACTTCGGTCGCTGGGCTTTTAATTTCGTTTTTGGTCCTCATTTCTTTGATATAAATTTTGATTTTCTTCGATTGGGTCCTCCGATTTTAATTGATTTAATGTGAAAGTTTCACTTCGGTTCTTATACTTTAAAATTTCTGGGTTGGCTGTATATAACTCAATCAATTCGGTACAAAAGTTCTGATTTTTTCAATTTTGTCCTCTGATTTCAATTGACAATAAATGTAACTTGCATTTCAGCCCTTTGACTTTTAATTTTTTAATTTAATCCTTTTATATTTGATTTTCATTTCAGCCCTTACACTTTTATTTTTTTAATCTCTACTTTTGTCCATGTATATATAAGTGTATTTAACACAACAACAACAATACTACTACTACTACTACTACTACTACTACTACTACTACTACTACTACTAATAATAATAATAATAATAATAATAATAATAATAATCATGATTTAATTATTTTTCATTCGTACTCTTTTGTTATTTTTTTTCCCTCCCGATAATTTGATTTTTTTTTTCCGGTAATAGCAATGATATTTTTTTTTTAAATGTTTTTTATCTTTTGTGAAAGTTTCTGGGATATTTTTAGTCTTTCATTTATTTATGTTTCTTTCATTATTAACATAATAATAATAATAATTATAATAAGAATAATAATAATAGTGATTATTATTAATATTAATAATAGTGATTATGTATTCTATTATTATAATAATAGTGATTATTTATTCTTTCATAATAATTATAATAATAATAATAATTTTTAATTTGTTTTTCTTGCTTGCTGTTGTATTCATGCTTTTTATTTTTTTCCCTCGGTATAATTTAATAAATTTGTTTTTTTTATTCTGGCGGCAATAATAATTTTAGATATTAAGACTCCGATGTTGCTATTGTGATAATAATTTTAATTAATATTGCTTCCTTTTCTGTTTTTGTTTTTATTTGCTCTTTCTATTAATTGATTTTTATAATTTTATTATCTGCACAATAATGATTTCAGTAATTTGTTTTTTTTTCTTATTCAAATATTTTGCTCTTTTTTCTAATGTTAGTGCGCACTCTTTTGTGATAGTTTATGACGCAATACCTATATTCTAAAAAATGTAATCTATGCTTACGTGACAAACTCAACTCAAAATTTTCAACATTTTATCTTTTAATCTATAATTTTTATTTACTTATATCATATAAATTTATCGTTGTAAATTTAATTATGTTAAATTATATACAAAAAAATACCCGCGGCAATGCGCGGGCAATTATCTAGTATATATATATTTATTGTGCTGTATGTTGGGTGGGCTGGGCTGCTCGCGGCCCAGCTCAGTTGGTTGGGCCGGGTCCAGCCCACCCCAGCCCAAGCTCTCATAGTTGGGTCCTTGGCCCAACTTGACTGGGTCGTCCCACTTGGGTGGGCCAGCCCAGCCCGAAAATTTTATTATTATTTTGTAAAAAATTATATTAAAAAATATATATATTAAAAAACAAAAAAAATGTGTTGTTTTCGTGCATACGGCTGAATTCCATGATTTTTCCATATATAAGTTTCATAAAAAATTATGTTGCATCTTTCTCATATTTTGAAATGAAAATTGGATATCGTAACCAGTTTATGATTATCCATTGGAATTTGGCCAAAATATAAAAAAAAAAAAACATTATTTTGTTTTATCTATTAGGGTGTAAAATTACTTTGTAAAGTACACCCACGGATAAAAAAAGTTTTTACTACGATGTAAAATTACATTGTAAAGTACATCCGTAGATAAAAAAAAATTTGTAACTGTAATGTAAAATTACATTGTAAAGTGAATCCGCAGACAAAAAATGGTTTTTTAAAATGTAGTACAAAATTTTTAACTTAGAAAAACAATCAAACAACAATGCAGCTTACCTTAGGTAGGGTGCACTAGGGGTGATACGTCTTCCCCTTGCACAACAAGTCCCCTTACCTAAACTCTCGCAGACCAATAGGTTCCTAGTGACCTTAATACTAGGTGGCGACTCCTAATAATTATAGTCGTAAATTTTATGGCTATAAACAACTCCATTTTCACCGCGCGCCGTTGTCTCCCAAAATGAAGGGGGGATGGCGGGGCGGGAAGCGCGAAAAAAACGTCGTCGCGACAATATTAATAAAAAAATAAAATAAAGAAAAAAGATAGAAAAAAACTAACCTTAATCGATATGGGTTAGTATGTAAAATCTGCGACTTGATCATGACACACGGTAACCTTGTTGAAAGAAAATTGAAAGCTTAATTATCAAATAATCAAATATTGAAGAGAAAAACTAAAAAAGCAATGGAATATTTTTAATCAAATTGGGTTTACCTATTAACCCAATAACCAAAGGTATAAGATTGGTATAATCCTATAAAAAAAAGAGAAAAAATATAAAGTTCAATTCTCAATAAATATAAATATTCAAGGATAGGATTAGAAGAAAATTCAATAAAAAACCTAAAAAATTTAAGGTTAATTCATGTTAAGATTCGAAACCGAAGACACTAGTCATAAACTTGAGACTAACATCATTGAAGACAAACCCTAAAAAATAACAAAGTAAAGTTTTCACTCACAAAACACTAAGGGATATAATTTGAAAACAAAAAAGCTATTACAAAAGAAACGTTAAAAAGAGCAACAAAAGAAAGTAAATAACATTTGACAAAAAAACATCAAAATCAAATATTGAGTATGGATGGTGATGATTGGTTGTATATGAAATTTTTTAATATTCATACTCTACTTGTTACCCATCAAGTAAAAAAATTAGATATTTATAAACTATCCATATTATCTGTGTGTGTGTGTATTTTATTTCAATTTCAAAATATGTATATCATATTGTATCAAAACTAATCTAAATACTCAACAAATACATTTGTATTTGTTAAATATTCAATTTGCATTAGGTTCAAATATGTTTCGATAATATTTATACTTTATTCACTACTCATTTGGTAAGTTAACTGTAAAAAAAAACACCAACTTGTTTAAAGACAACATCCATTAGATTCAGATTAAAATGTAATCTCTTATGTTGAGAGATGAAATTAAAAAATCAACTTGGAAAATGATCAAATAAAATAAATAGAAATCATAATAATGAGTACTTAATTTGAAATAAAAATTAAATGAAATCAAACAATGGGATTAAAATGAAAAAAATAATCTACAAAAGATAAAAAAATAAAATATATAGAAAAAAATAAGGACCATATTTGAAATGAAACTAATTGAAACAAATGATAGGGATGAAATTGAAAAACAAAACCTATAAAAAATGATGAATTCAAAAGAAAGATGACCACATTGTATAAAAAAAAACAAATGAAAGAAAGTTTGTGTACCTTGTCGAAGAGAAGAGAGAACAAAAGGTAATCGGAAAAATAAAGTCAATGGGATCTATCCTCCACCACCATGCGCGCCACCGTTGAAAAGCTATTAGTGTGCCACCGTAAAACATAATGTTTGATGATTAAAGAAGCTCATATGCTCTTCTAGAAAAGCACAGTCCGTTCTAGAAAAGCACCGTAAATCTTTTGTTTTTAAGTGTACACAAACACACGCTCAATTTACCAACAATCATAAAAAAAAGGGCCCAAAGTAAAATAATGAAAACATTAATGAACCTATTTTAAAAAATAAAATAAAAACAAAAGTGTAAGGATAAATAAGTAATTATATTGTTTAATAAAAGCTAAGAAACAAAAAACACTCCTTGCCCCATATAATTTTTGTTTTTAAAGGGTAAATTAATAATTTTCCGATGCAATAAAAATATAAAGAGATGCTATTTAAACCCCCGTAAAGATATCATTTTATCTATAAAAAATCAACCCTTCCTTAGTGCTCAAGTAGTTTGTGTAACAACTTGTAATGGATACATAAATACATAACTATAGTTAGAATAAGTACATAACTATAGTTAGAATAAGTGCACTTGCACGTGCTAATAGTTTGCATACAACTGAATCTGTTAGTTGGTTAGTAATTGTGCCAACTGTCAAATATTAGATCATGCACTTGTCATGTGTGCTCTATAGGCTATAAAAGCCAAGTCAGTCCATAATACAAGGTTGAGGAAATTCATTGTTACTTCTTATTCTTTACATTTTGGTATCAGAGCCGCAGCTTTGAAAACACAAAATCACAGAAGTAAAATTGGGAGAGATGACCAGTGAAGGAAGCTTTGTGCAACCAGCCATCCCTCGGTTTGATGGTCACTATGACCACTGGAGTTTACTCATGGAGAACTTCTTGCGCTCAAAGGAATTATGGGGATTGATAGAGGTTGGGTATGTTGAGCCAGTAGGTGGATCTATGCAGAGTGATGCATAGCAAAAAAAGAATGATGAACTGAAATTGAAGGATCTTAAAGTCAAGAACTACCTTTTTCAGGCGATCGATCGCACGGTTCTTGACACGATTCTGAGGAAGAACACTGCAAAGGAGATTTGGGATGCTATGAAGAAGAAATTTGAAGGAAATGCAAGGGTCAAGAAGTCTCATCTTCAAGCTCTACGGAGAGACTTCGAAACACTGGAGATGAAATTAGCAGAAGGAGTGACAGATTACTTTGCAAGAGTTATGAAAGTTGCAAACAAGATGAGAGCTTATGGAGAAGAGATGGAAGATGTGAAGATCGTAGAGAAGATACTACGCACTCTCACAGAAAAATTTAATTACATTGTCTGCTGCATAGAAGAATCAAAGGACACTGAGAAACTAACTGTCAATGAATTTCAAACCACATTAATTGTGCATGAGCAAAAATTTCGGAAAACTGGTAGTGAAGAACAAGTTCTGAAGGTGACAGTGGACGAAGGAAGAGGCAGGGGACGTGGCAGAATTACCTATAGGGGAAGAGGTAGAGGAAGAAATAACTGGAACAATTATGACAGGAACACTTTCAATAAATCATTGGTTGAGTGTTACAGATGTCATAGGCTGGGCCACTTCCAGTATGAATGTCCATCCTGGAATAAAAAAGTTAACTATGCCAAGCTTGATGAGGAGGATGAGATGTTACTTATGGCTTTTATGGAAGAAAATAAAGCTGAAAGAAGGGATGGCTGGTTCCTAGACTCTGGATGTTCGAACCATATGTGTGGGGATAGAACTATGTTCAACAACATTGATGATGGATTTTGACAAATAGTCAGACTAGGAAATAACACCAGGATAAAGGTGTTAGGTAAGGGAAATGTGAAATTACATGTAAAAGGAGTAAGTTTCATAGTCACAGAATTCTATTATGTCCCGGAGCTCAAGAACAATTTGTTGAGTGTGGGACAGTTTCAAGAAAAAGGGCTGGCGATCTTGATGAAGGGAGGAGTGTGCAAGGGTTTATCATCCTCACAAAGGATGTATTATTCAGATCAAGATGAGTATCAATAGGATGTTTATCCTACTTGCACAAGTAGAAGTGGCAGCAGATGAAGTTTCTGCAGTGGCACCAGACGCAGATCAAGATTCATGTCTGCACACAAGTTCAAACTCATCAAATTCCCAGAATTTGTCATAACTCTAGCATCACAGGTATGGACACCTAAACTATAAAGGTTTGAGGACACTGCAGACCAAAGGTATGGTTCAAGGCCTTCCCGTGATTGACATCACAGATGAGCTGTGCACAGGTTGCATTGTGAGCAAACAGCATCGTGAACCTATACCTAAAAGAAGTTCATGGAGAGCTAATCAAGCACTGGTTCTCATCCATGCTGATATTTGCGGGCCAATTACCCATGTGTCTTACGGGAACAAGAGGTACATTTTATGCTTCATAGATGATTTTAGCAGAAAGTCATGGGTTTATCTGCTGCTTGAAAAATCTAAGGCTTTGAGTCACTTCAAAAGCTTCAAGAAGAATTTTGAGAATGGGAAAAATCTATCCATTAAGTATCTGCGAACAGACAGGGGGGCGAGTTTACATCAACTGATTTCAACAGTTTTTGTGAGATAAATGGCATTAAAAGGCAGCTAACAACTGCCTATACTCCACAACAAAATGGCGTGGCCGAACGGAAGAATAAAACATTGATGAATATGGTGCGTGCAATGCTATTTGAGAAGGAAATCCCAAAGACTTTGTGGGCAGAGGCAGTGAGATGGAGTAATTACATGTTGAACAGGTGTCCAACCTTAATGGTTAAGGATGTCACCCCAGCAGAAGCTTGGAATGGGATTAAGCCCTCTGTTGCACATTTCCGTGTCTTCGGTTGTATAGCACATGTACATGTGCCAGAGGTACATCGAAGCAAGCTTGATAAAAGGAGTGTTAAGTGTGTGTTCCTAGGTGTTAGGGAGGAATTAAAGGGATATAAATTATTCAACCCAATTTCGAATAAGGTGATTATAAGTAGAGATGTCACTTTCAAAGAAGGGAAACAATGGGACTGGGATAAGAGCTTCCAAGAGCAGATTTTGATAAACTTGGATTGGGGAGATAATTGTGAATTGGGAACAGAGCAGAAGACAACCAGGGAAATGAGGGAAATGAAGAAGATGTAGAAAATGCAGGTGATGAGCTGCATACAAGGAATGATGAGAATGATAGTGCAGGGGGTGATAACTGTGATGATGCATATGGTGCTAGAAATGCTAGTGAACGTGATAATGCTGCTAGAAATGCATGTGACAGCAATGTATATGGTGAGAATACATGTGATAATGCTGCTAGAAATGCATGTGACAATGCAGGTGCTAGAAATGCTAGTGACAGTGTTGCTAGAAACAGTAGTGACAGTGCAGGTGTTAGAGTGCAAGGGATAAAAGGGTCAGAAAATCGCCAGTATGGATGAGGGATTACATCAGTAGGGAGGAGTCTTCGGATGATGAAACAAACTTAGCCTTGCTAATGTCTGATGATCTAGTGCACTATGAAGAGGCAGTGACAAATGCAAACTGGAGAATGGCCATGGATGATGAAATGAAAGCCATAGAAAAAAATAAAACATGGACTTTGGTCACGACACCAGTAGGCTGCAAGGTAATTGGGGTGAGATGGATTTATAAATCCAAGTATAATGAGTATGGTGAGCTTGAGAAATACAAGGCAAGGCTAGTGGCGAAAGGGTATGCATAAAAGCATGGGATAGACTACATAGAGGTATATGCACCAATAGCTAGAATTGAAACTGTCAGGATGATAGTGGCCCTAGCAGCTCAAAGAAACTGAAATATATTTCAGTTGGATGTGAAATCAGCCTTCCTGCATGGTGAGATTAGTGAGGACATGTATATTGAACAACCGAACGGGTATGAAGCTAAGGAAAGTGAGAACAAAGTATATAAATTGCACAAGGCACTGTATGGCCTAAAGCAAGCTCCGCGGGCCTGGTTCAGTCGCATGGAGAATTACTTTGTGAAGGAGGGATTTTTGAAATGCCCAAATGAGCAGACTCTCTTCACAAAATAGAATAAAGAAGGTAACATGCTCATTGTAAGTGTTTACATTGATGATCTGACCTATACTGGTGATGATGAAGGGATGATGATTAGTTTTAAGAAGTCTATGATGCAAGTCTTTGAGATGACTGATTTGGGAAAAATGAAGTTTTTCCTGGGCATTGAGGTGATGCAGCAAAGTGATGGTATCTTCATCTGCCAAAAGAAATATGCACTGGAGATTTTAAAGAAGTTTGGAATGACAGAAAGTCATGAAGTTAGCAGTCCAATTGTGCCCAATTCAAAACTATACAAGGATGAGGCTGCAGTGGCAATTGATGAGTCATATTACAAGCAGATCGTGGGAAGCCTCATGTATCTTACGTCAACTCGTCCAGATTTGGTATACAGTGTAAGTTTGATTAGCAGATATATGGCTAAGCCAACTAAAATTCACTTACAGGCTGCCAAAAGAATATTGAGGTATCTAAAGGGCACATTTGATTATGAAATTATGTACAAGAAGGGAGGGTCAACTGAATTGGTTGCTTACACCGACAGTGACTATGCCGGGGATGTAGATGATCGGAAAAGTACTTCTGGCTATATGTTTCTTCTAAGTTCTGGAGCAATGTCTTGGGCATCAAAGAAACAACCAATCGTCACTCTATCTACCACGGAAGCAGAATTTGTGGCCGCAGTTGCTTGTGCGAACCAAGTGGTATGGATGAGAAGGGTTCTGGAACAGGTTGGACAAGCTCAAAAGGAAAATACCATAGTCATGTGCGATAATAGTTCCACCATCAAATTATCGAAAAATCCTGTCATGCATGGGAGAAGCAAGCATATTGATGTACGATTCCATTTTTTGAGAGAGCTGGTTAATGATGGAATTATTGAGTTGAAATTTTGCGGATCAGGAGAGCAGATCGCTGATGTAATGACAAAGCCCTTGAAGTTGGAGTCTTTCCAGAAGTTTAGGAACCATATGGTAATGTGAAAGGCTAATGGGTTAAACTAACTACGTACCATAGTTAGTTTAAGGGAGGGTTTGTAATGGATACATAAATACATAACTATAGTTAGAATAAGTACATAACTATAGTTAGAATAAGTGCACTTGCACGTGCTAATAGTTTGCATACAACTGAATTTGTTAGTTGGTTAGTAATTGTGCCAACTGTCAATATTAGATCATGCACTTCTCCTGTGTGCTCTATAGGCTATAAAAGCCAAGCCAGTCCATAATACAAGGCTGAGGAAATTCATTGTTACTTCTTATTCTTTACACAACTCACTAAAATTATATTTTTTGCAATAATAAAAATTAAATTATAAAAAAATTGCCCTCCCTTTTAAACAATTCCCAATACTATGGGCACGTAAATAACAAACAACATGAAAAGTAATTAATAATCACTGACCAGGAAAACTGTCCTGGGCAAAGTTGTCAATACCGTTCCGGTTTTTCGATTGGAACGAAACGTTCCGGTTTCGGAGCGTTCCGGCGTTCTGTTTCGGTGTCGTACTATTCATATAAATTAATTATATATATATATATATATATATATATATATATATATACATGAAAAATAAAATATTAATTTAACAAATATAATTAAAATTCAAGATAAATTAACTTTAAATTATACAATACAAACACAAAGTCAAACAAACATAATCTCAAAATTAGAAACATCTCTAAAATTCCAACAATAAAATTATTTTTTTAAAATAAAACATAAAGAATGAATTGAATTATAATTAAAAGATCCAAAATATTTGAAATTTGAAATTTAATCTACTTATTGTATGTTTTTCAAGTAATTCTATGTTTTTTTTTATGGTTGTTGTATTTGAAATTAATTAATGTTACTTATTGTTTTTTAATGTTAGAAAAACTTAAAAAAACAAAATGAACACATTAAGAAATAATCAATAAGTTCAAACATAATTAATTAAAATACATTCCATTACAAATAATTCAATCAAATTAATTACAAATTAATACCCCTATTTTTTATGTTAACTATTATTATAGTAATTAATAATTAATTAATATAATAATTAATTATTATTATTATATAATAATTAGTATAAAAACCAATAATTACTATAAAAACTACCCCACCCGTTTGTCCCCTTCATTTGAATAAACAAAACCCTACCCATCCCTTCTTCTTCTCTAGCCCCCCCCCACACCAAACACATCCAGCCAGCCTCTCTTTCTCAGAAAAGAATGGCCACCATCACCTCTACAACTACTCTTTCCTTTCACTCCCATAACCCCATCAAAACTCTGCCATCATTCTCTCTCTTTTTCAAAGTTCTTTTTCTTCATAAACCAAAAAATACTCCTATGATAAATGTCAATGCCTCCATGAAGTTTACAGGATTCGTTCTGGTCATTGTTAATGGCTGCTTAAAGCATACGGGCTGAGCAAAAACGCAAGAAACATCTCTCGGACAGTAAAAGAGAGCATCAAAAGTTTCCTTTACCTTAGAGAAACCTCCACGCATGACAATGGCTTTAAGGAAACTAATTAACATATTCTCACTACCTCTTCCTACACTGATGCCAGACTTTATCTCTTGATTTTAATTTTTAATTTTTACTAATATATAATTTATGGGTTGAGTTTTTCTTTTTTGTTTTTGAATTTTTTTTTTATTTTGAACCCGGAACGGAACGCCCGGTACGGAACCGGGACGTTCCGACCGGAATCCGGCCGGATTTGCCGGATCGGGCCAGGATTTTTACCGGGACAAAAACATTACTGTTTTGTCCAGATTTTAAAGTGGAACGGCCAGAACGGAACGGGATTCACAATTATAGTCCTGGGTTCAAAATTCCAATCCTAGAATAACACAGTCAAGTGGATGTGATTGATGATCACTGAGATAGCTTTCTTAGGCCGTATAGAATCATGAAAAGTAAGAGAAATTTTCCAGCTCATGGAAAATTAGTGTTCAAGTGGTTAGATCTAAAAACTTGTATTTTAAAATAAAAATAAAAAATAAATTTCATGACTTGTTACACAAACATAAAATTAAATAATGTTTTTTTTTTAAATCTATTAAAGGTGGAAATTTTTTTTATTGTACTTCTGAATTAAAAACGAATCAATAAACATCAAAATCAAAATTTGACCGCCCAAGAGTTTTCTATTGTTTAAAATTTTCATGTGACTTTTTTATATATATTTCAAGTTCATTGTACTAAAAAGTAAAAAGAGTGAAGTTTAGTACCAATATAAAAAAATACAAAAAAAGAACCAAAATTAATTAAAACAATTTTGGACCTTTTGAACAATAGACAGGAGAAGAGTACTTTATCTTTTTACAATAATTAAAAATTAGATTATAGAAAACTGCCCTCCCATTTACACAACCATGAGACATGGTGTGGTGACAAAGAATTTGATATTTGTATAATAGATTTTAAGTTCGAATCAAAACGTGTATCTCTTATAAGAACTTGGGACAACAAGAATTTTATTCATTTATCTGGACCCATAAAATACAATTTCGAATATAAAAAAAAGTAATAAAAAAATAATGACAAACAACATGAAAAGTATAAAAAAAAATTAAAGGGAACGAAAATATAAGTTTTTATTTGTAAGTAATAATCACTGGCCAGGAAAAGTGTCCTGGGTTCTAAATTCCAATACTAGAATAACACGGCTAAGTGGATATAATTGATGATCACTGAGATAACATTTTTATATTAGAGAATAATATAAATCATATTCTTGATTATCATTTATAAGATTAAGTTTTTAGGTGAGATGGTTTCTTAACATGGTATCAAAACTTTGTTGACACATCGGTCACAAGTTCAAATCTCACCATCCATATTTTATTTGATAAAAAAAACCAAGCATAAGATAATATAAGTCTGTGCAGGTTTCAAGCCCAAAGAGCTTTCACTTAAAGGGGTGTGTTAGAGAATAATATAAATCATATTCTTGAGCCTCACTTATAAGCTTAAACTTTTAAATGAGATGGTTCCTTAACATTATACACCGTATAGAATCATAATTTCATAATAATACCGAGATGGAACCCAGAAATAAGCAACAAAATGCTCTTGATCCATTAAAGATCACAAATGAAGCTCCATATATGTCTCTGGCTTCATTCGATTAAAGATGAGGTTTCACTTGGGCATAAATTTATGGACTTTCCGTTCCATGATTTATCAGACGGAGGAAAGAGGCCTCCAGTGCTGTTTAAATTATGATCTCTGGCCTGCTGGTAGTGTCCTGTCGGGCGCGTGGAGTGCAGATCATCTCCATAAATGCTAGGATCTGAGATGATCTCCGGGATGCTGGTCTGTCCCTCAAGCATGCTCGCCGCTTCTGACATTGCAGGCCTGAGAGATGGAGATGCGTTGGTGCATAAGAGAGCCAATTTGATCATCCTCTCTGCCTCTTCCTTGTTGAATTCAGACTGCAGCTTTGGGTCCACTACCTCCATTACATTTCCCTTCTTTTGCAATACAAATGCCTGTGACAACAATTTCCAAGACAAATGAGATGGAAGCTACAATATTTGACCAACAGAGACAGGCTGACGATGATTTACCCAGTCAAGAAGACAAACATTATCGTTTTCTGGCCTGTAACTTGAGTTGCTTTTTCCACTGACAATTTCTAAGGCGACAACCCCGAAACTATAAACATCTGCTTTATCTGTTAGATAGCCCCACAGTGCATATTCTGGAGCCATATATCCTCTGAAATATATAGTTTTTTTCATTAAAAAAAGAAGAAGAAGATGGAGAATTAGTGCACGAGGAACATAAGTTGAGAAAAACAGACCAGGAAATAAACTGGTGTCAGTATAACTTACATAGTTCCAGCAACTCGAGTGCTAATATGAGTGTTCTCCTCTTCATTGAGCTTAGCTAGTCCGAAGTCTGATATCTTGGCATTTAGATCTTTGTCCAGCAATACATTTGTACCTTTGATGTCCCTGTGAACAATTCTGATCGCTGATCCTTCATGGAGAAACGCTAAACCTCTGGCTATTCCGACACATATCTTGTATCTTGTTGGCCAGCTCAGCACCAGAGCACTTCCTTCGAAACCTGCTTCCGACAGGATTGTTCATGAGATCATTTCATGTTCGCTAGTTGATACAGTGTTAGAAAAAGATAATATTTTCTATCGAAAAGTAATCAACAAAAGCTAATATGATTACCAAAAAGTGCACGGGCGAGGGAATTGTTTTCCATGTACTCGTATACAACCAGTAACTGATCTCCTTCAATACAACATCCATAAAGATTTACAAGATTTGGATGCTGTAAACAAGATATCATGCCGATTTCGTTCACAAACTCACGGTTTCCTTGACTGGATTTAGAAGATAGCTGCTTAACAGCAATAATGGTACCATCTGCTAATATACCCTGCATTGATGATACACTCCATCACGAATCGAAATCATTTCTATACAGTATTTCTGGGGCAGATTCACACCCATATACTCCATACATGACTCCAATAATAAATTGTGATAATATGAAATATTCATTAGATGACAAACCTTGTATACGGACCCAAAACCACCCTCTCCAATCTTGTTTGCTGAGTTGAAATTCTCAGTTGCCGCTTTTAGCTGCCTCAAGGTGAAGGAACCAGTTTTCAAATCTAGCCCCTTAAGCTCTGCACGTAGCAGTTGGTATAGAAGGATGCCATTCAGTGAAATAATAAAAATGCTTCAACATCATATATCCATGCAGTACGAGTATTCTTTGGTGTGATTAGCCATTTTTAGAAAATTAAAAGAAAACGGAGAAGACTCAATTTGCGGAAAAGATTGGTTTTACAATACCTCGTTCTCTGGTGTGTTTGTGTCCGTAGCAGAACTTCCAATAACTGACGCCCATTACCAAGAAAATAAGGAATACTGCTGAAGTGACAACTCCGATCACAATAGGTTTCTTACTTGCTTCCTCTGGTTCCTCTGGTTCTGATACTGGTTCTGATATTGGATAAAAATGCAAGCGCAAAGAAAGCTAAACATCCCATCAAATCGATAATAAACATTAAAGCTGTAAGGATACAGTTCAATTCTCACCTTCACAATAAGTTCTGTTACCTGAAAACCACAGATCACGGAAAGGTTCTTAGATGGGAAGAAGAAATTTACAGTTACTGTGAAAGCAAAAAATCAGGCAAATCACTTTATGAAGATTGGTTTATGAGATACAATAACGTTCATTGGTTTTTCTACATTAAATGTGTTTAAACTTGTTACTTTCACTTTCTCTCAGCTCTTTCCCACAGATGCAATCCATGTCTCGGGGATGATCAACTAATATTAAGTACAAGATACGAAATCTTAACATTAATTAGGGAAAACGAAACTAAACTAGAAAGCTCAGAAAATTGAAATAGAAATGAATTCAATGATGTCCTTTTATTTCTGAGCCATTGTATAAATTAAACTTCTTTGAGTCTGTAAGTTTCAAATGGGAGGCAGAAAAGAACATGTAACGTACCTGAGCATACAGATATAGCAGAAATTATAGCACCATAATCTCCTCTTCGTGGCATGACAGTAGAGCCTTTTCCAGCCCAGTATAATCGGATCTCCAAGGTACTGTTTATCACAGTGGTGTTGAATGCTATTGTGATATCTCTGTTAGATCCTTTGGCTGCCTCTTTAATATTAAAATCCTGTTTCACTAGTTTTCCCTGGAAAAAAATTTCCTACTCAAAAGGGTTCCTTTGAAAAAAAAAAGAAAAAAAGAAAAAAAAAATTATAAAAATTAATAACCTGAATGTAAATATCAAAAACACGCCTTGTAACTGTGAATTGTATCTCAGCAAAGTGGAGTCTGACAGTGTAATCCCCATTTTCTAGACAATATCCATAATAAGTGATAGACAGGGGAGTTCTCCGTGCTGTTGTATACAATTCAGAGACAACCGGAGAAATATCAGGATTTGATCGAAGCGTATATTTGTCATCAATATTGAAGTTAATATCATCCATGAAGTCTCCTGTGCTGCTGAATCCCCAGTTTGATCCTGGTCTATGATAATTCCTTGCAGCAGCACTACCGTCACTATTTGGTTCACCTTCATACAAGATTCTACCATTCTTTACATCTTGTCCACCACCACAATTTATATAGAATGAACGATAATCTGCAGCACATAAAACTAGTATACCATTAAACATGTTGCAATTGTTAGAGAATAATATAAATTATATTATAGGGTCTCACCTAAAAGTTTAAGATTTTAGGTGAAATTGTTTCTTAAGATGGAATCAGAGTCTTGTTGACTCAGCGGCCACGGGTTCGAATCTCACCACCTCCATTATATTTGATAAAAATCAAGCACAAGATATTATGAGATCGTGCAAGTTTCAAGCCTAAAATGCTTTCACTTGAGGAGGTGTATTAGAGAAAAATATAAATTATATTCTGAAGTAGCACCTAAAAGCTTAAGCTTTTAGATGAGATGGTTCTTTTAACAACATTTCTCTTTTTGTCAGACTTATAGAAACATATAAGTAGGGAAAAGATTTACCTTGAATCAAAGCTTCAAAACTGTGATTTGTCAATGGTAAACACTTTCATCAAATAGTCAGATGAGTTCTACTCATTGAATGACCTTCTGTTAACTTTTGGTTTCTGATGGTGAAACCAACGGTCAAGTTCTATTTCAAACCATGATTTGATGCATAAATTACTCCGAATTTTCCAACAAAAATGACCATGAATTGACCTTATTAGTTTTTCGATATAGAATCTAATGAAAAAACTATCTATCATCAATGTCATTAAAACAATGAAGTACATGCACACTCGAATAAACATGGTATATCGATAAACTTTAATGGCACACTCGGATTTTAAGAAGTGCACAGGTTCTTATTATATATATATAAAAAAATAAAAATAGAATCATACATTTTGGGCACCGAGATATCTCTTGGCATGGAAGAAGATCACTTCTGTATAGCATAGAAATTATAGTATGTTAGAATAATAAATGGCTTCGTAGACTGAATTTTAAGAAATCAAGAAAGGAAAAAAACAAGAACCTCAGAATTAGAATTAAAACATGCTTAAAAAATATTATATTACTCAAGTAAAATATTCAACATGTGTTTGCTCGTTGGAAAAAATGATAAATTAGGCTGGACTACAGGTATCATCTGAAGATAAGCATTTTACTTTGAGCATGAGTTAATTCAAAAATTATGGGTTTTTTTTCCTTCTGAAATCACATACAGCAAAATCTCTATTGCTAAATTACAGGTTGTTATTAATATGGACCGTATTTCAGCTTAGATTTCTGCCAAGCATCAACTAAGTTTGTTTTACATTCCCTGTCCTCTTTTTCCAGTGAACTAGATTTCTAGCAATAGTATGGTCATTACCAAATTCCATCTCCAAAAATATAATACGAAAAACATTGCAGTCCAGAGAAGGGCCTTACAAGATATTGTTGCTGGATGAGCTTCGAAACCAGTTTTTATTCCTGATTCATGAACTCAAACCATTCAGTTTCAAAATCACTACGAATATCACAATTCAAGAATTTATGAAGATCCTTACATTTGATAGCTGCATCCTGGTGACCATGTAAAGTTATTGTATGAAACATCACTGGAAAAGATCAACAGAATCATAAATCTGAATATGAACTTCCGCAATGTTAATGAAAAAACTTCATGATGCAGGAGCTAGAAACCCACTAGCTTTCAAATAATGGTTTTTCTTATATTGATGGTGGTATCTAGGATGACTAAGAATTAATTGTTTTCAAAGAAAATGGTTTATTTTATTTCGGATTCTGCTACTATTTAAAAAGCTACTACAACTATGTGGCTGTTTGGCAACGCGGTGCAAATTACGTTTTCCTTAAAACGTAGTTTGCACTGCTTTTGCTAATTAGAGAACCGCAATTTTAATTGCGGTGGGACCCACAAAAAATACGTTCAAACCGTCGTTTACGAGAAGTAGAAATTTGATGCTTTTGGCTGCGTTTTTTCTCGTTTGTTCCTTGTGTTTCATTAACAGAAACAGGCTTGAAAAAATTTGGTGCATAACAGAGGAAGAGGATGATGGTTGTGCGTGAAAAAATTGTAGCAATAACGACCACCCTGCCACCCTTGGCTCCGGCAGGACCACCGGCAACACCCTTGGCTCAGTCACAGGTTTCTCTCACTAGAAACCATGGATGCAGCCCTCTCTCCTCAAGCAGCAGTTGTCATCGAAGAGCACCAAAAGCTCCTCCTTCATCACCGTCCACCTCTCCTCTTCACTGAAGAGCACCAGAAGCTCCCTCCTTAGGCATAGTCGTCTCCCCACAACTTCGACATAATCAGCAGCAGCGAACGACCTTCCGAAGCTTCTCCCAGCCACCATAGGCCACTATCTTCGACATCACCACCACAGGAAGAACCACCTCGGACTCCTCTACCCATCGGTACCGAACGTTGACCCTCTCGTCACAGTCGACCATGTTACTGTTCACGTGTTATGTGAACAGTAATTTCGTGAATAATTCACGAAGAAGAACGCTGCACACCGTTTTGGTTTTTTGATTTTTTTACACTCTTCGGATGGGCTGGACTTGCTCTCAGCCCAGCCCAAGTCCAGTAGGGTTAGGCCTTTTTGGCCCACCTTGGCTGGGCCGGCCCATTTAATTTGGGACAGGCCCTGTCCAATTTTAAAAAAAAAATATATAAAAATTATTTTTTAAGAAACTAAAAAATTGTGTAGATAGAAATCAACCCTAATGAAAGTGATATAGAACAAGTGGCAGAGGCGTATATGCTAAAGAGAGCATCTAAAATTCAAAGGCAACTGAATTTCCGCAGTCCAAGCGGTAAAGTCAGAATGACGTGAAACTCATCCAGTTGATGCATCTCGTATTTTTCAGAGGAAGTCAGTAGCTTTGCTACTGCTGCATACCATTTTTTGGCCGAATTCCATCGTTTAGGCCCCGAAATAGTCATTTTTGCTGGTTTAGAAAAGTTTCGTCTTAGCCGTAACTCTTGATTTCCAAGTCTGAATCGACTTCCGTCAATTATGGCTTGCTCAAGATTTATAGCCTTTTCAATTTCCGCATTTATCTCAAATTTTCCATTTTTGGTAATTTTATTAATTAGCATCGTTTCCTTATCCAACATGGTTAGAGCTAGGGTTTCTACTACTTTAAACATGGTTGTAAACCACTGGCCGAATCATCTCTGAATTATAGAATAAAGTTTGAACTTTTGTGAGAGTTCCTCTCATCCTAGATTTATTTATGGAATATCTATGTTGGTCATATTCCTTGTGTTTTTCTGCTGCATCAGAAAGGGAAATGTGTATAATTTCGTTTTACTCCACAACCCCGTAACGTTTTGATTGATTATGGATCAGAAACTTGCAATTGGATTTTGCCTTGGAATTATATCTCTACAACATGTTGATAGAGATCTTGAAACAACACTATTTATGGATCGCAAATGCTGTTCCTGATGATATTTTACCAGATGTTGTTCATCGATCAAATAGCAAGGGATAGCAGAGGCCTTGACGTATGAATTTAATTCATGATGGAATTGCAAATAGTTTGATGGGAGAATAAAAATGAGTTCTAATTTACTTAAATTATTAATTACATTTTATTATTATGATAATTAAATCTATAATGTTTGAAAAAATATGTGTGTGTGTGTCTTTTAAAGTAATTTTACTAGTTGATAGCAATATGAAAAGCATGGTAAACAAACACTTGAAACTGCTTCTCATTAAACCTCAAACTCAACCATAGTTTTAACCAAACACTTCAATTTTAGTTTTGAACCGCAGCTAAAAGCGTTTTTCATGAAACTGCTTTTTTTCAACCTCAACCATAACAGCAACAACTATTCCAAACAGGCTCTATAAAAATAAACTTTCTTATAAAAAAGTTGGTTCTCTTGTTTTTTGATTGTTTATTAGCTTTTGGTTGTGTTTGCTATTTTTTTCTCTCCATGCATCATTAGTTGATGTTAAAGTTCAAAAACGATCCAAATTTTGGTGATGACTGCTAAGTAATTAAAATTTCTTAGGTTCAATCAAAACCAAGATAAGTTAAAGTTGCAAAGGATGTTAAACCAACCCAAGCAAGAGGTATTGATGGTTTCCCCATGCAAGCTAAAAATTGAGTATAATTAGAACATGGAAGTTGTTATTTTTTTTTCCCTGCTAATAGGCTATGTTCATCTTTTTTATTATAAGTTTTCTAGCAATGATGTTTTTGAATGTCTGGTCTTTGTTTTCCTATAAATAGATAGATTTGTAACCTAAGCATTTAAAAGCTTGGGAGAATAAATGAAAAAGAGATAGAGAGGCATAAAATAAAGTTGTTCTTGTTTTGTAGTTTATATTGATAAATACATGTGTGATTTTTTTAAATTAACATGGGTATTCAAGCCAACTTGCATGCACCTCAACTTATCCCACGAGCTCTGAAGTTAACGACTATGTAAACCTTCAATGACCATCATATTAGTAACCACAAAGCTTAAACCTGAAATCATAAGGGAACCAAACTATTTAATCCCAAGGTCTTATCAATAAGCCACTTACTAAATGGTTTGTTTATGTCAATTTTTATTTTTTAGAGGTGCACCGTCAGTGACCTTAATCACTCACTCCACCTAACAGTGGTCTAAAGGTAAAAAAAAAAATACTAAAAAAAATCAAGTGTTCTTGATTTTGTCTGTATTCAAAACTATTGTTCAATACTTCAATAACATTACCCATCGAGAGGATTCTAATGACATATAAATCAGTCAAATCAAAGATGAAATGAAGCCATAAGAGGCGGTCAAACTTTTCAAAGAAATGTAAGAAACAGGTGAAAAAGGACCTTGACCCGGAACATCATCCGAGTCAACTTGAATTACAAGCCATGCAATGCCACATCAACCATTTGGTTTGTTCATCGGCCACATCACCAATCATCAGATACATCAGCATAGCGAGTCCTTATAACCACAGGTTTGCCATGACACCACTATCTTGGTGCATATCTAATGCATGAAAGACTACATACATCTGCCCTTGTTATTTAATATGAGCCATTAAAATTGTTTTGGCAAGAAGCATGTTGAAAAGGATAGGGATTGCCCAGGAAGTTTTAGGTTGAAGTTGTATCATGCATTATGTATCAACCAACTAGAAGCCTTCATTCTATAACTCCAAAAGAGGCTTGGATCTTAATGAGTGTTTGGCTCTGTTGTGGCTTCTGCGGTTGAGGAGCCAAACTAATTGGTAAGTATTTGTACCGCAGGTTGATAGTTATGGGCCTGCAGAAAAACTGAGTTTCAAACTCAGTTTGAAAAGCATCACAAAGATGCTTTTCGACCTCAGTCGCAGCATGAAAAAATCCATGCAGTGGATCACGAGCAAATAATTCTCATGTAAACACGAGCTGATAATTTTACTGTTTTTTCATGTCCATCGCGTAAGGAGGATTGATATTAGACCTTGGCACCGAGTTACACCATTAACGTTCGACTTTCTACTAGAAAGTTGGTTTGTTGGAATATATGAAGAGAAAAAATTAATGGAGTGGCCTTTACAGTAGACCACATGCATGCATCATGGCAGCAGTATTAGATAGGGATTCTCATGAGGAAGACGAAGGCGGTCTCTCTCTCTCTCTCCCCATAGGAAGACAAAGACGGTCTCTCTCTCTCTCTCTACAAGCAACTCTCTCTGCATAGTCAGCGGCAACTCTCGGAGAGCACCACCACCATCCCCCTCAGCATTGAAAGCTTCTCCTCGACGCCAGAAGCTTTATTGTGACCTTCAGCAACAACAGCAAACCCTAGCGTAGAAGCAACAACAACCTTCCAATGTTGCTCCCAGCTACCATAGGTCACCATTTTCGATGTCACCACCATAGGAAGAACAACCTCGACCTCCTTTACCCGGTGGTAGCGGCAAGTGAGCCTCTCATCACCGTCAGCCATGTTACTGCTTGCGTGTTACTTGAACAGTGCAACGCACTATTTTGTGTTTTCTTTTAACTCTTTGAATGGGCTAGACCTGATCTCGGCCCAGTCTAAGTCCAGCAGATTTGGGCCCTTTTGGCCCACCTTGGCTGGGCCGACCCAACCCAAGTTTTTATAAAAAAATATAAAATTATATTTTTAAAAAATAAATAAAATATGTAGATAGAGATCAACCCTCATAAAGGAAAAAAGGCTTGTAACTTCATTTCACTCCACAACCCCGTTGTTTTTCGATTGATTATGGATCAGAACTTGTAACTGAATTTGGCCTTGGAATTATATCTCTATAACATTTAGATAGAGATCCTGAAACACCACTATTTATGGATCGCCTGATGATATTTTACCATATGCTATTCCTCAATCAAATAATAAGGGCACGCAGAGGCCTTCATGTATGGATTTAGTTTGTGATGAAATTGCAAATAGTTTGATGTAAGAATAAAAACATTTGTCTATTTTACTTGAATTATTAATTATATTTTAGTATTATGATTATTAAAACTACAATATTTAAAATACAATATATATGTATGTGTGTATCCTTTAAAGTAATTTCACAAGTTGACAACAATATGAAAAGCATGGTAATCAAATACTCGAAACTGTTTGTCATTAAACCTTAAACTCAAACACAGTTTTAACCAAACACTTCAATTTCAATTATGAGCTGCAGCTAAAAATATTTTTCATGAAACTGTTTTTTTTAAACCACAACAACAAATGCACCCTAATCTATATATTATTTTTCCTTCTTTCTGTTGTCTTCAAATTTTCCTATATACGTTTCCTTCTTATGGAAATGAGACCTTAAAATCATGTGTACTCAAATCTTTCAATTAAGGTCATGCAGTTCATAAACACACAGGCATTAGTTTTCTTTTTTTAGAAAACGGTGACCCATTTATCATGAATGTTTAAAGAAAAAGGCAAAGCATGTGAATATTCAAACAAGAGAATCCAATGATGTAATTTAGGAACCTACAGATATTGGTTACTTTGGATGAATGACTCTGGCACAGTTCCAGTCAGCAGGTTGCCACTCAAAAACCTGGTAAGAACCCACACTCACGCTTTCAGCATAATTTATTTCGCCATCCTTGATAAGATTTCAATTACCAAATTTCAAATTATCAAACTTTAAAATTGCTCACGTAAATTGCCGTCGTATTGTAGTACTAGGAAGTTCCCCAACCAGCTTGTTAAAAGTCAATTCACTGCATAACATTACAGCAAACAAGATTTTAGAATTCAGTCTCTGAAGACAATTTTACATCTTTGTAAAATAGCAATAAACAGGTGAGGGCCAAGAAGAAATTGACACTGAGCACATATACATGTCTCCTAATTAAATTCTTTGAAACCCTTTTAAATATAGTTTAGAAAGCGCATACTTAATTAATTATCCATTTATAGATATGATCGAACCAAAACGTAATTTGAACAAAGGAATCTAAAGCATCCACAAGGACATTAGTCATTATATAAAATGTTTTAACTTGTCCTAACGACTTGGTGGTGCAGGC
Organism: Salix udensis; assembly: GCA_029204005.1. Classification (NCBI taxonomy): domain Eukaryota; kingdom Viridiplantae; phylum Streptophyta; class Magnoliopsida; order Malpighiales; family Salicaceae; genus Salix; species Salix udensis. The sequence continues at coordinate 4,357,217 of CM055029.1, read as the reverse complement.
AGATCCCACAAACTAGTTGTACACGGTGATCATAATGAAAAATGTGGCAGAACTGAAATGTATAAAAAAAGATTGATATGCTCAATTTATATTTGCTTAGCAGCAGATGTAAGGTGATGAGTGAAGTTTACACTTACAGTGTTGTTTCAACACTCCATGCTTCTTCTGGGATTGTTCCATTTAAATTGATGTTCCTCAGAACCCTTACAACAAGACACAGGTTGGTTAAACAGTTCTGAGCATAACATATCCTCAGCTTTACTGTGAAGAGTTATGAAGCAGTTCACTTACAAGTAATCCATTTTCTTCGGCACGTTAAGTAACCGAAACTCTGGTCCAGACGTATCAGTAATCCTCCTGCATGACGAAAGAGAATTATTCGATAATTAATACAGAAGCAAGCAAGCATGCATCACTAGAAAGTTGTTTTACTCACAAATCTTTCAGCTTTTCCAGAAGAAAAATTGCACGAGGTATGGGTCCTTGCAATCCAGTCGCGCACAAGCCACTTCATTAGTCACGAAAAGAATAAGAAAAATTTTCAAAAAAGTGTATCATGTTGCATTAGAATGAAATAAAATCTTGTGAAGATAAACATCTCACAGCTTTCGAAGTTGAGTCCACCTCCCTATAAACTCGGGTACGTTGCCATTAAGATTATTGTCACTTACGCGACTGCACATTGAATATGTTAAATTATCAAAGAAAAAGAAAAGAATGTGTTTACGGAAAACAGGTGAGGGCTTACAAATCTGTCAAGTTTTTTATCTGCGCAAGTGCCTCTGGCAAGGTCCCCACTAACTTATTGCTGGAAAGTATCCTGCAATTGTTAATTCACGGCATCGAATTAAGCGAAGACTTCAACAGTTCAACTAATGAAAATCAAATCTCTAGAAATTTTTCACAATGAAGAACGTAGTTAAATGTCTTACAGAGTATCTAATCTGGCAAGGTTGCCAAGCTCAGGTGGAACAACACCAGTAAACTGATTTGATTCAAGGCTCCTATATTTTATAATTGCATAAATTGAGATAACCATTAGAGAACAAAGTATACTAGCATTGCTGGCATTGCTGGCAAAATTCGAATAAATCAAACTGATGGTAGAACAATATAACAGATTGAAGACATACAAGTAGGTAAGACCAGTAAAATTTCCAAAATATCCAGGAATATTTCCTGACAAGCGATTTGAAGCAAGCGAGCTGCATAAACGGTTGGTCAGTTGTGTTAAGAGGAAATTTTTAAGCTCACTCTTACATAGAAAATAAAGATAAACCAAGATAAGGAGTGAATCAATGAGCTCACATGGAAGACAAATTTTTCATCGAAGCCCATTCCACCGGAATTGTGCCGTATAGATAGTTGCGGGTAAAATTGCTGTAATCGACAATGTTGTTGTATAAAAATTATTTTTCATCCAGTTCAACTTGAAATTTTATGTTTATATATGGAAAATTCATAATCACGTAACATTTTACGGGTTAATTTATCATGGAGCCTTCTCAAGATTCATATTAATCATTTAATGGATTCAGAATTGAGGCTCGAAGCAGGAACAAAAACCAAACTGAATGAAAAATAATCTCTGACACACTCATAAACAGCAGCCTATATATCCTTCATTAAAAAATCCTACATTTTTCGGACATAAGTAAGGTTGGCCAAATCCGGAGGAAGCCTGCCTGAAAGATCGTAACCTCTAACCTCGCTTTATTGCATGCAAGGAGAGAAAGATATCATTGGTCAGTGTTTAGGAAAGCTAAGATATATATATACACAACAAAGAGAAACATTAAAAAAGTTGAGTAATTAAGAGGCTTACAATGAGGTGATGTGACAGAGCTTATCATCAATGTTTTATTGTTTAAATGAAACGATGTGTTTTAACCGTGTTCTAACAAAAACGTGTTTTTGTCTAAAAATGATGTCATTTTGGTCAACACAAAGTGAAAAAAATTAGAACATAAGTTATTTAACATTTTTCATCATCTTCTTCAGAAAGAACCTGAACAAACTCAATTTGATACCATTTTTGTCATCTCTCCTCCTCTCACCAAACAATAAAAAAACACATCACCCTCACGCCCTGACAATTTACTACATCTCTAGCCTAACCCATATAAAATAACTGACCCAAACAGCCTTATCAACCTGGTTTTACAATACCAGGTTGCTAGCTTATGGCTAGCGATTGGGGTCTTTTCTATATGAATCAATGATCATGATTTAAGCCTAGAAATGACCTTGAATGCCCTTTTCACCCCTAGAAATTTGGGTGAAGCTTGGGTGAGGAGAAAAAAGAGAGTGCAAAGATGGAAGAAAACAAAGAAAAAAAAAGAGGATTTAAAAGAAAAGAAAAGCCCCTTGCTTGAACCAATAAAAAGCTTAAAAATAATTTGACTCCTTTATTTAATTTTGCTTAAAATGTGTCTAATAGTAAATAAAATCCCAACAATTCCTATAAGTTTAAAGACAAGTCTACGATTTGTAGAGAGATGCTTATTTGACGGATCACCTACATGTTTTCTTTGGTTCAAAAATGCAGGTTTCAAGATATTGAAATTTAAAAGATAAGGAGGCACATTAGAGCCATTTGAGCCACAAATTATTATCTAATATACTAAAAGAGGTCAGAGTCGGTTACTGTAGCATGTGATTGAAATCACTGTGGATTGTAATAGTGTTGCTCAGTTTTCGGTTCGGGTCGGGTCAGTTCGGTTCGGGTCGTTGGTTCGGGTCATTGGTTCGGGTCATTGGTTCGTTTTTTATATTATATTTATATATTCTTTCACAAGCAAATACAGAGAAGGACATTTGGTCCAGTGGAAGACAGGCGCCTCCCTTCCTAAGGAGGGCAGGGTTTCGACCCCTCCCAGGCGCGTTTCCTCTTTTTTTTTTCTTTTTTCTTTTTTGATTTTTTTCTCTCTTATGATTTTTTTTCTTTTTTTTATTATTTATTTATTTCGACATCAAATAATTTTTTTTCTTATAATTTTTTTTATTTTTTTTTGTTATAGTTATTGATTTTTTTTTTCTTTCAATGGATGTTTGTTACCATTATTAACACAATAAAAATAATAATTTTAGTTTTTTTTTCTTACTTTCTCTTTTCCTAAAGTTTTCAATTTTTTTCATCCGGGTAATTTAATTTTTTGATTTTTTTTTTCACTTATGATTTTTTTCTTTTTATTATTTATTTATTTCGACATCAAATAATTTTTTTTTCTTATAATTTTTTTTGTTTTTTGTTTATTTTTTTTTGTTATAGTTATTGATTTTTTTTTTCTTTCAATGGATGTTTTTTACCATTATTAACACAATAAAAATAATAATTTTATTTTTTTCTTACTTTCTCTTTTCCTAATGTTTTCAATTTTTTTCATCCGGGTAATTTAATAGTTTTTATTGTTTTAGCAGTAATAGTAATTATATTTTTAGTTGATAAGGATTTAATGTTCCTGTTGTTATAATAGGATGTATTCATGTGTTTCATTATATCAAACCTTACATGTATAGATGTTATACTTTATTCAATTTTTTCATTTGATTGAAATTGATAATATATTTTTGTATTTGTTTCGGCCCTTATACTTTTAATTTTTTATCTTAATTCCTTTAATTTTTTATAGTTCTAAATAGTCCATATTTTTGACTATGTCTATATATGTGTGTCTTTAGTTTTGGTTTTTAATTTTTATTATTTTCTCTTTTGTTGAGATAACATTTTTTTTCAAAAACTTTGTTTTTAAATTTTAGTATGTGTTTATGATCATTTGAAAATTGATATTTGTTTCTTTGTTTTTTCTTTTGGTTTTTTTTTTTAGTTTTTTTTTTTTTAATTTCACATGAAATAATTTTTTTTGTTAAAATTTTAGGGTTTTTTTATTCTTTTATTGAATTGATTTTTCTATTATTCACATAATAATAATAATAATAATAATAATAATAATAATTTTAGTTTTTTTTCTTGCTTTCTCTTTTATTAATGTTTTCGAGTTTTTTCTCATTGGAATAATTTAATAAATTTTATTTTTTAGAAATAATAGTAATGATATTTTTAGGTATTAAGCCTTCGATGTTGTTGTTGTTATAACATGGTGTGTTGATATGTTTTATTATATCAAACCTTGCATGTATAGATATTATATTTTATTTTTGAAATATCAAAATCTATTAATTATTTCAATCTCAACAATCATAAAAAATATTTACTCGGCCCGCAACGTAGTGCGGGCAATTAACTAGTTTATTGACTAAAGGAATGATTCACCTCACTAGCGCCACCGGCTGCTAATGGAAAGACTCTCAGATATTTGTATCTAAATCCGACTTGTCAAAATATTGTCTTTTTCTTTTTTTATTGCAAATACTGATTGCTGGAGACACACTCCAATTCTTTTTCATTTGCGTTGAATATTTAGATTTCATTTCGTTTTGACATGATAATTTTCTTAATATTTAGAATTTTAATTTGCTAAAGTTACTAGTGTTTATAAATTAAACTATAAATTTTGTTACAGAACCGAAAATACCACACACACAATGCTATCTAAACATATAAAAATAACTCATACTTGATAAGTATGTTAATAAAGTATTTAACAAGAGAGGTTGTCACTGTATTTTGTTTCTGCTTCTATCAAGAGAGGTATGGTTTGAGACAAGTATTTATAGGAAAATATAAAGGGTTCTGGAGTCTTAATTTGTTAAGATCAAGACCTGATTACTTTTTTTCATGCATCTTAACCCTACATCCCCTTTAAATATTATCTCACTCCCTAATATAAAGATGGTTTAAGGGGTAGTATTTTGTCTTAATGTTTTATAGTTTACAACTAGTTAAATTGCCCGTACCATGTTGCGGGCTGAGTAAATAATTTTTATATTTGTTGGGATTGAAACAATTAATAGGTTTTGCTAGTTCAAAAATAAATATAACATCTATACATGCAAGGTTTGATATAATGAAACATATTAACACATTATATTATAACAACAGCAATATTGAAGCCTTAACATCTAAAAATATCATTACTATTACTGTAAAACAATAAAAATTATTAAATTACCCCTATGAAAAAAAAACTCAAAAAATTAACAATAGAGGAAGCAAGAAAAAAACTACAATTATTACTATTACTATTACTATTATTATTGCGTTAATAATGAGAAAAACAAATTGAATCAAAGAATAAAAAAAAGCCTAAAAACTTTAACAAAAGAGTAATAAAAAAAATAAAAAAAATAATAAAACAAAACTCAAAATTATTAGCTGAAAAAAAATCATCAAACGTGAAAATAAAAAAAGAACTAATAAAAACACTAAAAGAAAGAACAAAGGGGAAAACAAAAGACAAAATAATAGAGATTATTAAATTGTCCGCACTACGTTGCGGGTTAAGTAAACAATTTTTATAACTACTAGAATTGAAGCAATCAATAGGATTTGTTAGATAAAAAATAAAATATAACATCTATACATGCAAAGTTTGATATAATGAAACAAATTAATACACCCTATTAAAATAACAAAAACATCAAGGTCTTAACATCTAAAATTATCATTACTATTTCTGCTAAAACATTAAAAATTATTAAATTACCCCAAGAAAAAAAAAACTCAAAAACATTAACAAAAAATTAAGTAAGGAAAAAAACTAAAACTATTATTATTATTAATATTATTATTATTATTATTATTGCATTAGTAATGAAAAAAATCAAAATTAAATCAAAGACTAAAAAAAATCTAAGAACTTTAACAAAAGATCAAATAAAAAAATAAAATAAATGATAAAACAAAAATAAAAATAAATGAAAAGAAAAGGTGTAAGGGTAATTAAGTAATTACACTGCTTAATAAAAAAATAAGAAACAAAAAACGATCATTGCCCCTAAGTTATAATTTTTGTTTTTAAAGGGCAGATTAGTAATTTTATAGTGCAATAAAAATATAAAGAGACCAATATGCCCTCCAAAAAAATTGGTAATGCTATTTAAACCCCATAAAAATATCATTTTGCCTTTAAAAAATCAACCATTCCTTTGCAATTTAGTTCTTTTTAATTGATATTTTATTTTAGCTATCATAACTTTAAAATTGCTTTAAAATAGGGCGGCAAAAAAAAATAATTGAAAACTAAAAAATAATACAATCATATTGCATTATATCAAAATATTTCATCAAATTCTTGGTTATTGTCTCATCTTATCTCAGACTCTCTCTTTTGCAAATGTTATTAATATCAAAAAAAAGGCTTTTTAAAACCAAAAGATTCACAAAATTTCATATGCCTATATTTGTTTTTTAATTTCTATGCACCATACATATAATTTACATATAGAAATAAAAAATTAAATCAAAACTAAACAAATTATTAAATTAAATCTTTTTTGAACTAGACTTTTAGGTGTTATTTTACCTTATCTTTGATTCCTTTAAATAAAAGCATTTTTATCTTTTAATAAACTCTACCTATTAAAAGAACACTCACTTAAAAGGATAACATAACATTTTTATAAAACTATATTATTAATACTTTCCTCACATATATTAAAAAAGAACTCTTTGAAATAAGAGGATTTGTCGAAATTATAATACTAATTTATTTATGTTAAAAGTCACATCATTTACCAATGCAATTATATTATGTATATATTTTATTTGAACAATAAACTCCCTTGAACAAAAATAACTTACAAATAGTGTAAAAAATATTAATTTACAAATTATTACAAATATTGTAATAATTTGAACAATAAGAACTCTTTTCTTTTGTTGTTACTGTTTTTGGAGTACAATTACGGAATATTGCACCATTAGGACGATAATAAGACTTAACTTTCACTTTCACTCTCATATTCGTTAAGAAAAAACATCAAGATCTTGTTAGTTGAAAGAAGAGAATTCAATTTTGGAATATCTTTAATGAGAGGATTAGATATCTTATGTAGTCAATATCTTAATATATATATATATATATTAGCCAAGTCAAAGTATGATTCCAAATTGTTTTTTATTGAAAAATGAATATGTAGCTATTGAAAATGTATTTTCTAGTATCATAAAATAATTGACAAATGAAAGGTTGATGTGATACTTTAGTGAAATAAATTTTAATTATGAGTCAATAAATCATTGCAAACTAAATATTAACAAAATATAAATAATAAAGCTAAAAATAAATAAAAAGGACAAGAATATAAAATATGTAACAAGAAAACTACATTTAAAAGATTAATATAGAATCATACAAAAATAATTATTAATATTATTATAAGAGATATTAATATTGCTTTTGAAACAATGCCGTAATTGAATAATTATTTAAGCATCCTTTTAACAAATTCATTAAAAAAAAATCTAATTTTTAAAATAAAAATAAACAATATTTTAATTGTGGGCTACAAAAATGAGCTCGGACCTTTAGCTTACAATTAAAACCCCGATGTGCCTGGTCTGAAAGCCTAATCTAGCATATATATTTTTTTCATTGCTCATTGTTGGCCCCTATTTCTTTCTTTCTTTTTCATTGCTCATTGTTGCCCCTATTTCTTTTTAAGAAAGTGAATGGAAAATGCGTCCAACTTAAACACTAAATCATTTTTTTAACAATAATTAATAATTAAATTATAAAAAACTGCCCTCCCATTTACACAACTTCCGATACTATGAGCACATGATAAATGTTCAAGTGATGATAATGAATTTGAAATCTGCATATCAGATTTTAAGTTTGAGTCTGAACTTATATATCTTATAAGAACATGGGATAACAATAATTGTACTCGGTTACTCACAAAATACACTTTCAAATAAATAAATAAAATAATAACAAACAACATGAAAAGTATGAAAAATTTAAGGGATATAGAAAATATAAGTTTTTATTTGTAAGTAATAATCACTGGCCAGGAAAAGTGTCCTGAGTTCTAAATTCCAATACTAGAATAACACGGTCAAGTGGATGTAATTCATAACTGTTAAAGGAACAAATATGCAGCAGCCCACAGACAGTAACGCCAGCCCTACAAACAGTAACAGTCAAATGAATCAACAATCAATGCAGAAATTCAATTGACTCCAACGGGCAAATGTTGCGAGCAAATCGGTGGATAATCTGCTCTCCATTTAATGATTGATCTCCACGGATTAAAAAGAAGATTTGCTAATTACACGAGCAGCAAATCTTCTATCCTCTCGTTATCCCCTCTGTTCTCTTTTTTCATTTAATTTCAACGGGAACTTTCCCTCCTTGTAAACTCAACTGACTACTTACCTTATTTCTCTGTTAATACAAAAGGAAAACATTAAAGTTTCCTTTGTATTAACAACGGTAGGATTAGTATATGAGTATAAATTCTCTACATGTATAGCTTAGTGTTCACGGCTTGTATACAAGATTACATCTCGGAAATTCAAATACATTATTCGGTTCGGATTCTCATTTTCTTTATGGTATCGAGCCCGTGTGAACACTAGGCTTAAACAAAACTTCACTATCCTACATTCTGTCATCTCTCAAAGTCACGGATCATATTCCAAAAACAAACAATGTCTACACTTTGTCACTCAATGTTGGCAACTTTGTCACTCTCGAGACTCACCCCCAAGCAACTACCCCTTATGGCGTGAACAAGCATTAGCTCTTGCTTTGAAAGCCAAGAAATGGTTGGGCATCTCACAAATGAAGACCCTCCTCCAGAGCAAAAACATGCGGACACGGATACACGGGGAACTCACGAAAAGCTTTAAAGCATGGCGAAAAACGAGATCGACTCCTACGAGGGTGGATTATTGGGACACTTTCGGAAGAAGCTCTTGGGCTCATCGTTGGCCTTGACACATCTCATGCGGTTTGGGAGGCTCTCAAAAAATGCGTATGCACAAAACTCACAAGAACGTGAGTTCACATTGCGACAACAAGTTACTTATCTCCGGAAAGAGGAGAATACATCCATCACCGAACACATTCGAACCTTCAAAAGCATTTGTGATAATCTAGCTGCTATTGGAAAGACCATACCGGACCAAGAGAAGGTTTTTTGTCTCCTCACCGGTCTTGGTCCTCATTATGAGACATTCACAACAACCATGCTCTGAAGCCCCCCTAGACCATCATACACCGAGTTGGTCTCACAACTCCAAAGCCTTGATCAAAGACGCATAGCTGGTTTTCCAATCACACGGACAACACAGCCCCGTGCTGCTACTCATCAATTGGCTTTCTATGGCCAACATCAGCAACGTCCCCGGTCAAAATACACAAGCTATCGCGGGACACAACTCGATTTATTCGAGGATACCGTGGGGGGCTCACAAAGATTTACTTCCAATGGGACGTGGTTTTCAAGCTCAACAAAGGAGGGATATTACTCCAACAAACTCAACCCCGTAGACCCCCCACCACCGGGTGAGAGACGCATGTCAACAGACGAGAAGAGAACAATACCGTGATCAACAATGCCGGTATTGTGGGATGGCTGGACATATTGCTAAAATATGTTGGTGGCTGCCAAAGAAATCTACTCAACGAGGGAAGATATCCCACAAGCTCTTGCAGCACTCACACTTTCGGACAACACCGTGGGTCGACAATGACTGGACAACCGACACTGGGGCTTCTAATCATATGACGAGTAAGCCGGGTATGTTAACAAATATTCGTGAATACTCGGTGCCGATAGTATACTAATCGGTGATGGATCTTCTATGCCAATTGTTGCGGTTGGGGATTCTTGCATAAAACAAGAAAGCGCCACTTTACCTCTCAATGATGTATTGTTGGTCCCAAACTTAGCTAAAAATTTACTTTCAGTAAGTCATCTAACCGATCAATATCCCGTTAATTGTGAGTTTTCTAACCGTGATTTTTATGTTAAGGAACGAGAAACGAGCCATCCGGTGATGAGAGGGAGGCGCAAGGGTGATCTCTATGTTTTTGCCTAATTCACCGTAATTATATTTCTCCAATCGGTTCAAATCTACCACGGCGAAGTGTGGCATCAACGCCTAGGCCATCCGCAATTTTCAGCACTTCAATTTCTGAAAAATAAAGGATTTATTAATGTTGTAGGAGCAATAAAATTACAGCATCTTTGTGATAGTCGTCAATTAGGGAAACTTAGTCAGCTTACCTTTCTCTAAATCCGAACATTCAAAGTACGGGTATCTTTGAAAAAAATCCATTGTGATTTATGGGGTCCTCGCACCTATTTTATCTCTTGCTAAATTTAAGTATTATGCATGTTTAGTAGATGATTTCTCGAAATATACCCTGGATTATTCCCTTACACAACAAATCAGATTTTTACGACGCATATTTAGCCTTTGAAAAATACGTCGCAAGACGGTTTGAAAAAGCAAATTAAAATTTTTCATTCCGATGGGGGTGGCGAATTTATCAATTCCAAACTACTGACCCATTTTTTGTCCACAGGTATAGTCCACCAAATATCATCTCCATATACACCAGAACAAACTGGTATAGTTGAAAGACGCCATAGAACTATAAGAGAACTTGGAATGACTATGTTATTTCATAGCGGGGCACCCCTATTTTTATGGATAGAGGCTTTCACAACAGCAGTTTATCTCATGAATTGCCTTCCTTCGTCTTCTATAAATTTGGACACACCTTATTTTGCTCTTCATGGAACACATCCCAATTATTCATCTCTTAGGACATTCGGATCTAAGTGTTTTCCCTACACTTGGGATACACGAAAAAATAAGTTTGATCCTAAATCTCTACCATGTGTCTTCGTAGGATATAGTGAAAAACATAAAGCTTATAAATGTTTTCATCCTACAAGTAGAAAGATTTTCATCTCAAGACACGTTGTCTTTGATGAATTGTGCTTTCCATACAAATTGAAGAATCAATCGTGCGAGGCAGCCAAACAATCCCAGGTATTGCACATTTTTGATTCATGGTTACCACATACTAATGACTCTTCTCTTGCAGGAAAAGACTCTGCCACAACCTCTTGCCCGTTGCTACCACAGCCTGTCAATACACTTCCCTCATCTCCAACGCCTGCCCCTCACAGTCTTAGTGAACCGCAACTGTCACAACGCAACATTGAGGATGAGGAAGCCACTGTCATTGCTGTGCATGAGACTGATTCCCTACCACTTGCAGTCAATATAACACAACAGCAACACTCTACCGTGACAAACTCGGAGAGCAATACTGGACATATGCTTGAACAAAATGAAGATGATCTCTCCACCACTTCTTCATCAACAACAGAGACTCACGATTCAATACCCCCAGAAATCATGTCACCACCAGTAACAAGTCCAGAATTAGAGAATGAGATTGATCTCATCACAACCTCTTCGGATGCCTCTCTATCACAGAGGCAAGAAGCTCCTGGAACAACACAAGAATCACCAACATTCATTCCTGAAACAGCAGAACCATGTCCTCAACAACATGACTCTTCAACGTCAAATACTCCGTGTCCACCTGGTCATTCCATGATTACTCGCTCAAGAAGTGGTATAGTAAAGCCAAACATCAAGTATGCATTGACCACCAGTATCTCAAGAGACATACCCCGTGAGCCTCACAATGTCAAAAGTGCATTAGCACACCGTGGATGGAAAGCAGCAATGGAAGAAGAACTAGCAGCACTTCATCAAAATCAAACATGGCAGCTAGTACCCCGAACATCCCAAATGAATGTCATTGGCTCTAAATGGGTTTTTAAAACCAAGCTCAAACCTGATGGCTCTCTAGATCGCCTCAAAGCTCGCTTGGTTGCAAAGGGATATCACCAAATTGATGGGGTGGACTATGTTGAAACCTATTCTCCAGTTATCAAACCAGGAACAATCCGCATGATCCTCACCATAGCTCTCATAAAGGCCTGGCCTCTTCGGCAGTTAGATGTCAAAAACGCCTTTTTACATGGCACAATCTCTGAAGATCTCTACATGCAGCAGCCACCTGGAATGGCAGATGCTCAACATTCGTCACATGTCTGCAAATTACAAAAGGCTATTTATGGCCTTAAACAAGCACCACGTGCTTGGTTTGATCGGTTTAGTACTTTTCTACTTCAATATGGTTTCTTTTGCAGTTTATCTGACCCCTCTTTGTTTATCTTTCATTCAGATCATGGCTCCTTAGTCCTACTCCTTTATGTGGATGACATGCTAATCACCGGATCAACAACAAATATTGTGTCCAATTTTATTTCGGTCCTAAGCAAAGAATTTGCTATGAAAGACTTAGGACCTATACATCACTTCCTTGGTATGGAAGTCACGCCAACAACAAATGGCCTACATCTCTCTCAATCTCACTATGCCGTCACTATACTCGAACGATCCAACATGGTTGATTGTAAGCCTATGAGTACTCCGCTTGAGTCAAAAACAAAAATGTCTTCCACTGATTCACTTCTGGAAGACCCAAGCTATTATCGCGGTATCGTTGGCGCGTTACAGTATTTAACACTCACGCGCCCTGACATATCATTTAGTGTCAATTATGTTTCACAATTTATGCATGCTCCCACACACACACACTTAAAAATGGTTCGACGCATTTTACGCTATATCAAAGGAACCATTAATTTAGGTTTATATTTTTCTTCCCATACTACACTTGATCTTTGTGCCTTTTCAGATGCGGACTGGGCAGGATGTCCAACAACAAGACGGTCTACGACGGGATACTGTACATTTCTTGGGGGGAATCTTATTTCTTGGTGTGCAAAAAAACAACATACGATCTCCCGGTCCAGTACAGAAGCTGAATATCGTGCAATGGCTAACACAACAGCTGAACTCACTTGGCTTGGTTTTCTTCTCAACGATCTACGCATCCCTTTATCGTCCCCGCCTACACTCTATTGTGACAATTTAAGTGCTCTCCATATGACAATAAATCCAGTATTCCATGCCCGGAGCAAACACATTGAGCTGGATTATCACTTTGTACGCGAACGAGTTGCACAAGGATTGCTTGTCACCCAACACGTCTCCTCGGAAAACCAACTTGCCGACCTCTTCACCAAGCCATTATCAAAAGCCACTCTCCAGTATTTTTGCTCCAAACTTTGCCTCCAGCCCCGACAAAGTTTGCGGGAAGGTGTTAAAGGAACAAATATGCAGCAGCCCACAGACAGTAACGCCAGCCCTACAAACAGTAACAGTCAAATGAATCAACAATCAATGCAGAAATTCAATTGACTCCAACGGGCAAATGTTGCAGCAAATCAGTGGATAATCTGCTCTCCATTTAATGATTGATCTCCACGGATTAAAAAGAAGATTTGCTAATTACACAGCAGCAAATCTTCTATCCTCTGTTATCCCCTCTGTTCTCTTTTTCATTTAATTTCAACGGGAACTTTCCCTCCTTGTAAACTCAACAGCTACTTACCTTATTTCTCTGTTAATACAAAAGGAAAACATTAAAGTTTCCTTTTGTATTAACAACGGTAGGATTAGTATATGAGTATAAATTCTCTACATGTATAGCTTAGTGTTCACGGCTTGTATACAAGATTACATCTCAGAAATTCAAATACATTATTCAGTTCAGATTCTCATTTTCTTTAATAACCACTGAGATAGCTTTCTTAGACCGTATAGAATCATAAATTCATAATAATACCAAGATGGTACGCAGAAATAAGCAACAAAACGTTGTTCAGACATCTAAATCTTGATCTTCCGTATCATCATTAAAGATCACAAATGAAGCTCCATAGATGTCTCTGGCTTCATTCGATTAAAGATGAGGTATCACTGAGGTTTAAACTCATGGACTCAGGGTTGACGGGGTAAAGATCATGGGCAGATGTAGAGGATTTTCCGTTCCATGATTTATCTGACGGAGGAAAGAGGCCTCCAGTGCTGTTTAAACTATGATCTCTGGCCTGCTGGTAGTGTCCAGTCGGGCGCGTGGAGTGCAGATCATCACCATAAATGCTAGGATCTGAGATGATCTCCGGGATGCTGGTCTGTCCCTCAAGCATGGTCGCCACTTCTGACATTGCAGGCCTGAAAGATGGAGATGCGTTGGTGCATAAGAGAGCCAATTTGATCATCCTCTCTGCCTCTTCCTTGTTGAATTCAGACTGCAGCTTTGGGTCCACTACCTCCATTAAATTTCCCTTCTTTTGCAGTACAAATGCCTGTGACAACAATTTCCAAGACAAATGAGATGGAAGCTAGAATATTTGACCAAATGTACCATGTTTTGTATTGAGAACTGCATAGCAGCAGAGACAGGCTGACGATGATTTACCCAGTCAAGAAGACAAACATTATCGTTTTCTGGCCTGTAACTTGAGTTGCTCTTTCCACTGACAATTTCTAGGGCGACAACCCCGAAACTATAAACATCTGCTTTATCTGTTAGATAGCCCCACAGTGCATATTCTGGAGCCATATATCCTCTGAAATGAATAATTTTTTTTATCAAGAAAGAAGAAGAAGATTTTTTTCCGTTCCATGAATTAGTGCACGAGGAATATTGCTATCATTGAATTTAAGTTCAGAAAAACAGACCAGGAACTAAACTGGTGTCAGTATAACTTACATAGTTCCAGCAACTCGAGTGCTAATATGAGTGTTCTCCTCTTCATTGAGCTTAGCTAGTCCGAAGTCTGATATCTTGGCATTTAGATCTTTGTCCAGTAATACATTTGTACCTTTGATGTCCCTGTGAACAATTCTGATCGCTGATCCTTCATGGAGAAACGCTAAACCTCTGGCTATTCCAACACAAATCTTATATCTAGTTGGCCAGTCCAGCACCAGAGCACTTGTTTCGGAACCTGCTTCCGGTAGGATTGTTCATGAGATCATCCATGTTTGCTAGTTGATCCAGTGTTGAGAAAAGATAATATTTTTTATCGGAAAGTAATCAACAAAAGCTAATATGATTACCAAAAAGTGCACGGGCGAGGGAATTGTTTTCCATGTACTCGTATACAACCAGTAACTGGTCTCCCTCAATACAACATCCGTAAAGATTTACAAGATTTGGATGCTGTAAACAAGATATCATGCCTATTTCGTTCACAAATTCACGGTTTCCTTGCCTGGATTTAGAAGATAGCTGCTTAACAGCAATAATGGTACCATCTGCTAATTCACCCTGCATTGATGAATCAAATTTGACTCCGTCACGCGTCTACATCAATTCTATATAGTATTTCTGGGGCAGATTCACACCCGTATACTCCATACATGACTCCAATAATAAATTGTGATAATGTGAAATATTCATTAGATGACAAACCTTGTATACGGATCCAAAACCACCCTCTCCAATCTTGTTTGCTGAGTTGAAATTCTCAGTTGCCGCTTTTAGCTGCCTCAAGGTGAAGGAACCAGTTTTCAAATCTAGCCCCTTAAGCTCTGCACGTCGCAGTTGGTATAGAAGGATGACATTCAGTGAAATAATAGAAATGCTTCAACATCATATATCCATGCAGTACGAGCATTCTTTGGTGTGATTAGCCATTTTTAGAAAATTAAAAGAAAAAGGAGAAGACTCAATTTGCGGAAAAGATTGGTTTTACAATACCTCGTTCTCTGGTGTGTTTGTGTCCGTAGCAGAACTTCCAATAACTGACGCCCATTACCAAGAAAATAAGGAATACTGCTGAAGTGACAACTCCGATCACAATAGGTTTCTTACTTGCTTCCTCTGGTTCTGATATTGGATAAAAATGCAAGCGCAAAGAAAGCTAAACATCCCATCAAATCGATAATAAACATTAAAGCTGTAAAGACACAGTTCAATTCTCACCTTCACAATAAGTTCTGTTGCCTGAAAACCACAGATCACGGAAAGGTTCTTAGATGGGATAATGAAGTGAGTGGAAGAAGAAATTTACAGTTACTGTGAAAGCAAAAATCAGGCAAATCACTTTATCCAGATTGGTTCATGAGATACAGTAATGTTCAATGGTTTTTCTACATTAAATGTGTTTAATCTTGTTAATTTCACTTTCTCTCAGCTCTTTCCCACAGATGCAATCCATGTCTCGGGGATGATCAACTAATATTAAGTACAAGATACGAAATCTTAACATTAATTAGGGAAAACGAAACTAAACTAGAAAACTCAGAAAATTGAAATAGAAATGAATTCAATGGTGTCCTTTTATTGCTGAGCCATTGTATAAATTAAACTTCTTAGAGTCGGTAAGTTTCAAATGGGAGGCAGAAAAGAACATGTAAGATACCTGAGCATACAGATATAGCAGAAATTATAGGACCATAATCTCCTCTTCGTGGAATGAGAGTAGAGCCTCTTCCAGCCCAGTATAATCGGATCTCCAAGGTACTGTTTATCACAGTGGTGTTGAATGGTATTGTGATATCTGTGTTAGATCCGTTGGCTGCCTCTTTAATATTAAAATCCTGTTTCACTCGTTTTCCCTGGAAAAAAGTTTCCTACTCAAAAGGGTTCCTTTGGAAAAAAAAAAGAAAAAAAAATTATAAAAATTAATAACCTGAATGTAAATATCAAAAACACGCCTTGCAACTCTGTAGCCCGGTATTTCATCTGTTAATTGTATCTCAGCAAAGTGGAGTCTGACAGTGTAATCCCCATTTTCTAGACAATATCCATAATAAGTGATAGACAGGGGAGTTCTCCGTGCTGTTTTATACAATTCAGAGACAACCGCAGAAATATTTGGTCGAAGCGTATATTTGTCATCATTGAAGTTAATATCATCCATGAAGTCTCCTGTGCTGCTGAATCCCCAGTTTGATCCTGGTCTATGATAATTCCTTGCAGCAGCACTACCTTCAATATTTAAGTCACCTTCATACAAGATTGTACCATTCTTTACATCTTGTCCACCACAATTTATATGGAATGAACGATAATCTGCAGCACATAAAACTAATATACCATTAGACATGTTGCAATTTTCCTTTTTGTCAGACTTATAGAAACATATCAACAGGGAAAGGATTTACTTTACTACAAAGCTTCAAAACTATGATTAGTCAATGGTAAACACTTTCATCAAATGGTCAGATGAGTTCTACTCAATGAATGACCTTCTGTTAACTTTTGGTTTCTGATGGTGAAACCAGCGGTCAAGTTCTATTTCAAACCATGTTTTGATGCATAAATTACTCCGAATTTTCCAACAAAAATGACCATGAATTGACCTTATTAGTTCTCGATATAGAATCTAATGAAAAAGCTATCAATCATCAATGTCATTCAAACATTGAAGTACACTCGGATAAACTTTAATGGCACACAAGTTCTTATTATATATATATAAACAGAATCATACATTTTGGGCACCGAGATATCTCCTGGCATGGAAAAAGATCACTTCTGTATAACATGGAAATTATAGTATGTTAGAATAATAAATGGCTTCGTAGACTGCATTCTAAGAAATCAAGGAAGGAAAAAAAAAGAGCCTCAGAATTAGAATTAAAACATGCTTAAAAAATATTATATTACTCAAGTAAAATATTCAACATGTGTTTGCTCGTTGAAAAAAAATTATAAATTAGGCTAGACTACAGGTATCATCTGAAGATAAGCATTTTACTTTGAGCATGAGTTAATTCATAAATTATGGGTTTTTTTTTTTCTAAAATCACATACAGCAAAATCTCTATTGCTAAATTACAGGTTGTTATTAATATGGACTGTATTTCAGCTTAGATTTCTGCCAAGCATCTACTCAGTTTGTGTTACATTCCCTGTCAGCTTAGATTTCTAGCAATAGTATGTTCCATCTCCAAAAATATAAATACAAAAAACATTGCAGTCCTCAATGTATAAGAGAAGGGCCTTACAAGTTGTTGTTGCTGGATGAGCTTCGAAACCAGTTTTTATTCCTGATTTATGAACTCAAACCATTCAGTTTCAAAATCACTGGAAAAGAATATCACAATTCAAGAATTTATGAACATCCTTACACTGGTTCGCTGCATCCTGGAGACCATGTAAGGTTGTTGTACGAAACATCACTGGAAAAGATCAACAGAATCATAAATCTAAATACGAACTTCCACAATGTTAACGAATAAACTTCATGATGCAGGAGCTAGAAACACACTAGCTTTCAAATAATGGTTTTTCTTATATTGATGGTGGTAGGTAGGATGACTAAGAATTAATTGTTTTCAAAGAAAATGGTTTTGTTTTATTTAGGATTCTGCTACCATTTAAAAAGCTACTACAACTATAAAAATAAACTTTCTTATAAAAAGAAGTTTGTTCTCTTTTTTTCCGATTGTTTATTAGATTGAGACCAAAATGAAGTTGTTAAAGATGGAGAGATATTTCTCGAAGATGAAACATCAAATGTACTAGTTAACAACCTAAAAATGTTTTTTGATGAACCATAAACTCCTATACATAGATCCTCCACATCTCATAAAAGTGGTACCCCATCATTATCACCTCACAAAAATGGAGGAAAAGAGAGATCTAAATTTTAAAAAGAGAAAAAACTAGAATAAAAAGAGAAAAGAGGGAAAGATAAAAGAAGGTGAATAGAGTTAGAGAAATAAGTTTACAATGTAAGGTTTACACTTCGGTTATGTAAAATTATGTTAACTAGCTTTGATTTTATATTTTGTTGAAAATTTTGTTTTGGGTTTGATTGATGAATTGATTGGAATATTAAAAGTTAATTGTTATGGGTAATGGTATATTTAGTTGATTTTAGGTAAGGATGATGATTTGGAGTTATGGTTTGTTTAAATGATGAATTTGAGTTAGAAATTTTGGTAAAGTAGCAGTGGAGAACTCTGGGTTGAGGTTGAAGATGACAATTTCAGTTTGGTCTCTCAATTTATGATAATTACAGATTTAACCCCTAAACTTTGGGGGGGGGGTTTACAGTTTGGTACCTGTAGCAAAATTCAAGATTCTGGATAGAATTGAGGATGAATTATAGGAAAAAATTTTCAGTATAGTTTTGAATTTATGGTATTTTCAGTCTGGTCCTCTATTTTGAAAAAAATTACATTTTGATCCCTAGATGAAATTATAGTTTTTCTACTTGGTTTGATGAATAATTAAGGTTTATTTGGTGAATTATTATCAATTTTATTATTTGCTTCTTTTGAATTAGATTTCAAGAAAACCATTTGATTTTTAGGTAAAATGAATAGTTTGGTTGATAAACATATAGGATTATGAGTTAGACTCTTAGTTAAGTTTATTAAATATATTTTGATTTCATTTTGAGTTATTTTTTAGTATGTCTCCTTTTGTATTAAGATAATTATGATATTCTATATGCGAGATATCTGTAGGATTTTCTTCGGTATATGCTTTTATGTTATTTCTAGTTTTGAGTTAGGTGAGTGGATAATCTTCTACATATATAAGAGATAGTATAAATATTTGAATTGTTAATAAGAATTGGATCATGCTTCTTGATTATTTATATGTTGATTATTATCCTATGTTATGATTAAACATGATCAATTGTTGAAATCTGAATTCTTGATAATAGTCAATTTATACTTTTGAATTGATAACTCCTCATTTGATTGATGTTATGAGTTGAATATTAAGATATGGATTTGTCTATTTGATTATGATATGAACCTATGGTATGCCAATTAGAATACCAATGCTAATAGGATAATGTTAGTTTTTGTGTACATCGCATCTAAAATCCTAGTTAGTCGGGGGAGCCACTAACTTGCATGAACTAATCATCACACAATATAAAGCCTCATACTCATTGTATTTTGATTTTATGTCTGGTCTTACCAAAGGTTCGTATAAGAAACTTTTTATAAGAGCTTAAAACAATATTTGTATATATATTTCTCATTGTTGTATTTTCTCATATACGTATATTGAATGTCATCTACTAGGTAAGTTGTTGAATTAACCCGTTCATTATTTATCTTTTCCAAGCTTGTAGCTTATTAAATGGTCACTTTTTTATACATTTAAAATTTTCTCTTTTGATTGTAATTGATATGTTTTCTTACGTCTAGCTAGTGTTCCATAATTATAGAAGTTTGTTTTTAACCATTGTATTAAGACAATCAAATTATTTTATGAGGTTAAGTTTGTAATTAGAGTTGCGTTGAACTCTAAATAAGTTATTTAAAAGATAAGTTTGTATGTAAGTTTGGATTTGCATAGGTATGAAACCATGTAAGAGGCCTTTGCTTATATTCCATTCATGTTTTCAAGACTTAGGTCATGACAATCTTGGTATCCAAGCTTTAGATTAAAAAAAAAAACAGTAATTTAATTAAGTTTATAATATGTGGAGCATTAGGATCCTTATCATCTTATCTGTTATCCTTGAAATTCTAAATTTTCACTAAATATGTTTTCTTTGTCTATTTAAACTTTATGATAAATATGCTTTCCTGTAATTTTGTAGAAAAAATAAATTATCATGTTATTGTTCTAGCATGACTTCAATGTTCCCATTTCTTATAGGATATGTTGAGGAATAAACATATAACTAGCACTATTAGAGTAGATGATTATCAAAATGACATTTCTATTATGCGATTAAAGAGGGGTGATGCACCCGCACCTCAACATGTTTAGGAGATACCTCTACTAGTGAAGAATGAGCCTTATAAGTTAGAATAGAAAAATATGGTTTATGAAACAAGTATGGGTAATTGACCCTTAGCCTATTATAGATTTTTAGCAGTTAAATCAGGTTATGCGAACTTGGATAAAGTTTACTATGGATAGAGATAGAAGAAAGGATAAAGATTGATCATCATTATCTCATATTATTCAGGGAGTCAATGTATCGTTGAATGACTTTATGAAGTTGGCACCTCCTACTTTCAATAGAATGAATAGTTTAGAGGATCCTCAAAGGTTTTTACATGACATCTAGCGATGGTGTAAAGCTTTGGGATGTACAAACTACCGGGCTTTGAGTTTGACATCATTTAGGTTGGAGGGAGATGTGACAATCTCTTGGTTTGAGTCTAGGAAGAAAGGAAGTCCAATAAAGGATTAATAGATATGAAAAGGAGTTTAGCACCATATTATAATAGATGCTCGATTTTATGAGTTTAAGAGGCTATCTTAGAGGAGTAAGAGTATTGACGAGTATGATCTAAAGTTGATTCAATTTTCTAGGTATGCAAAACATCTTCTAACTACTGAGGAATGAAAAGTGAAAATGTTAATTACAAGTTTCTCCCTCAAATCCTCTCTATATATGGTGACGATATCTCAAGTGTTTCCATCCTGCTTCTTAGCTGTTGATAGTGCTAGATTAATAGAGGAATAAAAATTAGAGGATATGGTTGCAGACTAGTCTAGGAGGCCTAGAGAATAAGGTCAATATTTTAGACAACAAAGATTGAGTACAAGTTTGTCTAAGGGATGAAATAGACGTCAGGGCTTCTTAGTTTAGAGGATGTTTAGACAGATACCTTCAGCTAGTGGCTTAAACAGTTAATGTGGTAAAAGAGGAGCTTAGAGCTATAGTTAGAGTTCAATTCATACTTAACCTCAGAGTTTTTTATTCTATCTAGGGACAATTATTTAACATTGTGCAGAAAGCCATACCAGTGCAGAATGTTCTAGAAGGATCGAGGATTATATTATTTATGGACAAATAGGTCATATGATCAGAGAGTCTCTTAAGAGATAATTATCAGCTTTAGAGGCATCTGCTTCAGTTTAACCTTTTGCTTAGACACCATCGACAAGTTAGTCTATGACTCATGGTAGTCGAGGTTTTGGTGGTCGGGGTTCGATAGCTCGAGGTGCAGGTGACAAAAACTATATATAAGAGGGTCAGGGCCATGCTAGATTCCTTACCTTAACTTACTAGGATGCTCAGACATCCAACATAATTGTCTTAGGTTTTCTTCATGTTTGCTCTCTTAAAGTAAAAAAATTATTTGGTAGAGGTGCAACCCATTCATTTGTGTCCTTATATTTTTCTATAAGATTCGATATGTAACTAACTATGTTAGAATCTTTTATTTTGGTCTTTACTCCCCAAAATGAATCAATATTAGTGAAGTATTTGTATCCAAAATATGGAATAAATTTTAGAGATATATTCGTATGGGAGATTTAAATGTATTAGATATGGTTGATTTTGATGTGATTTTAGGAATGGAGTAGTTGGCAAAACTAAAGTAGTGTTTCATTTAGATGAAGAAGTTGGGTTTGTGTTTCAGGGAGATAAGATTGCGTCTCTAACAATTATGTTGTTAGCTATCTCGAGATAAATGATATAAAAATAGGTACAAGGCTACCTAACATATTTAATGGGTGTAGAGAAGGAAGTTCCCTAGTTAGATTATGTCCCTATAGTTAGGGAGTTCATTGATGTCTTTCTTGAAGATTTACTTATATTGCCTATATATAGAGAGATTGAGTTTTATATTGATTTAGTTTCGAGTGCCAAAATTATATCAATGGCACCATATAAAATGAAACCAATGGAATTGACAGAGATAAAATAATAGTTGCAGGATTTGTTGGACAAGAAATTCATCTGGTTGAGTTTTTTCTTTTGGGGAGCCCCGACGTTGTTTGTCAAAAAGAAAGATTGGCCATTGAGATTATAGACAATTGAATTGGGTGGCAATTCAAAATAGATACCCACTACCTCACATAAATTATTTGTTTGACCGGTTATAAGGAGCTTAATTTTTTTTATAGTCGATCTTTGATCTGAGTATCATTAGTTATGGATAAGGAATGAGGACATTTTAAAGACAACCTTTAAAACTCGATATGGTCATTATAAGTTCCCAATGATGTCTTTTGGATTGACTAATACACCAATAACTTTTATAGACTTGATGGACATGGCGTTTAGACAATTTATTGATCAATTTATAATAGTTTTTACTTATGATATTTTGGTGTATTTGAAGTCTTGAGAGAAGCATGAGCAACATTTGAGGATGGTACTTCAAACTATGAGATTACTAGTTATATAACAAGTCCTCAAAGAGTGAGTTCTAGCTAGAGAGTGTAGTCATTCTTGGGCATATAGTGTTAAAGAATAGGATTGAGGTTGATCCTCAAAAGATTAAAGCAGGTAAGTAGTAATTTATACCTACTTTAGCAATAGAGATTAAAAATTTCTTAAGTTTATCCAGCTATTATAAGTGGTTTATAAAGACTTTTTCTTGTGTTTCTATATCATTAACTAAGTTAACGTAGAAGAATGTGAAGTTTTAGTGGTTTGAAGCTTGTGAGAAATGGTTTTTTGGACTTGAAATAGAGATATATGAATAATACCTATTTTAGCCGTACCATCGTTACATAGTGTATTGTGATGCCTAAGGAGTAGGTTAGGATGTGTTCTAATACAACATGACTAGGTTATTGCATATGCTTCATGGAAGTTGAAGAAACATGAAAAAAATTACCCTACGCATGATTTAGAGATGATGACTATAATTTTTACTTTGAAGACTTAAAGGCACTACCTGTATGGAAAAACTTGTAAGATTTTCACAAATCAGAAGAGTTTGAAGTATATCATTGAATAAAGAGATTTAAATCTAAGGCAGAGGAGATAGATGAAATTGCTGAATGATTATGATTGTACCATACAGTATTACCCAGACAAGGAGAATATAGATTCTGATGTTTTAAGTAGGAAATTATTAAGGAGTTTGGCTCATATTGAGAAGGTACAAAGACCTCTTATTAGGGATTTACATGGTTTAATGGATGAAATATTCAAATTAACCTCAGTGTAGCTAGAATAATGACTACTCATTCTCAGGTTAAGTTAGACTTGTTTAAGAGAATAAAACAACTCAGAATAAAAATGATTCATTATTCAATATTAAAATAAGGTTGAGCAAGATAAAGTCGTAGGTTTTGTGGTTGGTGATGATGATGGGATGAGATATGGAAATAGGTTTTGTGTACTATTTAAGGACAAAATTAATGATAAAGGCATATTAGACAATTTACACAGTCTTAAGATATGTTATTGGTGTAATAGGATGAAGGTTGATGTAACAGACTTTATTTTTAGGTGTTTGACTTGTTAGAGGGTAAAAAGTGAATAGTAGAAGCCTTTCGGATTGTTGCACTATTATTGACTTTAGAATAGAAGTGGGAAATTATCATAATGGATTTTATGATAGGATTGCCTAAGATTTAGGAGGGTTACGACTCAATATGGGTGATTTTTTATATATTAACAAAATAAGACTATTTTCTACCAGTTAAGATTATATATAGGTATGCAAGGTTGGTAGAATTGTTTCTTAAAGAGATTGTATGATTGCATGGAGTGCTAATCACATTGATAGATGTCTATAGTTCATGTCACGGTTTTAAGTGAAGTTTCAAGAAGCTATGAGTACTAAAATGCAGTTGAGTACAACTTTTCACCCTCACATTGATGGTCAGTTTGAGATGACTATTCAGATTTTAGAGGAAATTTTAAGAGCTTGTGTTATGGATTTTCAAGTTGGTTAGAGTAAGTTTCTACCATTAGTGTAATTTGTTTACAACAACAATTATCAAGCTAGTATAGAGATGACACCTTATGTGGTTTTGTATGGTTAGAAGTATAGATCGTTGGTCTATTGGTTTTAGTTTGGTAATAAAAGGATAATGAGACCAAAGTTGATTCAAATTATGTTAGAGAAGATAAATGTGATAAGAGAAAAGCTTCAGACAGTTCAAAATAGGTAAGAAGAGTTACGTAGATAAAAGGAGGCATGACTTAGTTTTCAGTGGGAGATTGTGTATTATTATAAGTATCACCCATTAAAGGAGTATTCAAGTTTGGAAAGAAACATAAGTTAATTCCTCAATTATAAGGTCGTATGATATTTTAGAGAGAGGTGGGACAATTGCTTATAGGTTGGCACTACCGCCAAACTTGTCAGCTATAAATCTTGTATTTCATGTTTTTATGCTATAAAAGTATATGTCGGATCCATCTTATGTGCTAGAAGTTCATCCAATTTAATTGAGAGATGATATGACTTATGAAGTGCAATTAAAAGCTATAGTGGACTGACAAATAAGGAAGCTTAGGTTGAAGTGTATAGCTTCATTGAAGGTTAAATGGAAAGGTCATTTGCATGAGAAAGTGGCATGGGAGCTTGAGGATAAGATGCATGAGTATCCTTATCTTTTTGATAATTTTGGTAAGTTTTCAATCATTTATGTTAAGTTTTGAGGATGAAGCTTTTATATGGTAGGGAGATTATGATATTTTGAAAAAAAAAAAAAAAGGCAACAATGCCCTTAAAGGCTTATAAGTAGGTATAAATTAATGAGAGGTATTGTGTAATTGAATAAAACTTGATAAATATAAATAGAAAGAAAGAGAGAGAGAGAGAAACCTAAATTTTAAAGCGAGGAAATCAAAAGAAGAATAATAGAAAAAAAAGGAAAAGAGAGAAATAAGTTTATAAGGTACGATTTACACTTTGGTTATGTTAAATTTTGTTAACTATCTTTGACTTTATGTTTGTTGAAGATTTTGTTTTGGGTTTGATTGATGAATTGATTGAAATATTATGAGTTAATTTTTATGTATAATGGTTTATTTAGTTGATTTTGAATTATGTTTGTTTAAATGATGAAATGGAGTTGAAAATTTGGTATAATAGTAGGTTATTTACGGAGAAATCTGGGTTTGAGGTTGAAATGACAAAATTTCAGTATGGTCCTGAATTTTTGAAAAATACAGTTTAGTCCTTGAAGATTTTGTTTTGGGTTTGATTGATGAATTGATTGAAATATTATGAGTTAATTTTTATGTATAATGGTTTATTTAGTTGATTTTGAATTATGTTTGTTTAAATGATGAAATGGAGTTGAAAATTTGGTATAATAGTAGGTTATTTACGGAGAAATCTGGGTTTGAGGTTGAAATGACAAAATTTCAGTATGGTCCTTGAATTTTTGATAAAGGCATATTAGACAATTTACACAGTCTTAAGATATGTTATTGGTGTAATAGGATGAAGGTTGATGTAACAGACTTTATTTTTAGGTGTTTGACTTGTTAGAGGGTAAAAAGTGAATAGTAGAAGCCTTTCGGATTGTTGCACTATTATTGATTTTAGAATAGAAGTGGGAAATTATCATAATGGATTTTATGATAAGATTGCCTAAGATTTAGGAGGGTTACGACTCAATATGGGTGATTTTTTATATATTAACAAAATAAGACTATTTTCTACCAGTTAAGATTATATATAGGTATGCAAGGTTGGTAGAATTGTTTCTCAAAGAGATTGTATGATTGCATGGAGTGCTAATCACATTGATAGATGTCTATAGTTCATGTCACGATTTTGAGTGAAGTTTCAAGAAGCTATGAGTACTAAAATGCAGTTGAGTACAACTTTTCACCCTCACATTGATGGTTAGTCTGAGATGACTATTCAGATTTTAGAGAAAAAATTTAGAGCTTGTGTTATGGATTTTCAAGTTGGTTAGAGTAAGTTTCTACCATTATTGTAATTTGTTTACAACAACAATTATCAAGCTAGTATAGAGATGACATCTTATGTGGTTTTGTATGGTTGGAAGTATAGATCGTTGATCTATTGGTTTGAGTTTGGTAATAAAAGGATAATGAGACTAAAGTTGATTCAAATTATGTTAGAGAAGATATATGTGATAAGAGAAAAGCTTAAGACAGTTCAAACAGGTAAGAAGAGTTACGTAGATAAAAAGAGGCATGACTTAGTTTTCAGTGGGAGATTGTGTATTCTTACAAGTATTACCTATTAAGAGGTCATGCAGTTCATAAACACACAGGCATTAGTTTTCATTTTTTAGAAAAACCGTGACCCATTTGTCATGGATATTTAAAGAAAAGGCAAAGCATGTCAATACTCAAACAAGAGAATCCAATGATGTAATTTAGGAACCTACAGATATTGGTTACTTTGGATGAATGACTCTGGCACAGTTCCAGTCAGCATGTTGCCACTCAAAAACCTGGTAAGAGCCCACACTCATGCTTTCAGTATAATTTATTGCACCACCCTTGATAATATCTCAATAGCCAAATTTCAAATTATCAAACTTTAAAATTGCTCACGTAAATTGCCGTCGTATTTTATCAAGAGGAAGTTCCCCAACCAGCCTGTTAAAAGTCAAGTCACTGCAAGAAATTACAGCAAACAAGATTTTAGGCTTCGGTCTCTGAAGAAAATTTTACATCTTTGTAAAATAGCAATAAACAAGTGAGGGCCAAGAAGAAATTGACACAGAGCACATATACATGTCTCCTAATTAAATTCTTTGAAACCCTTTTAAATATGGTCTATGTGACCATCCTGGGAATTCTTATTTGAAGAAATCCCCTATTTATATTCTTCCTTGGAGAGTTGCTTGAAATCACTATTTCCCATAGGAGCTCAACGGTTGTGAAAATAAGTCAAAGTTTTCACTATGATTTGACCCGGTAACTTAATGAATTGCCCTGCAAGGCATTTACCAGTGCCTGACTGGTGACTTGTGACTTGGATTGGATTAGATTAAACAGATTTCAATCCTGACATCTGATATTGTGTGATATACAATCATCTGATCTTAAGAGGAACAATCTGTGACGATGATTCTCATGAGCATATTGAGGCCAGACGCATCCCAAGTCCTACTTCATCATTGTACAAAAAGGATTAATTTCTCATATCCATGGACAGCATTCCCTCTATCTTGGATGCTTGAACCCAGATAAAAACTCTCAATTGTTTTCAGTTTCACGTTGTGATTCTTCTACTCACTTTACTTGGAATGACAAAAATACATGTGATGCAAGATAGCCAATAGTTTAGAAAGCGCATACTTAATTAATTATCCATTTATAGATATGATCGAACCAGAACAAAGGAATCTAAAGCATCCACAAGGACATTAGTCATTATATAAAATGTTTTAACTTGTCCTAACGACTTGGTGGTTCAGGCAGATCCCACAAACTAGTTGTACACGTTGATCATAATGAAAAATGTGGCAGAACTGAAATGTATAAAAAAAGATTGATATGCTCAATTTATATTTGCTTAGCAGCAGATGTAAGGCGATGAGTGAAGTTTACACTTACAGTGTGTTTTTCACACTCCATGCTTCTTCTGGGATTGTTCCACTTAAATTGATGTTCCTCAGAACCCTTACAACAAGACACAGGTCGGTTAAACAGTTCTGAGCACAACATATCCTCAGCTTTACTGTCAAAAGTTATGAAGCAGTTCACTTACAAGAATTCCATTTTATACGGCACGATAGGTAACGGAAACTCTGGTCCAGGCGTATCAGTAATCCTCCTGCATGAAAGAAAGAGAATTATTCGATAATTAATACAGAAGCAAGCAAGCATGTGTTAGAGAATAATATAAATCATATTATGGGGTCTCACTTATAAGCTTAAGCTTTTAGGTGAGATGGTTCCTTAACATGGTATCAGAGCCTTGTTGACCCAGCGGTCACGAGTTTGAATCTCACTACCCCCATTATATTTGATAAAAAACTAAGCACAAAGTGATGTGGGCCTGTGCAAGTTTCAAGCCCAAAAGACTTTCACTTGAAGGGGTATGTTAGAGAATAATATAAATCATATTATGAGACCTCACTTATAAGCTTAAGAATTTAGGTGAGATGGTTCCTTAACAGCATGCATCACTAGAAAGTTGTTTTACTCACAAATCATTCAGATTTTCCAGAAGAAAAAATTGCACGAGGTATGGGTCCTTGCAATCCAGTCGCGCACAAGCCACTTCATTAGTCACGAAAAGAATAAGAAAAAATCTCAAAAAACTGTATCATGTGGCATTAGAATGAACTAAAATCTTGTGAGGATAAACATCTCACAGCTTTCGAAGTTGAGTCCACCTCCCTATGAACTCGGGTACGGTGCCATTAAGATTATTGTCACTTACGCGACTGCACATTGAATATGTTAAATTATCAAAATAAATAAAAAGAAAAGAATGTGTTTACGGAAAACAGGTGAGGGCTTACAAATCCCCCAAGTCTTTTATATGCGCAAGTGCCTCTGGCAAGGTCCCCACTAACTTATTGCTGGAAAGTATCCTGCAATTGTTAATTCACGGCATCGAATTAAGCGAAGACTTTAACCAATGAAAACCAAATCTCTAGAAATTTTTCACAATGAAGAACGTAGTTAAACGTCTTACAGAGTTTTTAAGCTGGCAAGCTTGCCAAGCTCAGGTGGAACAACACCAGAAAACTGATTTGATTCAAGGCTCCTATATTTTATAATTGCATTTGATAAATTGAGATAACCATTAGAGAACAAAGTATACTAGCATTGCTGGCATTGCTGGAAAAATTCGAATAATTAACTCAAACTGATGGTAGA
Source organism: Salix udensis (assembly GCA_029204005.1). Lineage (NCBI taxonomy): Eukaryota > Viridiplantae > Streptophyta > Magnoliopsida > Malpighiales > Salicaceae > Salix > Salix udensis. Next base: position 4,327,901 of record CM055029.1, on the reverse strand, counting down.
ACAATGTAACAGATTGAAGACATACAAGTAGGTAAGACCAGTAAAATTTTCCAAATATCCAGGAATATTTCCTGACAAGCGATTTGCAGTAAGCGAGCTGCATAAAAGGTTAGTTAGTTGTGTTAAGAGGAAATTTTTAAGCTCACTCTTATATAGAAAATAAAGATAAACCAAGATGAGGAGTGAATCAATGAGCTCACATGAAACGCAATTTTTTCATCGAAGCCCATTCCACCGGAATTGTGCCGTATAGATAGTTGCGGGTAAAATCGCTGTAATAGACAATGTTGTTGTATAAAAATTATTTTTCATCCAGTTCAACTTGAAAATTGCTCCATAAATTAATCTAAGCGCTTGAAATTTTATGTTTATATATGGAAAATTCATAATCACGTAACATTTTACGGGTTAATTTATCATTGAGCCTTCTCAAGATTCATATTAATCATTTAATGGATTCAGAATTGAGGCTCGAAGCAGGAACAAAAACCAAACTGAATGAAAAATAATCTCTAACACACTCATAAACAGAAGCCTATATATCCTTCATTAAAAATTCCTACATTCTTTCGACATAAGGAAGGTTGGCCAAATCCGGAGGAAGCCTGCCTGAAAGATCGTAACCTTTAACCTCGCTTTATTGCATGCAAGGAGAGAAAGATATCATTGGTCAGTGTTTAGGAAAGCTAAGATATATATATATATATACACACAACAAAGAAAAACATTAAAAAAGTTGAGTAATTAAGAGGCTTACAATGAAGTGATGTGACAGAACTTATCATCAGCGATGCTGCAGTTACAACCGATGGTGCCGTTCATTTCTGTGATTTGTGGATACCTCGTTATCGTAACGTTTTTTCCTGATACACAACGATCGTCGAGGTTGAAGGATACTCGGCCATCCTCATTTAATGTCTTACCGATTT